>JAEOAD010002182.1:5642500-6057667 GCA_036365145.1 Orientallactaga sibirica | reverse complement strand
ATGTGGGTGATGGGGATCAAACTCAGGTCATCATGTTCACACAGCAAGCACTCTTAACCTGCTGAGCCATACCCACAGATCTCCACCTCTTCTCTATCCCTCAGTTTCCCTCTCTCAAGAGATTGGACTAGATTGTGTCTGAGGATACTCCCAGCTAAGGCTGCAAGGAGTTTTGGGTCCATTCAGATCTGGGGACAGTTTCTGTCCTTCCCACAGCCCAGGTTTGGGTTGTTCCCTGACCAAGGGCCCCAGAATTCATGAAGCCCTGGCAATGTTCCCCCCAGTTGTCTTGCACCTGCCCCTATGTGAACTCTCCCTTGTTTCCAGATAATGGACAGGTGCCACCTGATTCTTCAGAGCTGAGGGCACAGAGGAACAAGGAGCAACTCCGCTTCAGACAGGGCATGAGCCTGTGTGTCTGCTACTCGGCCAGCATAGGGGGCATCGCCACACTGACCGGCACTACGCCCAACCTGGTGCTGCAAGGCCAGGTGGACTCGTGAGTGGCAGAGGAAAGGGGATGTGACAGGTGTTGGGGGGGGTGTATGAACTCTTGCTGGAAGACAAATGGGGCCAGGGCAGCTGCTAGGTTCACGTCTCACAGCAGCCCCTGCTTGTCTCTCTCCATCAGGCTCTTCCCCGAAAATGGCAATGTGGTGAATTTTGCCTCCTGGTTTGGCTTTGCCTTCCCCACCATGATCATCTTACTGCTGCTGGCATGGATATGGCTGCAAGTCTTTTTCCTGGGTTTCAAGTAAGTGGTGCAATAGGTAATAGAAGCCAGCACCCCACCTGCACCCCTAGGGGCTTCCTCTCAAAGCCCCTCTGGGTCCCTGACCTCCCATGTGAGGGAAGTACTAGATGGAGAAATGGTCATAGCCAGATTTGGGGATGCTAGAACTGGAACCACATCTCCTGATGCCTAGGTCAGGCTCCTTCCCATAATGCTTCACAGTCCTTGAATACATAATTGGGGACCCCACACAGGGCACCATCAGAAAAGCATCTGCACGGTGTTCCTTCGGCACATCTGGTCATGTGCTAGGCACCGAGAATCCCGGAAGACCTCAGGCAAAGTCTCTGTCCTTAGTGTTCTGCATCTGATGGGTGACTGATGGTATGGTGGGGGCCATGAGAGAGAGAAGAGCACAAGTAGTGGGGATTCCAGAAGGCCCCCGGAGGAGGTGATGTCTGAGCTGACTCTTTTTTTTTTTTTTTTTTTTTTTTCGAGGTAGGGTTTCACTCTGGTCCAGGCTGACCTGGAATTAACTACGTAGTCTCAGGGTGGCCTTGAACTCACAGCGATCCTCCTACCTCTGCCTCCCGAGTGGTGGGATTAAAGGCGTGCACCACCACGCCCGGCTGAGCTGACTCTTGAAGGGTTGGAATTCAGCCAGGTTGAAATGAAGGGTAAAGACATCCAGGCAGCAGAGCTTGCACAAAGCACAGGGATGAGAAAAAACAAAAAACAAACACAAGAGGCAGCCAGAGGGCAGTCACAGTGCCCTCCTGTGTCACATGGCATCAGGACCTTATCCTTGAGGCCAAGATGTTAGGTATATTTCATTCTTACTTGTATTACCTGTCACTGAATTACCTGTCACTGTTGGAACTCTGTGTTGAAAAAAAAAAATCAATGGAGATCCAGGCATGATGGGGCACACCTTTAACCCCAACATTCTAGAGGCAGAGGTAGGAGGATTGCTGTGAGTTCAAGGCCAGCCTTGAGAGTGAGTTCCAGGTCAACCTGGGCTATAGTAATATCCTACCTCAAAAAAAAAAAAAAAAAGAAAGAAAGAAAAGAAAAAGAAAAAATAAGAAAATGACTATCATATATATATATGAAAGAAAAAATTGGGGGCTGAGAGATGGCTTAGTGGTTAAGGCACTTGCCTGTGAAGCCTAAGAATACATGTTCAAATCTCCAGGTCCTATGTAGCCAGACACACAGTGACGCGAGCACGCAATGTCATACCTCCACATCTGGAGTTTGTTCACAGTGGCTGAAAGGCCCTGGCACGCCCATCCTCCCCCCCCCTCAAATAAAATTTAAGGACTGGAGAGATGGCTTAGTGGTTAAGGCATTTGCCTGCAAAGCCAAAGGACCACAGTTCAATTCCCCAGGACCCATATAAGTCAGATGCACAAAGTGGCACATGCATCTGGAGTTATTTGCCATGGCTGGAGGCCCTGGCATGCCCATTCTCTCTCTCTCCCCGCCCCCAAATAAATAAAAAAAGAAATAAATAAAATAAAATAAAAAATTAAATTTAAAAAAAAATAAGAAAAGAAGCTGGGCACAGTGGCACACACCTTTAATTCCAGCACTCAGGAGGCAGAGGTAGGAGGATCACCGTGAGTTCAAGCCACCCTGAGACTACGGAGTGAATTCCAGGTCAGCCTGGTCTAGAGTGAGACCCTACCTTAAAAAAGCAAAAAATTAAAATTAAAAAAATAATAATAAACTGAAAATTGGGCTGGAGAGATGGCTCAGCAGTTAAGGCACTTGCCTGTGAAACCTAAGGACCTGGGTTTGATTCCCCAGTACCCATGTAAACCAGATGCACAAGGTGGCACATGCATCTGGAGTTTGTTTGCAGTGGCTGAAGGCCCTGGCATGCCCATTCTCTCTCTCTCTCTCTCTCTGCCTCTTTCTCTCTCTGAAATAAATAAAAATAAAATAAATATTAAACAAAAAATAAAATCATCCAAGTGTGGTGGCTCACACCTTTAATCCCAGCACTCGGGAGGCAGAGGTAGGAGGATCACTGTGAGTTCAAGGCCACCCTGAGACTACATAATGAATTCCAGGTCATCCTGGGCTAGAGTGAGACCCTACCTCAAAAAACCAAAAAAAGAAAAAAGAAAATCAATAAGAACCAGTGCACATCTATAATCTCACTCCTTGAAAAGTTGGGGCAGGAGGATGTGAATTCAAGGTCAGCTTGGGTTATGTAGTGAGAACCTGTCTCAAAAAAATTGGACTGGAGAGATGGTTTAGCCGTTAAGGCACTTGCCTGCGAAACCTAAGGACTCACGTTATACTCTCCAGGTCCCACATAAGCCAGACACACAAAGGTAAGGCAAGCACAATGTCGCACATGACCACTAGAAGGTGCAAGCATTCAAAGTTCAATTGCAGTAGCTGAGGCCCTGGCAATTCACTCCCTCTCTCTCTCTCTCTCTCTGTCTCACTCTCTCTAAAAATAAAAATAAAAGCCAGGCATGGTGGCGCACACCTTTAATCCCAGCACTTAGGAGGCAGAGGTAGGAGGATCACCTAGAGTTCGAGGCCACCCTGAGATTACATAGTAAATTCCAGGTCAGCCTGAGCTAGAGTGAGACCTTATTTCGGAAAACTAAAAATAAATAAACAAATAAATATAAAAATAAAATAATGTATGGCTGGAGAGATGGCTTAGCAATTAAGGCGCTTGCCTGTGAAGCCTAAGGACCCAGGTTCGATTCCTCAATATCTACGTAAAGCCAGATGCACAAGGTGGCACGTGCATCTGGAGTTTGTTTACAGTGGCTGGAGGCCCTGGCATGCCCATTCTCTCTTTTCCTCCCTCTCTCTCTCAAATAAATAAAATAAGATAAAAATCCCAAAGTGGGGCTGGAGAGATGGCTTAACAGTTAAGGCATTTGCCTCCAAAGCCTAAGGACCCCCGTTCAATTCTCCAGGTCCCATGTAAGCCAGATGCACAAGGGGGCCTACGCCTACGTATCTGGAGTTCATTTGCAGTGGCTAGAGGCCCTGGCACTCCCATTCTCACTCTCACTCTCTGTCTCAAATAAATAAATAAATAAATAAATAAATAAATAAATAAATAAACAAACAAACAAACAAACAAACAAATAAAAATAAAATCTTTAAAAAAAAACCCAAAGTGGAAAAAAAAGAACCACAATGCCCCTCTTACACGATGACCTCTGCATGCCACCGTCCTCCCATCAGGCGCACAGCTCCTCAGCCCTCTTCCTGGTACAGACCCCTCACACGCTGCCCCTGCTCTCTACCTGCAGCTTCCGGAAGAACTTTGGCCTCGAGAAAGAGGATCATGATCAAAAGCAGGCAGCCTTCCAGGTCATCCAGACCCAGCACAAGCAGCTGGGTCCCATGAGCTTTGCAGAAAAAGCTGTCACTATCCTCTTCCTGGCCCTGGTGGTACTCTGGTTCACCCGGGAGCCAGGTTTCTTCCAAGGCTGGGGTAACCTGGCTTTTGCCAATGAAAAGGGAGAAAGGTGAGAGTTGCTAGGCCAGAGAAGGGGGAGCAGGCCTGGGGCGCAGTGCTGGGTTGGGGAAGGGAGCCAGAGTGGAACAGGAGATCCCTCTTGGGGGAACCCACCAGGCATGCCTGTGGGAAGGACTCCTCTCCATCCACCTTTCTACCCCGTGGCCCTGAGCATCCTGTCCTCCCTGCCCCTTCCACAGCATGGCATCCGACGGGACAGTAGCCATCTTCATCAGCATGATTATGTTCATGATGCCCTCCAAGATCCCAGGGCTGACCCAGGACCCAGGTAAGCACCTGGCCTGGGGCAAGGAAGGGAAGGGTCTCTGAGCAGCCTCTGCCTTCAGGCATGAAGCCTACCACTTTTTAGATATATATATAAAACTTTTATTTGAGTGAGAGAGAGAGAATGGGTGTGCCTGGGCCTCCAGCTTCTGCAAATGAACTCCAGATACATGCGCCCCCTTATACATCTGGTCCTGGGGAATTGAACCTGGGTCCTCTGGCTTTGCAGACAAGCGCCTTAACTGCTAAGCCATCTCTCCAGCCCAAGCCTACCACTTTTGACCACATTGGCAGGAGTCAACAAAACCCAAGATTGGGGTATCCTGCTACGAGCACAGAGACAAAGCCGGGGCGTTACACAACCAAAGTACCCCCCCTCCTGCCTGGGTCATGCCTTGATAAGGACCCACTCAGGGAGGCCCAACGTGGAGGAGCTTTTGATGACGTGTCCCTTTGTGCTTGCTGGGTAGAAAATCCAGAGAAGCTGAAGGCCCCGCCTGCCCTGCTCACCTGGAAGACAGTGAACGAGAAGATGCCCTGGAATATCGTGTTCTTGCTGGGCGGTGGCTTTGCCCTGGCCAAAGGCAGTGAGGTGAGACCATCTGAGGAAACCCTGCGCTTGGCACCACACCAGCCCCAGGGCCTTCTCCCCAGTGGCATTCTCAAAGTCAAAAGGAGGGCAAGCCTCTTTATGGCAGGGGCCTCCTCTTCTCAGCAAGGAACCCCACCCCCCATCAGCCCCTGACCCCCACTGCAGAATGAAGCAAGCTTGTGCACCCCTCAAGGCTCTGATGGGAATGACGCAGTGCCTTCTGTAGCCTCCAGGAGTCGCCATAATCACAGCCTGCCAGGCTCTGGAAAGCCGCGCGCATCTTTCTCCAGAGCCTCCATCTAAAAAAGCAAAACCCCTGATTCAGCAGTCCTAGGCCTCGTGTCCTGGCTGAACTCAGTCTCAGACAGGTGGTAACTGCTCTGGGTCAGGGGTCAGGACGGCAGACTTCTGCGTCTGACTATGGCAAGCAAGCATCTTTCTTGATGCTGACAGCAATGAAAGGAGGCAAGAACCCAGCTTGCCAGGGACCACATAGCATTAATAGTGGGTTGGGGGCAATTCCTGGCATGCAGGGCGCCCACAGGACCACATGTTGGAGCTCTTCCCACCCTGTGACTGTCCATCCTTCCGAAGCCTCTTTCCAGCCCCTTTAAGGCTCTGCCCCCTACCCCCTCCCTGCTAGGAGCAAGGCTCCCTCAGCCCCAACTCTGGGCAAAGAGAGGACTCAACTGGTCCGGAAACTTTGTTTCTCTTTTCTATTATCTTTTAAAATCTTTTAATGAATCGGTGCACCAGGGCCTCAAACCACTGCAAACAAACTCCAGATGTATGCACCACTTTGTGCATCTGGCTTATGTGGATGCTGGGGAATTGAACCTGGGTCCTTAGGCTTCACAAGCAAATGCCTTAAACAATTGCTAAGCCATCTCTCCAGCCTCCAGAAACTTTTTTGAGAGGCGTCGGGAAGGCATGGATAAATGGAGTCAAAAGTTATCCTTCTCACCTGGCGTAGTGGTGCACGCCTTTCATCCGAGCACTCGGGAGGCAGAGGTAGGAGGATCACTATGAGTTCAAGGCCACCCTGAGACTACATAGTGAATTCCAGGTCAGTCTGGGCTAGAGTGAGACTCGACCTCAAAAAACAAAAATTAAAAATAAAATTTTTTAAGTTACCATTCTCATCAGGCCCCAGATTTCCCCTCAGAGCCTTCTCCCCTCTCCTCACCGGCCCCTAAGAACAGTAGGAGGCCCTCCTTAGTCCTAGCTAGGTGCTGTCTTGCTTCAGAGCTGTGTTTGACTTGAAGGCTGCCAAGATATTAGCAGAAGCAGGGACTCTCAGAACCCCAACAAAGGACTTCGGGACCTCAGTCCACTCTGCCTCATGTGCACCACCTTCTTCTGCCCTCAGAAGTCGGGCCTGTCTATATGGCTGGGGGACAAACTGACCCCACTGCAGAACGTGCCGCCTCCAGCCACAGCCGTCATCCTCTGCCTGCTGGTTGCCACCTTCACTGAGTGCACCAGCAACGTGGCCACCACCACACTCTTCCTGCCCATCCTGGCCTCCATGGTGAGCTGGCCCAGAAGTCTCCTCCAGGCAGACCTCTTGACCACCCCCCCCCCAGCCCCGCCACACACACACCAGGCAGAGTGGCCAGTCTGCACTGCCTCTCCTGGCTAGAGAAAACCCCCTGAGAATTCCCCCTCGTCCAGGTCCTTGAGCTCTTGGGCCCCAAGGTCTTCTATCCCCTGAATCACCCGTGCCTGGTGACATCACCCCTTGAGTATCCCAATGGGGCTGGCTGGAAGCCTCACCCACCTCCCTGCCCCAGCACCTGTTCTGGTCATTCCAGAGGTGATGGGGATAAAATTGCTCCCTGGAGCGTCCCCAGCCCCTTGCTCCTCGGGTGTGTTCCCGCAGCCTTTGATGACACCACCAGAGCCCCTTTGAGATCCGTTTTATGGGTCCCTCCCCTCACTACACCCCACAGGGCAGGGCTGCACACTCATCCCTTGCAGAGGTCAAGGGGCCCTTCCCAGGTCACCCAAGGCACTCTGACAGGGGGTAGGTTCAGGACCGGAGGGCAAGGGGGCAGCAGGGGCACTCTCTCAGAGAGCCGGGGTCAGCTCTATCCGCTCCCCCTCTCCAGGCTCAGGCCATCTGCCTCCACCCCCTCTACGTCATGCTCCCCTGCACCCTGGCTGCCTCCCTGGCCTTTATGCTGCCAGTGGCCACCCCGCCTAATGCCATCGTCTTCTCTTTTGGGGGCCTCAAGGTGTCTGATATGGTGAGTGGAGGGGAGGCACAAATGCCTCAAGCCCTTGTCTCGCCTGCCTGTCTAAATCCTGGGACTACAAAGTAGCTGAAAGCAGTTTTCAGAGCAGAGGGGGGCGCCATGTAGGTGAGAGAATGGGGTGGGGGGAGATGAGGACCTCTTTATGTTCTGCAGCAGGGGGTCCCACAAGTGGGAGAGACTTGAGTAAGTTCTAGGGAGCGCAGAAACCTCACTCAGGGAGATGGTCTCAGAAAAAACAAACCCCAGGGGTGGCAGAAGTTCCTGGACAGCCTTCACCTTCCCTGTTATCACTGACAAGGGTTATGTATTGCTTAGCACTGCAGGTTAGATTGATGGCAGGACTTCCGAGGGAGGGTGTTTGGGTGCGCCCCGCCCCACACCCCCAGCACCCCTGATAGCTAGTTCCTCAATCACACTGGCTCTCCTCACCCCAGGCCCGAGCGGGATTTCTGCTCAACATCATCGGGGTGTTGGTCATCACACTGGCCATCAACAGCTGGAGTATCCCTATCTTCAACCTTCACACGTTCCCCTCCTGGGCCCAATCCAACACCACCCAGTGCTTTCCTGACCTGTCCAACTCCACGGTGCTCGGCCCTTAGACCCAGATTGCAGCCCGGCCACGCAGAGGAAAACCCACCCGTCATCCCACTCCTCGGAGCCAGGAGGGGAGGCCCCCGAGCGCCCCGCACCAAAGATGGAGAGACGGGCCCGCCCGCGCACGCGCAATCGTGAGCTCGAGTGTCTGCTTAGACCGTGTGCGCTGCTCGCTCTACAGTGTGCGCAGGGAAAGGCGCATGCCTCCGTGTGCATGACACGCGCATGCGTGTGCGTGTGCGCGTGTTGTGTGTGTTTTGGTCTGAGGATGTTTTGAGCTGTTATGTGCATGGTGACGGTGCACACGTTTGCGCCCACGAAAATGCAACCTGCCCTTTGTCTCCCAGCTGAGCTTCCAGACCCCTTTGCACTGTATTTATTGAAACTCAACCTGTGAGCGTGCCCACGTGGACACGGCCTCAAGGACCTGCCCGGCGCCCTGGTCCCCCAACCCCGGGACTTGGGGACTGCTCGAATGTTCATTAAAGCCTTTTTCAGTAGCATCTGGATGTCCTTCCAGGCGCTCGAGCCAGTTGGCAGCCGGCAAGGAGGGACCAGGCTTCGGCCCTGTGTGACGGCCCCCAGGAACCCCTCCGCGTCCAGGGCACCCCTGCCAGGTCGTTCGGAGTGGGCGCAGCCACCCAGGAAAGCAGCCAGTGACATCACCAGCGGCTAATTGGGATCTGCCAGTCTCTGCGTGCCTTTGGGAAAACCGGCCTCCCGGTTCCCAGAGCACTCCCTGGACATTTACATAAAACCCTCTGCCCCTGCCAATTCCTCACCGACCCTTCCTCCAGCTGGAAAAACCGGTCCCACTAGACCAGAGGAGGCAGGCTGACCCATGCCAGGCGCCAGAAAGATGGACGGACCCTCGTCCAAAAATGGCAGCCAGCAGCAAGGACGATGAAGGTTAGCCTCATGGGAACAGGTTCCAGCCTGTCATGGCCCAGAGTTCACAACCAGACAAACTCTGGAGGGTTCTGCCTCCTTAGCCCACCTTTGCCTTTCACCTGCAACCCCACCTGACATCCCGCTAGACCTCAGGGTTTTCATTTACTTGGCAAGGTGGAAGTGGAAGTGGAGGTGGGGAAGGGTCATATTAGATCACTATTCCATCCCGGGATCAACATCTCTTCCTGCCTAGAAGTCCCATCTTTGTGTATCCCCAGTCTCTCACTGTGGATGGAGGCATGAAAGCATGTATTTCATTTAGATGGAAGTTTCCTAGAGCCTCAGCCAGTTCTCTTCAGAGGGAGCAAAAAGGTACTTACCATCAGCCTTGTGTTCCAGTGGAAAGGGCATGCTGAGCTGTGAAGAGAGGAAAGACTTAATTCTGATGCATCTGGCTGGGCTCAGCTCAGTCCCTGCAAGGGGGGCGGGCTGCAGGGAGTGAAGCCAGGAGGGGAGAACATGGCTGTCCCCAGGGGACAGGGAATCTTGACAAGACATGCCAGACATGGGGGGTGGGGAATGAGGCATGTCAGGCTGGTGGCTCTGCTCCCACCCCTGCCCCCCAGGCTGGCATTCCTCACATGTGAAGCACAGCTGTAAATCACCAATCCCACACAGACCCACATGAGGACCCACCCCCTCAAGGCACCAAGGGACAATCCCCCCACACTGGGAGTGGGTCAGCATCAGCTGGTGGAGTTCCCCTCAATGGCTTTCCCACAATGCAGTAGGTTTCGGGAGGGGGGGGCAGTAAGGAGGGGTCCTCTTCCTTCTGGCCAAGGGCACCTGCAGCTGGGTGCTGGCCTCTCTTGCAGAGCACACACACGTGCCCATTCTTATTTGCTTGTTCATGAGACAGGGTCTCACGTGTTCCCCAGGCTGTCTTTGAACTCACTCTGCAGCCCAAACTAGCCTCAAACTCATGGCAATCCTCCTGTGTCAGCTTTCTGAGTGCCGGGATTATAGGCGTGAGCCACCATATTGGGCTCATATTTACTCTGCTCAAGTCCACATCACCTACCCATGGGACAGGTGTAGATGGAGGCCACACTTGTGCCAGGCTTGAGGACAGACAAACCATGCCTTTTTGGGACAGGTGAATACCAGCCAGCTCAGGGCCCAGAAGCTGGCCTTGCAGGTGTGTGTGCAGGGTTGGGAGGCTGAGCCTCCCCCACAAGCTCAGAAAGCACCCTCCCCCGCAGGCCCAGGATGGCAGGACAGGCAGCCGGCCGGAAGCAGGAGGCACCTGTTGGCCTAATCACCATCATTAGCTGGGCAATAAAGCGGCACGGACCTGGCCTGGCCAGCCTTTGAAGGAAGGGCCGGTCAGCCTGGGTCAGGCCCATACAGGCAGCCTGGCCACTTCGTCCCTTCTGCACACACTCTGGACCACAGCTGGACTAGCTTCCCAACCTCCATGCCAGGTGCCCACAAACCATCTCTGCTGGCTTCCAGAAAGTAGCAAGGGGTTTTGGGTGTCTCTGCTGCCTAATATGTGCAGCACTGGAGCTAAGGAAAGAAAAAAAGCCTTCTGAAGTAGAAAGCTCCTCATTTCTGGAGAAAATCAAGGAGGCTGGAAATGAAAAGAACTCGGAAACAGCCTGCCTGATGGAGCCATGTCCATACTTCCTTCCGGGAATATCATATGTGCACATATGGCATATGTGCATGTGCCAGAAGCAAGAGGAGCTTCAACCCCCCCCCCCCCGGACAGCCTTTCTTTGCCTGTTTGGGCCAAGGTCACTTTAGGCTTAGCAAATAGGCTCAGATTTTGGAAACAACTCTTTCTGTTTCCCCTGCCTCTGTGCCCCTGGGTCCACACAGATTCCCCACACACACACACACAGACACCTGTGCCCACAGTCATGCATACACTCCTGTACACCGGTTCTCACAATGTTTCAGACACCCAGAATCACTCACGGGGCCTCACATGGTCACAGACAGGAGTACGTGGTGTGCTCAGACCCCTCTGCACAGGGCATTAGACCAGGGTGTTCTCACAAGTTCCAGAGGCACACACACACACACACACACACACACACACACTTACACACAGCTCCATCCATACACTATAGCTTCACACACCACCACAGCGATGGGTGAGCACGAGAACAGAACACTTGTGCGTGCAGGGGTACACACACTGTACTTATACAGACACTGACACACGGCCCCACCTCCTTCAGGCCTCCCCTGGAGGGAGGGGTGAGGGCAGGAGAGCAGCAGGACTCTGCCTGGGAGTGCCTCCCACCACGCCTGGAAACTCCCTGGACTTCCCAGGGGGTCAGCCAACCAGAACAAGCTCAGACCCACCTGCCCAGCTCCCCACACCTCTGGCCCCAGCTGCTCTACCACTCAGCCAAGGAGCCACTGCACCCCCCACACATACACACACCCGCTATGGTGATCAGATCCCTCCAGTCCATCTCTGACATGGGTCCTGGACATTAGCGTCTCATGCTGGCTTTGAATGGACCTGGTCCTCTGCAAATGCTCTTTTTATTTTATTTTATTTTATTTATTTATTTATTTATTTATTTATTTATTTATTTATTTATTTATTTGGTTTTTCGTGGTATGGTCTCACTCTAGCCCAGGCTGACCTGGAATTCACTATGTAGTCTCGGGGTGGCCTCAAACTCACGGTGATCCCCTACCTCTGCCTCCCAAGTGCTGGGACTGAAGGGCTACAGAATAAGACTGTCTCAAAACAACGAAAATAACAAAAACCGAAGTGGATAGACAAAGGCGTATTTGGATATAAGGCACAGGGAAGGCCATGCCTCCTCCATCACAGTGATCCTCCAAACGTCCCCAGTGTGGAGCATGGCAGGCACACTGGCCCCTGGGTTTCTGCACTACCACCCGTGCATCACCTTACACACACACCTACCCTAGGCAGAGCTCAGCAGCCAACGAATCATGGTTCTGACCTCCACTCAGTCCCCAGCGCTCTGTTCAAATACCCACTGCAGTCCCTCCAGACTAGGCCTGGCTCAGCTCCCACGGTGGGCCTGAAATGAGGGTACTCGAGGGTGGAGTGCTCTCTGGAGAACAGAATCAACGCTTCAGGAGCTGGATTTGAGGCCAGATGGTGGGGCAGAGCTTCTGTGAGGAGCAGATGCTGGAGAGAAGGATTTCACAGGACTCAGCCGGAGCTCCGTTGGGATTCCCCGGGCTCCCGCTTCAACTCCCAGACTTTGGGCCAGGAGGAAGGGGCACGTCCCAAAGGACAGAAGGAGCCCAGCTTACACCCAATCCTGGGACAAAGGCAGAGTCTACTGTCTCCCTTTTCGGGAGAGGAAGAGGCTGAGGGCACTCATCAGGAGTATCTTGCCAACCGTGTTGGATCCAGCACACCAGTAATCCCAGCTCCTGAGAGGCTGAGACAGGAAAATTCCAGGTTTCAGGTCATCCTGAGCTACATACTGAGACACTGTCTAAATAAATAATAAGCAAAAGTAGAATCTCACTGTAGAGGGGACAGTCACAGTGTCTCCTGTGCATTCCATTAGGGACCTTTCACTGCCGAATTACTTCCATTTCTTTGACTTAATGAAGCTGAAAATCTTTCCATTTGTTTTTTTTAAACATTTTTTATTTATTTATTAGCAACAGAGAGAGAGAGAAAGAGAGAGAACAGGCACAGCAGGGCCTCCAGCCACTGCAAATGAACTCCAGATGTATGCACCACTTTATGCACCTGGCTTACATGGGTTTTGGGGAATAGAGACTTGAACCAGGGTCCTTAGGCTTCACAGGCAAGCACTTAACTGCTAAGCCATCTCTCCAGCCCCCATTTTTTTTTTTTTGAAGAGAGACACAGAGAGAGTCAGACAGAGAGGGAGAGGGAGACAGATAGAGATGGGCGTGCCAGCAGTCTCTCAGCTGCTGTGAACGAAATCCAGATGCGTGCGCCCCCTTGTGGTCAAGTGTGGCATTGCGCCCTTGCATCACTGCATCTGGCTAAACGTGGGACCTGGAGATTGGAACCGAGTTCTTAGGCTTAGGAGGCAGGCGCCTTAACTGCTAAGCCATCTCTCCAGCCCCCCATTTGTTTTTTGACCATTTGCAGTTTGCTTGTGAATTGTTTATCCAATTCCTTTGCACATTTTTCTGATTGCCTTTTTATTTATTTAGGGGAATTTTCTCTACATACATATATATTATATATGTGTATTATATATAGTACACGTATAATATAATAAATATGTTATATATATATTCTGGATTGGATATCATGATTTAAAATGTCCTCTACAATTGAATTAAAATGTTTCTTTTTTTTCTGCTTATTTTTATAGTTTTTCATTTTTCTTGGGGTTTTTTTTTTTTGGTTGTTTTTAAAAATATATTTTATTTATTTATTTGAGAGAGAGAAAGAGGCAGAGAATGAAAGAGAGAAAGAGAGAGAATGGACAGGCCAGGGCCTCCAGCCACTGCAAACGAACTCCAGATGCATGTGCCCCCTTGTGCATCTGGCTTACATGGGTCCTGGATCGAACTGGGATCCTTTGGCTTTGCAGGCAAATGCCTTAACCACTAAGCCATCTCTCCAGCCCCTTTGGTTGGTTTTTTAAGGTACAGTCTCACTCTAGCTCAAGCTAATCTGGAATTCACTATGTAGTCTCAGGGTGACCTCAAACTCATGACAATCCTCCTACCTCTGCCTCCCAAGTGCTATGCCCAGCTTCTTGTTTTGTTTTTTTTGTTTGTTTGTTTTTATGAGAGAGCAAGAAAAAGAGAGGAAATGGCATACCAGAGCCTCCAGCCACTGCCATCGAATTCCAGATGTGTGTGCCACCTTGTGTATATGCATGACCTTATGCATGCATCACCTTGTGTGTCTGGCTTACATGGGATCTGGGGAGTTGAACATGGGTCCTTAGGCTTCTCAGGCAAGCACCTTAACCGCTAAGCCATCCCTCCAGCCCTGGCTTTTCATTCTTATGCATCTTTAGTCCATCCTGAGCTTCAGGGGGCTGGGGGGTGATGGGTTTTGTTCCTTTGAGACAAAATCTCACTCAGTAGCTCACGCTGACCTTGAACTTGTGGCAATCCTTCCTCAGGCTACCATGTGCTGGCCTCACATATCCAGCTTCCATCACTTTTTTGTTTTGGTTGTTTTTTGGGAGTGGGGAGGGAGGTCAGGGCTTGAGGCAGGGTCTTACTGTAGCCCAGGATGTGCTGGAACTCACTCAGTAGCCTATGCTGGCCTTGAATTTCTGGTGATCCTCCAATCTCAGGCTCTGGAATACAGAGATTAAAGGTATGAGGTCATCCCCAGAGCTCTGTTCAAATACCAACTGGCCCTTTTTTTTTTTTTTTTTTTTTTTTTGTTTTTCGAGATAGGGTCTAGCCAGGAATTCACTATGTAGTCTCAGGGGTGGCCTCGAACTCACAGTCACAGTGATCCTCCTACCTCTGCCTCCCAAGTGCTAGAATTAAAGGCATGCACCACCACTCCCAGCTCTCTCTCTTTTTGAGAGTTTCATGTAGCCCAGGCTGGCCTCAAACAAAAGGACTGGGGGTATAGTTCAGTGGTAGAACACTTGCCTACCATATTCATAGCCCTGGGTTTGATCTGATCCCCAGCACTATAATAAATAAATATTTTATTAATAAATAAAATAAAAGTTAGAGGGATAACAGACCAAGAAGCTGCTACAATATCCCAGGCAAGAGCAAGGATGGCTTGGGTCAAGGTGCTGGACAGCAGATACGATGAGAGTGGTTCATTTCAGATTTTTGTCTGTTGGAGATACAGTTTCATGTATCCCAAGTAGGCCTTGAACTTGCTATGTAGCCTAGGATGACCTTGAACTTCCTATCCTCCTGCCTCTACCTCTAGAAGGCTGCGATTCCAGGTGGTCAGCACCAATCCTGGTTTTATGTGGTGTTAGGGGCTCAAACCTGGGGCTTCGTGCATGCTGAGCAAGCATCCTACCAACTGAGCCAGCTTCCTTCCTGTTTCTTTGTTATTTTATGTCCAGCTGAAAGAAATATAGAAGGTCAGGGTTGGGGAGATGGTGCAATAGTTAAGGGGGCTTTCTTGCAAAGCCTGAAGGCCCGGGTTTGATTCCCCAGTACCCACATAAAGCCAGATACACAAAGTGGTGCATGCATCTAGAGTTCTTTTGCAATGGCAGGAGGCCCTTGCATGCCCATACTCACTTTTTCTGTCTCTCTCGCACTCAAATAAATGAATGAAAATTTTGGGGGAGGGGGAAGAAGTATTGAAGGCTATTCTGGACCTTGTTATCTTCAATGAGTTTATTTCTGCCCCCAAAATCACACTTGGCTTTTTGTTAATTTTGTATTGGGTTTGGGAACTTATTATTTTTATTTAGTTTTGAGACATACTTGAGATCTCCTTTTCTTAGCCTTCTGCATACTGGGATCTCAGGCTTCAACATCTCTCTCTCTTTACATTTGTGTTGTGTGTGTGTGTGTGTGTGTGTGTGTGTGTGTGTGGGGGGTGGGGGTGATCCAGGATCTCTTGCCACTACAAATAGAATGCCAAACATTTGCACCACTTTTTTTATGTTTTATTTTTATTTTTATTTTTAAATTTTATTTATTTATTTGTTTGTTTATTTGTTTATTTTGGTTTTTTTCGAGGCAGGGTCTCACTCTAGTTCAGGCTGACGTGGAGTTCACTCTGTATTCTCAGGGTGGCCTTGAACTCACAATGATCCTCCTACCTCTGCCTCCCAAGTGCTGGGATTAAAGGCGTGCGCCACCACACCCGGCTAAATTTAAATTTTTTAATTGACAACATCTATATTTACATACAAAAAATGCATGATATTTCCCTCCCCTGCCCCCATATCCCTTTAGAATTCCAATCTCCATCATATCCCCTCCCTCTCTCCATTTGTCTCTCTTTAATTTGATGTCATCATCTTTTTCTTCTATTATGAGGGTCTTGCGAAGGTATTGCTAGGCACTGCAAGGTCATGGATATCAAGGCCAATTTCTGTCTAGACAGTTGCATTGTAAGAAGTCATACCCTTCCTTTGGCTCTTCCATTCTATCCACCCCCTCTTCCACAATGGGCCCTGAGCCTTGGAGGGTGTGACAGAGATGTTTCAGTGCTGGGCACTCCTCCATCCCTTCTTCTCAGCACTATGTTGCCTTTTGGGTCATCCCAGGGGTCATCGCCATCTGAAAAGAGAAGCTTCTCTAACCAGAAGTGAGAGTAGCTTTAATATGTGAATATGAACAGTAAGTGTAGTGCTTTCAGGGCAGCTTGGTGGGAATAATATATACATTTAACCAGACAAGCACAGGCTTTATAACCCTAAGGCTCATGACCTCCCCTGCCATAGACTTTTGCTTAGGTTTTTCAGTACCAGGCATGTATTCCCTCCCGTAGAGAGGGCCTTCAGTCCAATTATGGAGCAGTTGGTTACCCCAAGGGCAGACATGCCACTATTGCACCCTGCACCACTTTTTGCATCAGGCTTTGCTTGAGCGGCTGAGAAACGGAACCTGGGGCCAGCAGGCTTTACAAGCAAGGACCTCAGTTTCATGTTGCTGGCAGAAAACACCTGACCAAGAACAGCTTGTGGGAAGAAGGAAGGGGTTTTTTTTTTGGCTTACAGGCTTGAGGGAAAGCACCATGATGGCAGGGGAAATGATAGCATAAGCAGAGGGTGGACATCACCTCCTGGGCAACATCAGGTGGACAGTAGCAGCAGAAGAATATGCCAAACACTGGCAAGGGGAAACTGGTTATAATACCCATAAGTCTGTCCCCAACAATACACCACCTCCAATAGAATCCAATTCTCAAATTGCCACCATTCAAAATATGTAAGTTTATGGGGGACACCTGAATCAAACCACCACAACCTCTTAATCAATGAGCCATCTCTCCAGCCACCCCAAACCATACTTTCTTGATTCTGGAAGTTTTACTGGACATTTGGAAGATTGGCAAGGCAATTTTCAAAAGTTATTGGGACTGGAGAGATGGTTCAGCAGTTAAGGTGCTTGCCTGCAAAGCCTAATAACCCAGGTTTGATTCCTCAGTACCCATGTAAAGCCCGATGAACATAGTGGCATATGCATCTGGTGTTCATTTGCAGTAGCTCGAGGCCCTGGTGTGCCCACTCTCTGTGTCTGTCTCTCTTCTCACTGTCACTATTTGCTTGCAGATAAATTAAAAAAAAAAAAACATTTTTAGCCAGACATGGTGGCACATGCCTTTAATCCCAGCATTCAGGAGGCAGAGGTTGGAGGATCGCCACGAGTTTGAGGCTACCTCAGACTTCATAGTGAATTCCAGGTCAGCCTGAGCTAGAGTGAAACCCTACCTCAAAAAACGAAAAAATATTTTTTAATTTAAATTTTTTTATTGACAACTTCTATAATTGTACACAATATCCCATGGTAATTCCCTCCCCCCCACTTTCCCTTTTGAAACTCCACTCTCCATCATATCCCCTCCCCCTCTCAATCAGTCTCTCTTTTATTTTGATATCATAAGTTTTTCCTCCTATTATGATGGTCTTGTGTAGGTAGTGTCAGGCACTGTAAGGTCATGGATATCCAGGCCATTTTGTGTCTGGAGGAGCACGTTGTAAGGAGTCCTACCCTTCTTTTGGTTCTTACATTTTTTCTGCCTCTTCTTCGGCAATGGACCTGGAGCCTTGGAAGATGTGTTAGAGATGTTTCAGTGCTGAGCACTCCTCTGTCACTTCTTCTCAGCACCATGGTGCCTTCTGAGTCATCCCAAGGTCACCACCATCTGAAAAGAGAAGCTTCTCTAACCAAAAGTGATAGTACCATTAATATATGGGTGTGGACATTAAAAGAAGTGCTTACTGGGCAGTTTGGTGAGCATAGTATACACTCCAGGCTCCAGCAGACGTTACACCCCAAGGACTCATGACTCCCTCTGTTGTAGGTTTTCAGTATCAGGCATGTATTCCCTCACATGGAGCAGGCATCCAGTCCAATTAGAGAGCAGTTGGTTTCCCCACAACAGACATGCCACTATTGCATTTGGCTGGCCAAATTTAAAGCTTGCAGTGTCCACTGTTGAGTATCTTCAATGCTGTTTTTTCTCTCTCCCATTGAACTGCATGCAGTGTAGCTTTATCCAGCTTTCTGTCAGCTGGTCCACATGAAGGAGGCTTTCAGCTCAGCTCCAGCAGGATTTCTCAGTGACCTTACAACCCAAGTATGTGGAGTCTTTAGCAATAGGGTCTTACCATCTATTCCTGGTGGGAAACCAAGGGCCTCGGCAATGGCCTGTAATGTTCTGGGGGTATCAGGGACCTCTTTGGCCAACAAATCACTAGAAGGTATCCCATCCTTGGCACTGAAAATTTTCTATTAACAATCTATGGCTTCTGAGTGTTCCATTTTAAGTTCTTAGCTGTCCATGTATTTACTGTTCCCCCAGACTTGTCAAGTTCTAAATCAACTTATCAAGTTCTTTAAAAAAATTAGGCTTTAGTTTTTATTTGAATTATTTTATTTATAGATTATTTGGAAGAGAATTTTTAAAAATTTTATTTATTTATTTATTTATTTATTTATTTATGAAAGAAAGAGAGAGAGAGAAAGTGAGAATGGCCATGCCAGGGCCTCTAGCCACTGCAAACAAACTCCAGACGCATGCACCACCATGTGTATCTGGCTTACATAGGACCTGGAGAATTGAACTGGGGTCCTTAGGCTTCGCAGGCATATGCCTTAACTACTAAGCAATCTCTCCAGCCCACCCCCTTTTGATTTTTGAGGTAGGGTCTCACAATAGCCTAGTCTGATTTGAAATTCATTATGTAGTCCCAGGCTGGCCTTGAACTCACAGAGATCCTCCTACCTGAGATCCTCCTACCTTAAAGGCATGCACCACACACTCAGCCTGGAAAAGCCTCACTCTGGTCCAGTGCTGGGATTAAAGGCATCCTACCACTGCCTCCCGCCTGGGATTAAAGGCAGAATTTTTAAAAATATTCTTTTATTTATTCATTTGACAGAGAGAGAGAGAGGGAGAGAGGGAGAGAGAGAGAAAGGGAATGGGCACACCAGGGCCTCCAGCCACTGCAAATGAACTCCAGATGCATGTTCCACCTTGTGCATATGGTTTACATGGGTCCTGGAGAATCAAACCTGGGTTCTTTGGCTTTGCAGGCAAGTACCTTATTCACTAAGCCATCCCTCTAGCCCTGGAAGAGAATTTTTTAAGAATATTATGTTGAGGGCTGGAGAGATGGCTTAGTGGTGAGACCGAAGGACCCCAGTTCGAGGCTTGAGTCCCAGGACCCACATCGGGAGGCAAAACAGGGGATGCATCTGGAGTTTGAGGGAGGCCCTGGCGCACCCCTTCTCTCCCCTGAGACTCTCTCCTGAATTTCTGTAGGTCAGCCTGGAAATAAATAAATAAGACCCTATTTTTTTAAAAAAGAACAAAAAAAAAAAAAAAATATTATGTTGAGCCGGGTGTGGTGGTGCATGCCTTTAATCCCAGCACTTGGGAGGCAGAGGTAGGAGGATCACCATGAGTTCAAGGCCACCCTGAGATGACGCAGTGAATTCCAGGTTAGCCTGAGCTAGAGTGAGACCCTACCTTGAAAAACCAAAAATAAAAAAAGAATATTATGTTGGGCCTGAAGAGATGCCTTAGCAGTTAGGACGCTTGCCTGCAAAGCCTACAGACCCATGTTCAACTCTCCAGATCCCATGTAAGCCAGACACACAAGGTGATGCAGCACAAAGTTGCACAGGTGCACAAGGTGGCACATGGGTCTGGAGTTCAACTGCAGTGGCTAGAGGCCCTGGAATGCCAATGCCAATTCTCTCTCTCTCTCATACAATTTTTTTTTAAAGTTCAGGAGCTAGGGAGATGGGTTAGCTACTAAAAGTACTTGTGTAATGAACTGGGTTTGATTCCCTAGTACCTACATACAGCCAGATGCACAAAGTGGCACATGCATCTGGAGTTCATTTGCAGTGTCAAGAGGCCCTGGTGCACCCATTCTCTTTCTCCCTCTATCTCTCCCCAAATAAATAATTTTTTTTGTTTGTTTGTTTTTTGAGGTAGGGTTTCATTCTAGCCCAGGCTGACCTGAAATTCACTATGTAGTCTCAGGGTGGCCTTGAACTCATGGTGATCCTTCTACCTCTGCCTCTGAGTGTTGGGATTAAAGGCATGTGCCACAATGCCCAGCTCTAAATAAATAGTTTAAAACATAAAATAAAAAAGAATATTATGTTCAGATTTCCAGTTCAGTAACATGATATGCCTTTATATTTATTTAGGTCTTATTTTATGTCTATCAGCAAAATTCTATTGTTTTCTTCACATGAATTTTGCATTTCTTATGAAGCCTATTTTCGGGTATCTTGTAATGTTGCTACTATTATGAGTTGGATCTTCTGTGTGAAGTCCAGGCTGGTGTTTGACTCTGTTTCCTCCTGCCTCAGTCTCCCTAATACTGGAATTACAAGTGTGTACCACCACACCTGGCCTCGATTTTTTTGTTTGTTTGTTTTGTTTTTGGAGGTAGAGTTTCACTCTAGTCCAGGCTGACCTGTTCACTGACTCTCAGGGTGGCCTTTCCTCCTGTGATCCTCCTACCTCTGCCTCCCGAATACTGGGATTACAAGTGTGTACCACCACACCTGGCCTACCTGGCCTCTATTTTGGCCTCTAATTCATTGCTTTAGTTGTACAAAAATAGTTTTTTTCCCATCTACCTTATATTCGGCTACCTTATGGATTCTCTCACTAGTTATAATAGTGTTTCACTTGATTCTCTTAAATGTATTAAGTCAACAATCAAAGTGTTTATAGTTCTGTGAAGATTTTGCCTCTTTCCTTCTCACTCTTATATCTCCCTTCTACCTTTCTATTCCTCCTTTCTTTTCTTCTTTCTTCCTTTCTTCCTCTTTCTTTTTCCCTGTCCATTTTTTTTTGTTATTGCACTGGTCAGGACCTTATGAATAATATTGATTAATAGCCATGATGGTGGAATTCAACTTATAACATTTCTGGTTCTGTGCCCAGAGTACCCACACAGAAATGCCTTCATGGTGGTTTGAATCAGATGTCCCCCATAAACTAGCGCATTCTGAATGCTTGGTCCCAGTGGGAGCAATTTGGGAGGTGGAGCCTTGCTGGAGCAGGAGTGTCATTGGGAGGAGATTGAGGTTTATCAGCCTCCAGTTTGCCAGTGCTAGCTGATTCACTCTCCTACTGTTTTTCCACCTGCTGTTTCAGAGGTAATGTCCCACCCTCTGCTCATGCCACACTGTCCCCTGCCATCATGGAGCTCCCCATCAAGAATGTAAGCCAAAATAAAAAATGTTCCTCCCATCAGCTGCTTTTGGTTGGATGTTTTATTCTAACAATGAGAAGGTGACTAAACTAGAAAATTGATACTAGACGAGCTGTGGTGGTTTGACTCAGGTGTCCCCCATAAACGTAGGTGTTCTGAATGCTAGGTTCCCAGCTGATGGAGATTTGGGAATTAATGCCTCTGGGAGGCAGTGTATTGTTGGGGGCAGGCTTATGGGTATTATAGTTAGTTTCCCCTTGCCTTTTAAAGAAACACAGCACCAACTAGGTGGCAATGGCTTGGAGGGCTGGAGGAGTGTCCTCCAGCAGGCTGTATGTGCTCTGAATCAGCATCCTATATATGGTGCTGTTTCTCCTATAGCCCGGATTCATGGGTCCAGGAATCAAGGGATGGAAATGGGAATGGTACCACTTACCATCACCCCAAGTGACTCACTAGTCAAAGTTTTGCTTCCTGTTCCCACAACCTTACACTCTGTTGGCCTACAGGTCTTGGTGCCAGAGGGGGCATTGCTTTTGCCAGGAAGGACAAAGAACATTCCATTGAACTGGAAGCTTAGACTTCCCACTGGCTGCTTTGGGCTCCTGATGCCCTCCAGTCAGTAGGCTAAGAAAGGAATTGCAGTGTTAGCAGATGTGACTGATCCAGACTACCAGGGGGAAATCGGACTGCTCCACCACAATGGAGGTTAGGACAAGTATGTCTGGAGTGCACGAGATCCTTTAGGACATCTCTTATTCTTACCATGCCCTGTTATCAAAGTCAATGGACAACTGCAACAACCCAATCGAGGTCGTGTGATAAATGGCCCATATCCTTCAGGAATGAAGATATGGGTCACCCCTCCAGGTAAAGAACCAGGACCTGCTGAGGTGCTTGCTGAAAGTGGAGGAAATACAGAATGGGTAGTAAAAGAAGACAGTGACAAATATCAGCTAAGGCCACGGGACCAGTTACAAAAATGCGGACTGTAATTGCAATGTTTCTGTCCTACCTTGATACGGAGTGTTTGCATATATCTACACCAACATTAAGATTATATCACTAGCTAACTATTGTTGAATTTATATTAGACTTATTATATTAGAGACTAAGCATTCCTCAAGGAACCTTGTTTTGTGTTGCGGGGAAGATTTTGTGCTTCCGGTTGTATGTGGGATAGTTATACCATGTTAGGCAGAATTATGAGCTTATTACTGTTTTCATTTGGAAATTAAGTATGATGTAAGGGGATATGGTTTGGTGTCAAGTTGACAAGGGGTGGACTTGTAATGGTGAAGGTGATGTTAACTTGATCTGTTTAGGAATCCACAGACATTCCTTTTGGGTGGGTCTCTGAGGCTGCTTCCAGAAAGGATTGAAGGAGGAAGTCCTTCCCCCAGAGTGAGCCCTTCCCCCAGAGGGGGCAGCCCCTCTCAGAGAGGGACTTTATGTAAGGAGTACTGGGTGAAAAGAGCCCCTTCCTTCCAGTTGCCTGCCCAAGCTGCTTGCTGCCTTCCAGCATGAACTGAAAACCAGCGTCAACTGAAGACCCACGTGAATTGAAAACCAGCCACTCCCCAGAACTCTCCAGGTCTTCGGTGACAGATCAGGACAGCTGAGGCATCCAGCCATGTGGACTGAGCAGCCCCGGGGTTCCTTCATTCTCAGGCCTGCAACTACTATTGGATTACCATAAACTAATCCAATAAATCCCCCCCTTTTTTTTTTTTTTTTTTTTTTTTTTGGTTTTTCGGGGTCTCACTCTGGCCCAGGCTGACCTGGAATTCACTATGTATTCTCACGGTGGTCTTGAACTCACGGTGATCCTCCTACCTCTGCCTCCCAGGTGCTGGGATTAAAGGCATGCACCACCATGCCCGGCCAATAAGTTCCCTTTTTATTTTTATTTTTTAAGGTAATGGGTTTTTTCTTTTTTTTTTAATTGACAACTTCTATATTTACATACAAAAAATGCATGATATTTCCCTCCCCTGCCCCCATATCCCTTTAGAACTCCAATCTCCATCATATCCCCTCCCTCTCTCCATTAGTCTCTCTTTAATTTGATGTCATCATCTTTTTCTTCTATTATGAGGGTCTTGCAAAGGTATTGCTAGGCACTGCAAGGTCATGGATATCGAGGCCAATTTCTTTCTGGGCAGTTGCATTGTAAGGAGTCGTACCCTTCCTTTGGCTCTTCCATTCTATCCGCCCCCTCTTCCACAATGGGCCCTGAGCCTTGGAGGGTGTGACAGGGATGTTTCAGCGCTAGGCACTCCTCCATCCCTTCTTCTCAACACTATGTTGCCTTTTGGGTCATCCCAGTGGCCATCGCCATCTGAAAAGAGAAGCTTCTCTAACCAGAAGTGAGAGTAGCATTAATATGTGAATATGGACATTAAGTGTAGTGCTTTCAGGGCAGCTTGGTGGGAATAAAATATACACTTAGTCATACAAGAGCAGGCTTTATACCCCTAAGGCTCATGACCTCCCCTACCATAGACTTTTGCTTAGGTTTTTCAGTACCAGGTATGTATTCTCTCCCGTAGAGAGGACCTTCAGTCCAATTATGGAGCAGTTGGTTACCCCATGAATAGACATGCCACTATTGCACCTGTTCAGTCATTGGGCCTGTATAGCCAAACTTGAATATTCAGTGTCCACTGTTTCCACTGCTGATGACTTCTGTCTCCCATAGGGCTGCATGCAGTGCAGCTTTTTCCAGTTTTCAGTTGTCTGGTCTATAGGGAGAAGGTTTTCTGCTCAGCACCAGCTTGCTTTCTCAGTGACCTTGCCTCTCAGGCAAGAGATGTCTTCAGCAATAGGGTCTTATCATCTGTTTCTCAAGGGAAACCAAGGGCCTTGGCAATAGCCTTTAATGTTTGGAGGCTTCCAGGACCTCCTTGGCCAACAACTCACTGGAAGGTATCCCATCCCAGGCACTGAAAATTTTCTAGTAACAGTCTACAGCTTCTAGATGTGCCATTCTTCAAAAAAGTAGGTTTACATAAGTCTTATTCACACTATCTTGAATTTAGATTGACCCTCCCCCTGCCCTTCTTTTATGCATTCTCTTCCCATAGCCTCACTCATACTAGCAGTTCTGTTCCTCTAGAGAACTCAAACTAACACAGGAGTGGAGTTGTTGATGCTAGAAACCCAATTGTGGCTTTTGGCCTTTTGGAACTGATTTGAAGGAGGAATATGGAAGGATTTAAAACCTTGGTCTAAGAGGCACCTTTCAGTGCGGTTAAGCAGAGTTTAATGGACCACTCTAGTCAGAGATGAAAGACCTGAATGCAATAAGAACTGTGGACTGTGAGGTTTGGCTTATGAGGAGAAGGAAGAGTTTTGTCTGGACTGGGCTGGAGGCAGTTTGTGTGAGAGGCTTGCTGTGTTCTACTTGTGTTGTGAGAACTTGAGCAGGCCTGAGTTTAGAAGAAATGGACTGGTGTGAGCAGAAGATATGGCATAGAAAGAAATGAAAGCTTCGGGCCTAAACTGCTGCTCACTCAGAGGCAATTGTTTGAGAAATTACCCCATTGAGACTGGGCCAGCTGTTCTGCATTGGGACAGCAGAAAGAACATTGACTCTTTTGAAAGCAGGGGACCTGGGTGTTGAAGGATTGTCCTACTCTTCAAAGTTGGCTTTATTTCCCACTGATTAACAAATTTGGTGGCCACATGGTACTATGGGAGTATAACAAATGCAAGAAAGAAAGAGTCATTAGATTTGCAATGCAGTTTGTTTTTGGAAATGGCTACTGGGCAATATGAGGCTGGGTTGTTGGAGTCCCTGCATGGAGACATGTGGAGCCATGAAGATGCACTATGGGTTGCAATAGAGACCCTGGAACTTTTTGAGGTGCAGGACTGTGGGATGGTTGTCAAGGGGAGCTGCTGGCTTAGTTTTTCCTGGGGCTGAATGGAGTTTTCCCTGGGGCTATGAGCAGCCCAGCTTGAGGGACAAAATCGGAACCTCAGAGACTCAAAGTCACTCAGAGTGATAACTGGTTACAGAAGTTGAATTTGAAACTACAGAATTTGAGGTTTGCTCCCTTTGTTTTAGATCTTGCGTTTGTTCAATCTCTCCTTGCAGTGCCATCTTCTGCAGAGTGAATGTTTATTCTGTGCTATATGTGCTTTGGGTTCTGACAGGCTCATGATTAAGAGACCTTGAACTATGGTATATTAGAACAGTGTTGGGACTGATAAAAATCGATGGGGATTTTTTAAGTTGGACTAAATGCATTTCAGTTTACATCATGGATGGTCTTGTGTTTATGGGTGTCAGGGGAGGAATGTGGTGGTTAAATCAGATGTTCTCCATAAACTCATATGTTCTGAATGCTTGGTTCCCAGCTAGTAGCCATTTGGGAGGTGGAGCCTTGCTGGAGGAGGTGTGCTGCTGGGATGAACCTTGAGTTTTATTAGCCCTGGCTTGCCTGTGTTAGTTGGCTCACTTTCCAGCTGCCATTTTCCACTGCTGTGGGAGAAGTGATGTCCAGCCTCTGCTCATGCCATGCTGTTCCCTGTCATCATGAATCTTCCCCTAAAGACTGTAAGCCAAAATAAAATAAAAAAACTTTCCTCCCATCAGCTGCTTTTGGTTGGGTGCTTTGTCCCAGCAATGAGACAGTAACTACAAGTGCCTGTGAGTCTAGAAATGGCCATCAGGGGCTGGAGAGATGGCTTCGCGGATAAGGTGCTTCCTGCAAAGCCAAAGGACCTCGGTTTGATTCCCCAGGACCCATGTAAGCCAGATGCAAAAGATGGCACATGCATCTAGAGTTCGTTTGCAGTGTCTGGAAGCCCTGGTGTGTCTATTCTCTCTCTCTCTTTCTCCCTCCCCCCCTCTCTCTGCCTCTTTCCCTCTCTCAAATAAATAAATAAAAATAAAAATAAATAAATAAAATAAAGAGATGGCCATCAGCCCCAGATACATAAGATAGAGCAATCAGAAACCACATAAGATGGTCTTGACAACTTCCCTTTCTCTGTGACATTCCATTCACAATTAGCTTTAAGGAAACAGGGCTATGACTGACAGTTGTGAGCCCCAGAGAAAGATACAGCACTAACTCCAGAAAGCAATTCCTCTACCCAAGAGAGCATGATAGCAAATGCACACTTCTTTTTTATTTATTTATTTATTTATTTATTTATTTATTTATTTATTCATTTATTTATTATTTATTTATTTGAGAGAACAAGAGCGGGAAAGAGGCAGACAGAGAGAGAATGGGCATGCCAGGGCCTCCAGCCACTGAGAACAAACTCCCGATGCATGCACCACCTTATGCATCTGGCTTATGTGGGTCCTGGAGAATTGAACCAAGGTCCTTTGGCTTTGCAGGAAAACGCCTTAACCACTAAGCCATCTCTCCAGCCCTGCAAGTGCACATTTCTACCCGGAGCACCAGAGGGCTAGGTAAAGAGGGAGAGGTGCATATTTATTAGTATCTATTAGTATCTATTAGTATCTATTGTGTATCAGGACTTGTGCTGGGAACTTTTTAAATTTTTTATTTATTTTTATTTTTTATTTATTTACTTTTGGTTTTTCAAGGTAGGATCTCACTCTAGCCCAGGCTGACCTGGAATTCACTCTGTAGTCTCAGGGTAGCTTCAAACTCACTGTGATCCTCCTACCTCAGTCTCCCAAGTGCTGGGATTAAAGGCGTGCACCACCATGCCTGGCCCTTGTATATTTATTTGCAAGTAGAGACACAGAGAGAATATGGGCAGGCCAGGGCCTCCAGCCACTGCAAACAAACTCCAGATGCATGTGCAACTTTGTGCATCTGGCTTTACATGGGTACTGGGAGACTGAACCTAAGTTTTTAGGCTTTTCAGGCAAGTGCCTTAACCACTGAACCATCTCTCCAGTGCTGGGAACTTTAACATATAAATTTGTTTAATCATTGTAATAATCCATTGAATAAATGACAGCTAACTATCACTTATAAATGAATGCACTGAGCCAGAGGTGTGGCTATTCCTATAATCCCATCACTTAGGAAGATTGCCATGAGTTTGAAGCTAGCCTGGGCTACAGTATGAGACCCTGTCTCAAAGCAAAAATAAACAAAACCTAAGGGCCTGAGGAGATTGCTCAGTGGTTAAAGGTACTTGCTTGCAAAGTCAATCTGCAGCCTGGGTTCAATTCCCCAGGCATCCACATAAAGCAAGGGAGGCATTTCATTGCAGCAGCAAGAAACTCTTGAATATGTGTGTGACAAACTAATTAATAAATTAATTAGAAAAACAGAGGATCAGGCTAGCCTGGGCGACAGCACAAAACCTTGTCCAAAAAAATAACTCTGGGGGCTGGAGAAACAGCTTAGTGGTTAAGGCGCTTGCCTGCAAAGCCAAAGGACCCAGGTTTGATTCCTAGGATCCACATAAGGTGATGCATGTATCTGGAGTTCATTTGCAGTGACTGAAGGCCCTGATGTACCCATTCTCTCTCTCTCTCTCTCTCTCTCTCTCTCTCTCTATATATATATATATATATATGATTAAATAATTATAATAATTAAATAATTAAAATAAATAAATAAAACTTTTTAAAAACTCCAGGGGCTAGAGAGATGGCCTAGTGGTTAAGGCACTTGCCTGTGAAGCCTAAGGACTCATGTTCAACTCTCCAGGTCCCACGTAAGCCAGACACAGTGATGCAAGCATGCAATGTTGCTCATGGGCACAAGGAGGTGCATGTGTCTGGAGTTTGATTGCAGTGGCTAGAGGCCCTAGTGCGCCCATTCTCTCCCTCTCTCTCTCTCTCTCTCTTGCTCTCCCTTTCTCTCTCACATAAAAAAGGCCAATCTGGGGACTGGAGAATGGGTTAGCAGTTAAGGCACTTACCTTCAAAGCCAAAGGACCCAAGTTCAATTGCCCAGTACCCACATAAGCCAGATGCACAAAGGGGTGCATGTGTCTGAAGTTCATTTGCAGTGGCTGGAAGCCCTGGCGTTCCCATTCTCCCTCTGTCTGTCTCCTTGCTATCTCTCTCTCTCTTTTCCTTGCAAATAAAATAAAATAAAATAATATAAAATAAAATAAAATAAAATAATAAAATAAAATAAATTTTAAAGGCAGGTCTGTTGCTTGCCTCAAAAAAAAAAAAAAAAAAACTTTTAAAACAAAATAACTGTGGGGCTGGAGAGCTTACTTAGTGGTTAAGGCACTTGCCTGCAAAGCCCAAGGACCCAGGTTTGATTCCCCAGTACCCACATAAGCCAGATGCACAAGGTGGTGCATTCATCTGTGGTTCCCCGGAGATGTCCAGGCAGCTGTAGAGCAAGGTCTTCAGTGGCCGTGAGTGTGATGGGAAGAAACACCCGGGAGACTGTGACAGAGGACAGCTCGTTTATTTGCCGGGGGAGGGGGGGTGGGTTCATAAATGTTCATGTAGTGGCAGGAAGAGGTACGGGGTACAAGTCACAGGGGGACTGGCTGTGAGAAGGCTGCTGGCTGATACCATATAGGGACGTAAGCAGACAAAGGTCACAAGGCTCTGGGGAAAGTGAAACCTAAGTCTTATCAGGCTGTCAGGTGCCCCAGGCTTGGGGGAGGGAGCGGCCTAACTCCTGCCAGTCTCGAGATTGTCAGGGTCTAGGCTCACTGCAACCTCGGGGTCCAGGGCCCTTAGTCATGCTTGATAGCTCAGATCTGCCTAAACCTCCAATAGCCCAGGAGCCTTCAACGGTGGCCTACATGCGTCTGGAGTTTCTTTGCAGTGGCTAAAAGCCCTGGCATGCCCATTGTCTAGCTGACTTTCTCTCTATCTCTCAAATAAATAAATAAAATATAAAAATAAACAACTGGGCAAACACTTTTAATCCTAGCTCTCGGGATGTCAAGGTAAGGGGATCACTGTGAGTTCAAGGCCAGCCTGAGTGAGACTACATAGTAAATTCCAGGTCAACCTGGGCTAGAGCAAGACCCTACCTCAAAACAAAACAACAACAAAAAAAACCTGGGGACTGAGGAGATAGCTCAGTGGTTAAAGATGCTTGCTTGCAAATCCTGCCAGCCCAGGTTCAATTCCCCAGTACCCTCATAAATTCAGATGCACAAAGTGGGGCATGCATCTGGAGTTTGTTTGCAGTGGCAAGAGGACTGGTGCACCCATATTCTCTTTCTCTCTCGCAAATAAATTTTAAAAAATATTTTTTAAAAACAGATGGCTTTGGCTGGAGAGATAGCTCAGCAGTTAAACAACCTGGTTTCAAGTCCCCAGGACCCACATAAAGCCAGATGAACAAAGTGGTACATGCATCTGGAATTTGTTAGCAGTGGCAGGAGTCCCTGGTGTGCCCATTTTCTCTCTTTCTATCTCTCTACTTTTTTCTATCTCTCTCCAATAAATAAATAATAAGTAAATAAAAACATTTTTTAAATCTTTTTTTATTGACAACTTCTATACTTACATACAAAAAATGCATGATATTTGCCTCCCCTGCCCCATACCCCTTTAGAACTCCAATCTCCATCATATCCCTTCCCTCTCTCCATTAGTCTCTCTTTTAATTTGATGTCATCATCTTTTTCTTCTATTATGAGGGTCTTGCGAAAGGTATTGCTAGGCACTGCAAGGTCATGGATATCAAGGCCATTTTTTGTCTGAACAGTTGCATTGTAAGGAGTCATACCCTTCCTTTGGCTCTTCCATTCTATCTTCCCCCTCTTCTGCAATGGGCCCTGAGCCTTGGAGGGTGTGATTACAGGGAGGGGAATGGCCTAAGCGAGGCCATGGGAAGAGAATGCATAAAAGAAGGGCAGGGGGAGGGTCAATCAAAATTCAAGATATTGTGAATAAGACTTATGTAAACGTACTTTTTTGAATAATGGCACATCTAGAAGCTGTAGACTGTTACTAGAAAATTTTCAGTGCCTAGGAAGGGTTACCTTCCAATGAGTTGTTGGCCAAGGAGGTCCTGGAAGCCTCCAAAACATTAAAGGCTTTTGCTAAAGCCCTTGGTTTCCCTTGAGAAACAGATAGTGAGACCCTATTGCTGAAGACATCTCTTGCCTGAGAGGCAAGGTCACTGAGAAAGCAAGCTGATGCTGAGCAGAAAACCTTCTCCCTGTAGACCAGACAACTGATAAACTGGATAAAGCTGCAGTGCATGCAGCGTATGGGAGACAGAAGTCATCAGCAGTGAAAACAGTGGACACTGAATATTCAAGTTTGGCCAGACAGGCCCAATGACTGAACGGGTGCAATAGTGGCATGTCTGCTCTTGGGGTAACCAACTGCTCCACAATGGGACTGAAGGCCCTCTCTATGGGAGGGAATACATACCTGGTACTGAAAAACCTAAGCAAAAGTCTATGGCAGGTGAGGTCATGAGCCTTAGGGGTATAAAACCTGCTCTTGTCTGGCTAAATATATATATTATTCCCACCAAGCTGCCCTGAAAGCACTACACTTAATGTCCATATTCACATATTAATGCTACTCTCACTTCTGGTTAGAGAAGCTTCTCTTTTCAGATGGTGATGACCACTGGGATGACCCAAAAGGCAACGTAGTGCTGAGAAGAAGGGATGGAGGAGTGCCTAGCACTGAAACATCTCTGTCACACCCTCCAATAAAAACATTTTTAAGAACTAATGGCTAGATTGTCAGCTGCCTGACACTTTTTTTTTGTTTGTTTGTTTGTTTTGTTTTTCAAGATAGGGTCTTGCTCTAGCTCAGGCTGATGTGGAATTCATTATGTAGTCTCAGGGTGGCCTTGAACTCACACAATCCTCCCACCTCTGCCTCCAGAGTGCTAGGATTAAAGGTGTGCACCACCATGCCCGGCTTTTTTAAGTTTTAAAAGTTTATTTATTTGGCTGGGTGTGGTAGCACATGCCTTTAATCCCAGTGCTTGGGAGGCAGAAGTAGGAGGATCACTGCAAATTCAAGGCCACCCTGAGACTACATAGTGAATTCCAGGTCGGCCTGGGCTAGAGTGAGACCCTATCTCAAAAAGCAACAAAAAAAATATTTATTTACTTGCACGTGTGTGTGCATGTTTGTGTGTGTGTGTGTGTGTATATATATGATTCCAGGTCGGCCTGGGCTAGAGTGAGACCCTATCTCAAAAAGCAACCAAAAAATTATTTATTTACTTTTACGTGTATGTGCATGTTTGTGTGTGTGTGTGTGTGTGTGTGTGTGTGTGTGTGTGTACATGCCAGGGCCTCTTGAACACTAGACACTTGTGCCATTTTTTTGCATGTGGCTTACATGGATGGCTTAGTAATTGAACCTGGGCTGGTAGGCTTTGCAAGCAAGCATCTTTAACTGCTGAGCCATCTTCCCAGCCCCTGGCACCTTCTTTTCTATTGAGCAGTGAACATTCTCCAATAGACTAAGATATCTCTAAATGTCTTTGTCCACTCCACATTTGTGAGACATGACTGCCACATCCCCCAGCCATGGCTGATATTGCCTGTGTCCTTAGAGAGAGATGTGGTGAGTGGATGCAGCTGACTCTCAGCACCCTTAGGCCAGAGGCCACATTCCAGGCCCTCACTGTGCAGCCGTTCTACCATCACATCCCCAGCCTTTTTCGCCAGGAAGAGGCATCATCACAACACTGTCAAAGCTTGGCAAGGGTTGCAGGGGAGAAGGAGGAAAAGAATATAGCTGAATTCTCCAATCCCCCACAGTAAATCCCATCACCCCACTCAGGAGGGCCCCAGGAAAACAGGAAAAGGGGCAATGGAAGAAAATAGTATAATATATATATTGAAAAAAAAAAAGGAAAAGGGGGGGGTTGAAACTATGGCTTAGAAGTTAAGGCATTTGCCTGCAAAGCTTAAGGACCCAAGTTCGAGTCCCAGAACTCACATAAGCCAGATGCACAAGGTGGCACATACATATGGAGTTCATTTGCAGTAGCTATAGGCCCTGGTGTACCCATTCTCTCTCTCTGTGTCTCCCTCTTTCTCTCTTTCTGAAATAAATAAAAATAATTATTTTATGGCTGGAGAGATGGCTTAGCGGTTAAGGCACATGCCTGTGAAGCCTAAGGACCCTGGTTCGATTCTCCAATTCCCACGTAAGCCAGATGCACATGGTGGTGCATGCATCTGGAGTTCATTTGTAGTGGCTAGAGGCCTTGGTGCACCCATTCTTACTCTCTCTCTCCCTCTCTCTGTCTCTAAGAAATAAAAATAAAATCTATTTTTAAAATTATTATTTACAAAAGGGGGAGAAAGAATAGCTGAGGACAGACAACAGGCCTGAGGAAAGGAGGGCTGTCAAGGAGCAGGGACAGACCCCAGGTCTCATCCAAATAAGACCCATAGTGGCCACTTCCTAAACTCAAGCACAGTCCCCTCACTGTGGTCTCTGAGGATGCTGGACCAGGGCCACCACCACTCAGATTTTTATTTCCATCCTGCAGACCATAAAGAATGGTTGTGGAGTCATGACATAAACTGGGCACCCCTCCCCACCTCCACCCAGACAGACACCCAGATATACACACAGGGCAAGATTCCTGACCCAGAGCAAGCACATGTGGCTGTAAACCCAGAGATGACACACAAGAGACATAGACGTAAGCAGGGTACAAAGACATAGAGCAAGTAACACACACAGACCCACAGGGACACGCAGGGACAAAATGGACAGTCCCCCTGGAGAGTCCCATGGAGAGACTGGATCATCCACACACATATGGAAGGAGTCACACATGGACAGGTGGGTGCACACCTCCACACACAAGCAGTCAGAGGTGACAAGACGGGCAGATGGTCAGCCCCTATGGATAATTCCCAGTAAGCCTGTGTTAGCCCTGGGCCCTTGAGGGGTCACCATTGCCATACCATTCCTCAGAGAAGCCCATGCTGCCACCATGTACTGCTCCCCAGAACCCCCCCCACTGGCTCCGTGAATATACATGTTACATGTGGCGGCTGGGCACTCCTGACACACAGGTGCATGTCCCAACAGGCTTGAGCCCCACCTGTGGGGGCCGACATCCTCGTGGTGGGATGCCAGTGAAGGCCTTGGAACATCCCCCTCCTCTATAAGCCACAGGCTGTACCCACTGGCAAGGACAGGGGGCCGGGCTGGCACAGGAGGAGGGGAAAGTTGGGGGGGGCTGGGGCGCGGTTGGGGCGGGCACAGGAGCCGGTACCTGTCAAACAAGAGCAGAGGAGCAAACTAGCTTCTTAGTCACCTTTCTCTTCTCCCCGTTTTGGCAGCAGCCCCTCGGGGCAAGGGGAAGCTGATATCATAATTATTGGCTCACCCAGCAGCTGCCTCCCCTCACCTGATGTCAGTGCAGTCCCAGGACAGCCTGGCTGACAGACTGACAGACACACGGAGTTCCTGGCCCCCTAGACCCGGGCCCCCACGCCGACCTGCTTCACTGAGCAGGTAAGAGGAGAGCCGACCTAAGTCAGCCGTGGAGGCCAGCAGGGCTGAGCCCAGGATCTGGGGAGGGGGCTCGGCTTTTTAATGAGTCACACAAGGAAAGAGGAATACCTGGGTGCTGCCTGGCTTCTCACAGCACCTCAAGGGAGGCTCAGAATCTGGGTGAGTGCCTGGAGGCCAAGGGGTTCCCTCCTCCACATCCCTCCCTCTCCTTCCTGTCTGAGCTCCTCCAACTTCATTCAGTCCTTTTCTCTAATGAGAAAAGAACTCTGTCCTGGTGTGCCCGGCTGGGGTTGCGTGTGCTGGCTTTATGTGTTGGTATGGGTGTGTTTAACCCACCCTGGGCTGCAAGGCAATGACAACTCAGAAGTGCTTGAACCGGGAAAGCATGAGCCAAAAGTCAAGCAGGCAGATTCCCAGCTCAGCAGGACACTCAGCTCTGGGGGCCAACCTGGCAGGGAGGGAAGTGTGGCTCAGAGAACAGCTCTAACTCTCTAGGTAGCCTGGGTTGGGGTCTGCATGCCTGGGGCCCATAGGGAGGCCTAGCTTCCAGGAAGGAGATGGTCTGAGACATAGACAGGTGGCAACAGGTGCTGTGGCTGGGAGCTGATGCTGAAGTGGAGGCAGAGTCCCTCAGAGGACTGGGGATGGTCTCTCTTCTTCAAGGCCCCTGCAGCAAAAAGGACTGGTAAGCAGATCTGGGATAGGCAGGGAGCCCATAACCCTCAGAGCCTAGAACTGGGAGGGGGGGATGTTCTGGAGAGTGAACCCCTCCAGCTCCAGAACCTCCTCCCTAGCCCCTACCTGACAAGGTAATGTCCCAGCATTCCTACAGAGTCCCAGGCCTCCTTCAGTGTATAGAGAAACATGCTGGATTAAGGAGAGACAAATATGGGGGCGTGTTTGCCTCTTCTCCATGCACCTACAGGCAAGGGGGACCCACTTGGGCATACACAGCTGACCAGGGGGAAAGGATCAGGTGGGAAAGTTTCCTCCTTGTGAGAAGTCATCTCATCCCATCTGTCCCCCTGCTTCCGTCTCTCATTTCCCACACAAAACAGCACTGCTCCCTCCCAGTTTTCTAATCCCTGCAAGAAGAGATTGGTCAGCGCTCTCACGGTTTCTCTGAAGTCTCCATGGCTGCAGGGTTCAGCTTACCTGCTCCCAGTGCCTTCTCTTTGTCCTACTGATAGAAACCCCAGTTCTGGGCTGATGAGCCTGGAGGTGGAAAGGGTGGCCCTCTGATCCTGTCCACATTGGGCTTGGTGAGGACCCTTTTACCATCCTGACCCACTAAACAAGGCAGGATGCAGGATACAGCATTCCCACTGGTGGGAGAGGGTAGTGCCTCTGCCCTGGCCCCTCTTCTGGTTCTGTAAGTAGCCTAAGGTGGATCAGGCAGGGACAGAGCTGTGCTGGGTCCTGAGGAGGAGCAGAGGGACCAGGAGCTGCCACAGGTTGGGATCCTCAGGGGTGAAGATACTATGGGGAGGGATGCATGTCCTCCCAGCTCCCAGCCCGGCCCCGCCCGAGCAGCCTCTGCCGAGCTCAGCTCCAGGCTCCGGGGCCTGCTGAGGCACGCTGCACCCCCAGGCCCGGCGCCTCACTCGGGGGCCAGGAACCTGTTCTCCCGGGAATGCCAGAGAGTTCTACGAGAACTTTAGTTCCCAGGGGCTCAAGGAGCCCCAAAATCCTCTGGACTAGCGAGTGGGTCCTGGAGAAGCAAGAGGAAGATTAAGGGGCTCAGAGTTCATCCCTGCTCCCCATCTTGATCTGTCCACACACTGACCCCACACTTCCTCCAGCCAGCAGTTTTCATGGCTCTTCATGAGAAAGCAAGCTTGGGAAAGTTAAAGACAAGGGGAAAAAACCTTGGTGACACATGCTTTCTGTCACGTGCCATCCTTTGTCCCGGGGAAAGCCTTCCTTTAGCCCCCACGGAAAGTCCCCTCTGCCCTCTAAGAAAGCCACTGGGCACCATTACCCTTGGGCCATCCATCCTTTCCAACTGGGGAGTCCTTCCAACTCCCTAACCTCCTGCCTTTATGGACTGGCAGAACCCCTACTGCCTGTACCAGGTCCACACATGTAGCCAGAGCCTGTTCCTAAGTCCCCGAACGCCTGCACCTGTTGCCCTGTGTCATTCTCTCTGGCACCATATTCTAATAAGATTGGGGCCCCATGTTTGTTTGCTTGTTGTTTGTGGAGGTAGGGTCTCACTGTGTAGCCCATGCTTCCCTGGGACTCACGGTGATCCTTCTGCCTCAGCTTCCCAAGTGCTGACATTACAGGTGTGAGCCACCACACCTGGCATGGAAGCTATGTCTCCTCATACTTCATATCCCCATACCAGAGGGACAGAAAGGAGAAAAGCCCTGGAGGTCTGCTGCGGTCCCCACTGCAGCCTGATCAGCTTCAATGGCAGAAGAGATGATAATGATAAACTTCAGGGAGATTGTTGAGCATTTTAAATGAGTTTTGCCTGGCCTGTGTGACCCCCACAAGTGGTTTCCTGGGTGGATAATCCACCATTGATCTGGGATGGATGGAGCGGGGTTGGGTGGGCAACATGCCCAGAGCAGAGGAAGGACAAGGTGACCTCTGGGAGAGAACATCCTAGAAACACCTGTCAAATAGTCCCTGATCTTTCCAGTGAGTCTCTCCTGTTCCCTGTCCCTTCCTCCAGCTCAGTGCTCATGGTCAACCTGTCTCTCATCCCTTCCGTCCTGTTCTTGCCTCGCACCCCATCCCAACTCTTAAACCCATTCCCTTTAACCAGCTTAACTCTCCTGTCTCGGCCTTCTCGGTGCTGAGATTACAGACGTGAGCCGCATGCCTGGCTACCTCACCTTGCCCCTCTCCCCCTGCCCCCCGCCCCCCGCTTTCAGTCCCAACTCAGTCTCCGGGTTGGGGAGTTAGCTCAGTGGATGAGCGCTTGCCTAGCAAGTGCAAGGCCCTGGGTTCAGTCCTCAGTGCCAGGGGGAAAAACAAAAAAACAAAAAAAGAAAAAGAAAGAAACCAAAACCACAAAAAGACCAAGCACAAAACAAAAACAAGGGGACCCTCTTTGCTCCCCATTGTCACTTTACCTCCATCTCTACAAGCCCATCCTACTCTTCCTCTCACTTCACCTTCTCTGCCTCCTCTACCCTCCTTCCTAGACCTGTCTTCCCATTAGCTCCTCCATAGGATAGATGCCTCTCTATGCTACAGGTGCCCTGAGACTCTAGCATGACCACCTTAGCCCCCGCCATTATTGTCTAAGCCCAGAGCCGCTCAGAGCCATGCACCTGGGACAAATGGATCAGGCAGGGTCATCCCTAAGAGAAGCCCCCAGCTCCCTGATCCCATTTGGGCCTTAAAGGCCGGATATGGCAAACAGTAAAAATGAGTGCATCTGGGAGTATAGCTAGCAGCATGATGAGGCCTGGGTTCCAGCCCCACCTCTCCCTCAAAAAAAAAAAAAAAAAAAAAAAAAAAAAGAATTCAGATGCAACAAGCCCATCTGAAGTCTGATGTCCAGTCACTTCAAGTGTGTGGAAGCAGGCATGGGGCGGGGTGGTGGGGGGAGGCTGGAAGTATGACTAGTCTGACCAGACATGGCCAGACCCAGTCAGGAAGGAGGGAAACTGAAGCAGGGCTTGCTGGGTTGTTGAGGAATGACTGCCACCGTCATGAGCATCCCCCGGTCTCTACCCCGCCTGTGGCTCTTGCTTAGTCAGCTCAGATTAATGGGACTGGGGAGAGAATTAGCTGAATCGTGATCTCTCAGGGAGCTAGAGCCGGCTGTGAGTCACAGAGACAGGGAACCTGAGCTCTCAGGGATACTCTGGAAACCCCAAGGTGGGTGCCCCTCAAGACACTCCCTTGGGATGCAACTGAAAGCCCACCAAGAGGTGCAGCCCTAACTCTTCACCCCATGATGATGGGAGGGATGCAGATCAGTCTGTTTCCAGCCCTGCCTCCACATACCTTCCAAGGCCTTCAGAGCTCCCCCCCCCTCCCCCGTCCCACCCACCTCGGCCTGAAACCTCTGCTTCTGACAAACTACAGCCAGCCTTGGGGACCAACACACACACACACACACACACACACACACACACACTTGCAGCTACACACACAGACACTCAAAACGGACATGTCCTTGGAACCTAATTGCCTGCAGAAAGATGATGGAAGTCCCACCTACTTGTAAATTCCACAACCATGTCCCAGATTGCACCAACCCATCAGGCTCTGAGGCATAGGATGTGTGCAAGGATGGACACACACACACACACACACACACACCACTGTGATGTTAAAACTCAATTCTTGCTGGGCGTGGTGGCACATGCCTCAGGAGCTCTCAGGAGGCAGAGGTAGGAGGATCATCATGAGTTCGAGGCCAGGCTGAGACTACATAGTGAATTTCAGGTCAGCTCTGGGTTAGAGCAATACCTTACCTTGAAAAAAAAAAAATCAAACTTGTTGCCCCTCCCATCTACACATCCCAAATGACCTCAGCAGTGTTCATAGTCAGTGGTGGGCAGTGCCCCTGTCCTCTCTAGAAGGGGTGCTAGAGCCCATGTTGAACCCTCATGGAGCAGGTGACTTAGGTGTCTCTTGTAACACCAACACTCAGGAGCCTGCAGCAGGAGGATTGCTGTAGTTTGAGGCTAGCCTGAGATGTCTTAAAATTTAGAGAGAGGGCTAAAGAGATGGCTTAGTGGTTAAGGCATTGCCAGCAAAGCCAAAGGACCTTGGTTCAATTCTCCAGGACCCATGTAAGCCAGATACACAAGGTGGCACATGCATCTGGAGTTTGTTTACAGCAGTTGAAGGCCCTGGTGCACCCATTCTCTCTCTCCCTCTCTCTCTCTCTCTCTCTCTCTCTCTCTGTCTGTCTGCCTCTTTCTCTCTTGCTCAAATAAATAAATAAAATTTTTAAAAAATTAGAGAGAGAGAGGCTGAGGTGGTAGCATACATTTAATCCCAGCACTTGAGAGGCAGAGGTAGAAGGATTGCAGTGAGTTCTCAGTCACTCTGAGACTACAGAGTAAATTCCAAGTCAGCCTGGGCTACAGCAGGACCCTACCTTGAAAAACCAAAAAAAAAAAAAAAAAAAAAGAAAGAGAGAAGTGTTTGCTTCCCCTTGCCTTCCCATGAGCCTGTGCAAGGTGCCCAAGGTGGAAGAGGTTGGAAGAGGAAATCCTTAGGGGTAAGAATGCCAGGAGGATGGGGGAAGGTCAGGGGAGAGAAGTATGGGCTGGAGCTAAGGAGCCATGATGATGGGCTCAGAAAAATACCTTCAGAATCCATCATTTCACCAAGGGCATGGCAGGGAGCTCAGAGCCAATTTCACACAGCCTGTGTACCCAGAAAAAGAAACAGTGTAACAACCCTTAGCCCAGCATGGTGGCACAGGCCTATAATTTCAGCTACTCATGAGGATGAGGCAGGAGGATGGCAACTTCAAGGCCTGCCTGGGCTACAGAGTAAGTTCAGGGCCATTTTAAGCAACTTAGAAAATAAGACCTAGTTCCATTTGTTTAAATATTCAATTAATTAAATTTATTGGAGAGAGAGAAAAAAAGAAAGAAAGACAAAAGAAAGAAAGAAAGAAAGAAAGAAAGAAAGAAAGAAAGAGAGAAAGAGAGAAAGAGAGAAAGGGAGAAAGAGAGGGAAAGAAAGAGTGAGTGAGTCTATGGCCATACCATCCTGAACGCGCCCGATCTCATCTGATCTTGGAAGCTACGCAGGGTTGGGCCTGGCTAGTACTTGGATGGTGAGGGGTGCAGTATGGGCACACCAAGACCCCCTGCCACTGCAAACAAATTCCAGACTTACGTGCCACTTTGTGCATCTGGCTTTATGTGGGTACTGGGGAATTGAATCCATGTCCTCAGGCTTTGCAAGCAAGCGCCTTTAACCACTGAGCCCTCTCTCCAGCCTGCACTCTCAAATTTTTGAAAAGAGGGCTTGGGATGTGGCTCAGTGGGTACAGTGCCTACATAGCATGCACACAGAAGCAGCCCTGGGTTTGACACCTAGTACCACATAAACTGGGCATAGTGGTACATACCTGTAATCTCAGAACTTGGGAGGTGGAGGCAAGAGGATCAAAAGTTCAGAGTCATCTTTGGCTACATAGCAAGTTTAAGGCCAGCCTGAGTCATATGAAACCCTGTTTAAAAAAAAAAAAAAAAATTTTTGAGGGGCGGGGCCCTAGCATGTGCAAGATCCCGGGTTTGATTCCCAGCACCACAAGACAAACAAAAAGCAATCCTTTCCCGTGGTGGGACCCTAGTTTCCCCACATGTCAAACTGAGAGAACCTTGGGAGGGAACTGCTCCGTTTGCACTTGCAGATGGCCACCTGCCTGCCCTACGCAGAAGTGATGGGGAGGAAGAGCACACCAGCATTAGTCTTGTGCTGAACCAGTGTTATTAACAGCAGTGGCAGAATGCATATCCCTAATAATAGTTTGGAGCCGTGATGGTAATGATGTGTGCAGAACACAGCGGAGGCCCCTGGCCCAACAGATGGTGGGATCCCGGGCCATCTAATGCCCTTACTAAAGTGGGCAGGCAAAAAGGGGCTCGCCAGCTAGATGTGAGCCTCTTGAGTACCCCCATAAGGAGACCCCAGGAAAATGCAAATATTTCAGTTGGCACCATCACCTTCCGGGATTCACAGGTCTGGGATCCAGGGGAGGAGGCAAGAGGCACCAGCATTTGACATTGTGGGTCCTGGGACAGCAGATGAGTACGCAGTGCCAGGATGAGGACCCTACTTTACAAAGCAGGAGTTGAAGGTGTTTCCAGTGACTAGCCTGTGCTGGGCAGAGTCAGGAGAAGATCCTCCTGGGATCCTTGATCAGGAGGATTTCCTGTAAAGGCAAAGGGGACTTTGTATGGAGGCTCATGGACATGATGCCAAGTTAGGAGAGGACTGACGGTCCCATCATCACCGCTGGTCTCGCGGATCAAATCCTCCGCTGCCAATTACAGCCATAGCCAATAGAATCAGCCCCCCATGTTGGGAGGATAGGCTTAGCTTGGAATGATGTCACTCTGGGGGCAGGGCTTCTGGGCCTCAAAGACCCAGAGCTAATGGGTTCTCAGAGGCCAGAAAGGTGGTTGTAACTTCCAGCCAATCCCCTGCTCTCTTCAGCCAGTGTGATTTGTCATAGGAAGGATGAAGGTGAGGTTTCAGAATCTTAAAAAACAAAACAAAACAAAAACTCTGGTCCTTTGCTCACTCCCTTCTTTGTTCTCCAGACTTTAGCTCCTTTTGAAGAGTTGAGGGAAATTTCTGGAAAACTGTGTTCGATGCCTCAGATTCCCCCTTTTTGTAAGGTGCCTCAGGAGGATTAAACATAGCCCCCTCTCCCCAGCTCTCCATTCAGACCCTAATATTTCTTTTTGGGTTTGGGTTTGGGTGGGTTTTTTTTGTTTTGTTTTTTGTTTTGTTTTGTTTTGTTTTGTTTTTTTTGTTTTTTGAGATAGGGTCTTGCAGTATTATCACAGACTAGTATTGAACTCATGATCACCCTGCCTCAGCCTCCTGAGTGTTGAGATTACAGGTGTGTGCCACCAACCCAGCTGGGCCCATAGTTTTATCTCCAAATCTCTTGTCGGGCCTGTCCCCACTGTCCCCACCATTCACAACTTCAAATGTCCCATGGAAAGGTAGAGCTAGGGGCATCTCCCTAAGCTGCCCATTCAGGAATATCATGTTATTGGAAATGAGAATGCCCTCATTCTGACAACCTTGAAGGGTTAGTTTCTGGGGGCAAGATATGCCATGCCCCAGCCCAAGCATGGGCTCTGTAGACGGCAGAGAAGCAGACGAGATGGAGCATAATGGCCTCCAAGAGGAAGAGCAAAAATCCCTGTTGGCTAGGGCCAGTTAGGTGGGCAGTCTCTGGAAAGGGTATCTATGGAGGAGGGAGAGTCCAGCAGAGCTCTCAGACTAGGTGGTTATGGCAGGGGAGCTAGAATGCATGTCTAGCATGGATGGATGGCAGATTTGAGGGGTAGCCTTTCTTTTCTCTTTATCATCTCATTATCATTTATAAAATAAGCATCTTCCATAGGCCAAAGGCATCCATTCACCTATCCCACTGAACCCTGTCCATCTATATGTCCACTCATCCATCCATCCATTCAGAGAGATCAAGGCTTCTGGGAAGGGCCTGTGGTCCTGTGGCATTTATGGGGCATGTGACCTGCCTGCCTGGCCTGGGGAGGCAGCCCCGCCCAAGCCCTGGGGCTGGGGGCTGGACCAGCCATGTGAGAGTATTTATACCTAGATGGAAGCTCCCCAGGAGCTGCAGGCTGGATGACTCCCCGAAGCCAGGATGGTGGCCATGGCCCAGAGCCCACTGTGAGTGCTCAGATTCAGCTCCTATGGGGACAGGGATGGGTGGCACGAGCTGGAGAGCCAGGAAGCTGCCCAGAGGTGGCCAGGGAGGACAGAAAAGAAAGCGTACTGGGCAAAGGACCATAAGAGAACAGGAAGCTGTGTGCATCAGGCGTCTGAGGTGAAGCTGGAGCCCTCGGGAGAAGGAATGGGTCAACTGTCTTTAACTAGTGTCTGGGGCTGGGGGTCCATGGTGAGAAGCATAGAGGAAGTGGACCAAGATTCTAAGAAGAATGATGGTTAGCTAGCTAGAATTTTCAGCTGGGCGTGGTGGCGCACGCCTTTAGTCTTAGCACTCAGAAGGCAGAGGTAGGAGGATCGCCATGAGTTCAAGGCCAGCCTGAGACTACAATAGTGAATTCCAGGTCAGCCTGGGCTAGAGTGAGACTCTACCTGGGAAAAAAAAAAAAAAAAAAAAAGAATTTCCAAGTCAGCCCAGGACAGAGAAGGTGGCTCAAGTGCTTTGTCAGGATGAGCATTCTGTGGGACACTTTTTTGACCAGCCCACTTCCAGAGGCAGGGGCATGACGAGATGGCTTTAGACCTGATTGCGGGCATGGACTGCGGGTATCAGTGGCTCACATTTGAGAACAGCATGTGGGGGTGGGGGGCTGGGGAGGATTTGGTTGCTCTTCATCTGTCATTCTCACCAACCCAGGCAGTGATCCAAAACCAGAGGGCTAGAATGTTGTCCTGGGGACCCCCACTTGATGGGAGAAAAAGAACTAGAAACTGCCCCCTCCTTCCTTGGCACCCCAGACTCCCAGTATCCTGGGATGCTCAAGCCCCAGGCATGGTCCCAGGCCCTTCCCTGCCACCTCCCACGAGATAATTAGGGAGCTGCTCCAGGGGACCCCTCCCAGCAGCCAGTCGGGTGGAGCCCCGGGTGGGGCTGCAGGGGAGCACTGGGCACGGCCCCACCCCTCGTAAAACATGCCGCCGCAGCCAGCAACAGAAACCATTAAGGCGGAACCGAGCCGGCTCCACCTGGCTCGTAAAGGGCGGGTAGGAGGGCGCCGCCGGCTGGGAGGGGGCACAGAGAGGCCGGTGAGGGCCCTCCGCGGGCAGGGGCGCCCCAGGACCTTCCTGGATCCCCCACCCCCTGCCAACGGGGATGCTCCAGGGACAGAACCTGCCAGGGAACCTCCAGCTTCTCAAGGCAGACTGATGTGTTCCCAAGGCGGGGCTGTGTGGCCTAGTGGTTAAGGAGATTGGCTTTGAAGCCTGGGTTTGAATCTTGACTAGCACAATTTACTAGCTGGGGTACTTGGGCGAGTCAAGTTAACGTCTCTGTGCCTCAGTTTCCTGACCTATTAAAAAAAGGGGGTGACAATACCTCCTTCCTGGGGTGTAATCATTCACCCAACACTCTTGGCTCCTGGAGGATCTCCTGGGAAGGTTCCTGAAGACAGAGAAGGGGTGGAGACCCAACGGACTGCTCCATGGACTACCCACAGGTCCACAGAACCCACGTCAACATCTTAAAAATATAAAGAGCATCTCATTTTGCTTATAAGCGAATTGAAGTACAGGGGAGGAAGGACTCTGTCCAAGGTTATAAAGCAAGCAAACTAGATACTCCTTGGTCCCCCGCTCCTAAAAGACCTCTTCTGCCTGAGTGCTGAGGAACTGAGAGGTGTGTCTGACAGGTGGTGTGATGGCTAGAGGCAGTGTAGGTCTGGCTGTCTGAGACAAGGGCACAGAGTGGGGATGCAGGCAGGGATGCTGGGCTGGAATGCAGGGCAGGGATACAGAGAAGGATACAGAACAGGGATGCAGTAATGATTGTTATTGATTTGTTGTCACTCCAGCTGTTGGCCTTCTGGGGGGTGGCTTCCTCCCTCTCATCTTCCCTACTCAGGTCAGAAGGCTGTTTCTTCTCTTGACTCCAAGACCCATCAAATCTACTTCTTTTATCCCCAAACTTTCCTTCCCTCTCCCCAAGGACCATGAAAGGAGCTCAGAGGGCAGGAGGTCAAGGGTGCCCAGATTTTGAGAAGGTCTTTGGCATGTTTTTGCCAATATTGTGTCCATAGAATAAGTGTGTCTGGGGCTATCAGTGAGTGAGATTTAGGAGATGTGAGGCCTTGATCATCTTGTTTCCTCTCTCTGGGCCTCAGTTGTCTTTTTTTTATTTTTGGAGAGAGACACAGAGAGAGACAGAGAGGGAGAGGGAGACAGAGATGGGCGCGCCAGCAGTGTCTCAGATGCTGCGAACGAAATCCAGATGCGTGCGCCCCCTCCTCAAGTGCGGCATGGCGCCCTTGCATCACTTTGCATCTGGCTAAACGTGGGACCTGGAGATTGGAACCGGGTACTTAGGCTTAGCAGGCAGGTGCCTTAACCACTAAGCCATCTCTCCAGCCCTGGGCCTCAGTTTTTGTGTTGGAAATGGGGGAAATGACCTTGTCCCTCTCTCCATCTGTGATGTGCTGGCAATATCTGCTCTCGGGAAAGGTGAGGTGTGAGGAGGGATGTTGATTTGTAATATTTCCATGGTCAGATCACCAGGGACAATTTGAGCTGATTTCACTGAAATGTGGAGTTGGGAAGAGGTGGGTACAATTGGCTTCTCAAAGCCCATGCCAGCAATCTCCTGCGTGGCATGCTTACTCTAGGATGAAAAGAAGTGATGAGACAGACTTTCTAGTGCCCTGCAGATGTGGATTTGTGGTGATCATGGTCCTCACAGTAGAAGACCTTGAGGCCTATCTGAACCCCTGAGAGCCCTGACCTCCAGGTCAGGAAGGGGCAAGGTGATGGATGTAGAAGCCGGTACCAAGTGGCAGCGCTCTGGACCACGGCTGGGAATTCAGGAAGGGAGAATGTTGATTCAGTGATTACAAATACACACATCCAGTTGCACTGCCTGAAACCAGAACAAGCAGGGTCAAGGTTCAACAGCAAAGAAAGGTTCCTGCTGAATTTAGATGCCCCTGGCATCAGTACACTGGGACCACCACAGACACCTCCTGAGGGAACTGGAGCAGTAGGGCCACCCCCATTTCCACTGCAGTCCCCAGGAGTTTCTGTAACCACTGGCTCTACTTCAGCGAAATGACTGTAATGTCCTCAAATGCCAAAGTCAAGAGGAGGGAAGTCCAGCCTATGCCAGGGGAAGAAGATGATGTCGGAGATGGTGGTGGGAGGCAGGAAAGAGGAGTGCCCTCCCCCACCTCAGAGTTCATGCCTTAAATTAACTCCGTCCCACTGCTAATTACTAATAATAGCTATCATTTATTGAGCACGTACTGTGTGTTAAGCTATTTACAAGCAATATTTTGTCTAATCCTCTGGAGAGGTATGTATTATTAGCCCTATTTTACAGATGAGGAAACTGAGGCTCAGGGAAGGAAGTTAAGCAACTTGTCCAACCAAATCTGTACCATGATTAGGATCCAGACCCAGGCCAGACTCCAGGTCATTGGTTTTAAAAGCTCCACTCACTACTCCAGAGAGGGGCTGGGACCAGGCTGCCTCTCTCTCCCCGGAGTGAAGCCTTCCCCATACTAGATATGTGCACCCCCAGATATAGGGGCCCTGAGGCAGGAGAACCCTTTGAATGCAACCAATTGAGGGCCTATCTTTCCTGTGTTGTGTGTCTTTAGGAGAGTCAGTTAATATCTTTCTGAGACTCATAGAATAGGATTTCAGTTCAGAGGACCTAGTGGGTACCGTGGGTCACTGAGTCAGGAGTCAGTACTTTTCTGCCCAGAGGACAGCCTGGATGGAGACCACTCGGGGACTTATGTGTCCTCAATGCAGATTAAGGGACAGAGCTCTAAACTCTGTGGAGGCTGGCTCTAATCTTGTCTCTGAGGACTAGGAAGAGATGGAGCCGTGGTTTGGCCACGCCAGGGTATAAAAGTCACCGCTGGGAACAGAATGTCTCTGACACACAGGAACTCAGACAGAACTTATAGGGATAACTCTACCTGGGGGAGAGAGGGCTGGGACAAGCATGGGCTGATGCAAAGTGCTTCCAGACAAGGCAGACCTTCAGGAAGAGGGGCCGGCAGAGCTGGAGCTCAGGGTGGCCCCCTGAGATTCAAGTCTGCAAAGGAATGGAGCTGGCATCTGAGTCTCCTGACACCAGGCTGAGTGAAGATGAGGCAGGCAGGGAGAGTAGTAAAGGCAGCTGCCATCTGAAGCAAACCTCCAGAGCCTGGGCTCAGAGGCCCTTGAATCCAGCCACACTTGGCTGATGTGTGACACGTGGCCTTGAGCGAGCACCTTATCCCGTATCTCACTTAATCTTCATGAGTTCCCAGTGATGAGTCCACAGGCCCCACTTATCAGATAAAGAAAGTGAAAGAGAGTTATCCAATGTGTTCAGTCACACAGCCAGAAAGTGACAAGGCTGGAACTTGAAATCCTGTCTATCCAAATCCAAGGGCTTGCTTTTAACCCGGCCAGGTAGCAGCACCTGAGATCTTAGGGAAGGGTTCCTTGGCCTCACACCTGGAGGGGCTGGGAATGCTTTAAGTAAGTGCCAAGTCCATAGTACTACCTCTTGAGAAGGCAATTCTGAGCCAGGGTGAGGTGTCACAGGCAAGCCCAAGCTGTCCAGGAGGAGCCATCCAGGGAACAAGAGCCAGGCCAGGTGGTCATGCAGAGCCAGCAATGAGCTGTCCTGCAATGGGGGGCCCCCTGACCGCTCCTTTGAGGTCTCCAGTTACACGGCCAGCTCTGCGCTTCCCTGGTCACGCCACATTTAGCATTGCCTAGGGATTGATGGCCAGGATATGGAGAAGGGGTGGTGGGGACTCTTGAAGGGGCGGGAGAGCCTCCCTCCCCCACCAACCCCACCTGCATTCCGGTACCAGTCCCCTCCTGTGGGACTTGGGCAGGTTCCCTCTCCTTATCCTCTCTCATTCAACAAAGATGTGCCAACCCTTGGCAGGACACTGCTCAGGACCAATGAAACCCTCTCTGAGCTCCCAGAACAGTGTACCTTGGGAACAGCTCTAGACTGGGGTGGGGGGGGTGTGCTGTGTCATGTAGAAGGAGTAAATGTAAACCTCTGGCAAGGTGTAGGGGTCACACCTTTAATCCCAGCACTCAGGAGGCCAAGGAGAGTGCTATGAGTTCAAGGCCAGCCTGGACTACAGAGTGAGACCTACACACACACACACACACACACACACAAATACAGTGTAAATTCAGGCTTTTCTTGCCACCTGTCCCAACGGCCCCTCCCCAGCCCCCACTCCTGGTACATTCCACCTATCTCTGACCTCCATTAAATGATGAAGCCTGGAGGGGAACACAGACCCCGAACTAGTCAAAGCTGAGTTCAGGGACTTCAGCATCCTTGCTGCATTGAGGATGAAATGAGGTGATGAGACAAGTTCTAATTCTGTCGAGGTTTAGCTGTGTGACTTAAGAAAGTCACAAAACCACTGGGCCTCAGTTCCTTCATCTGAAATGAGGGCTTAATGATGTGCCCTCCTTACAGGCTTATTCTGATAAAACAGATGGACACACCAGGTGTGGTGGTGCATGCCTGTAATCCCACCTCTGGGAGGCTAAGGCTCTGAGTAGGACGTGGGAGATATCACCCAGCTAACCACCACTTGTAAATGGGTGCGTTGAGCCAGGCATGGTGGCCACTTCTTTAATCAGGAAGACTGCTCTGAGTGTAAAGCTTGCCTGTGTTACATAGTGAATCCTAGGCCAGCCTGGGCTAAGAGCAAGACATTGTCATGGAAGAAGAAAGAAAGAAAGAAAGAAAGAAAGAAAGAAAGAAAGAAAGAAAGAAAGAAAGAAAGAAAGAAAGAAGAAAAGGGAAGGGAAGAGAAGAAAAGAAAAGAAAAGAAAAGAAAAGAAAAGAAAAAAAGAAAAGAAAAGAAAAGAAAAGAAAAGAGAAGAAAAGAAAAGAAAAGAAAAGAAAGAAAAAAGGAAAAGGAAGGGGGAGGGAGGAGGAGGAAGAAAAAGGGAGGAAGGGAAGAAGAAGGAAGGAAGGAAGGAAGGAAGGAAGGAAAGGAAGGAAGGAAGGAAAGAAGGAAAGAAGGAAAGAAAGAAGCCAGGCATGATGGCTCACACCTTTAATCTTAGCACTTGGGAAGCACAGGTAGGAGGATCACTGAGTTCAAGGACAGTGTGAGACTAGAAAGTGAATTCCAGGTCAGCCTGAGTTAAAGTGAGACCCTACCTCAAAAAAATAAAGAAAGAAGAAAAGAAAGAAAGAAAAAAAGAAAGATAGAAAGAGAAAGAAAGATAAAATACAGGACTAAGGAAGTAATCTCTCCACTCAGGAGTTGGAGGCAGGAAGATCAAAAGCTCAAAGTTTTTCAAGGTTACATAGTGAGTTCAAGGCCAGCCTGGAATAGAAGACCCTGCCTCAAAAAATTAAAACTGCTGGGCGTGGTGGCGCATGCCTTTAATCCCAGCACTTGGGAGGCAGAGGTAAGAGGATTGCCTAGAGTTCGAGGCCACCCTGAAACTACATAGTGAATTCCAGGTCAGCCTGGACCAGAGTGAGACCCTACCTCACAAAACTAAAAAAAAAAAAAAAAAAAAATTAAAACTGTCCAAAGCGGCCATCTTAGAGAGAGAGAGAGAGAGAGAGAGAGAGAGATTACTGAAACAACAGGAAGTGAACTCAAGGGTGACTACACTTTGCAGTAGTGAAGAAAGGCGAAGAGCAGAGATTAATGATAGAGAAACCACACTGATAATGACATTAATAACAAGAGCTGACATGGACCAAACCCTTGGCCGGCATGAGGTACTGTGCTCCATGATTCCTATGCGTGATTTCATTTCACTCTCACAGAGCCCCGTGCGAGGTCCTGTCACTCGCTGTTTTACAGATGCTGTTGTGGAGTGCAGAGAGCTTTGCTGACACAGCTAGGAACCAAGGGCTGAGCCTGGCACTGAGCCCTAGTCCTCCCTCCTAGCCACTGTGATAGGGTCAGGGTCAGGGTTCTATAATTCCAAAGGTCCAAGCCCTCAGATCTAGCTCAAGCCTCCAATCTTTTCTAGGCAAACTGAAAGTTCAAAAGGGGTCAGTGGCCTGGACTGAGGGATAGTTGGGAGGGTAGGGTATGAGGCCCTAGGTTCAATCCCCAGCACAGAACAGGAGGGGAGGGGAGGAAATGAAAGAAGAAGAAAAAAAAGGTCTGGTGTGACGCCTTTAATCCCAGCACTCGGGAGGCAGAGGTAGGAGGATCGCCAAGAGTTCAAGGCCACCCTGAGACTACATAGTTAATTCCAGGTCAGCCTGGATCAGAGTGAGACCCTACCTCGCAAAAAAAAAAAAAAAAAAAAGGTCTGGTGTGATGGTACATGCTTTTAATCCCAGCACTCAGGAGGCAGAGGTAGGAGGATCGCTGTTGAGTCTGAGGCCAGCCTGAGACTACATAGTGAGTTCCAGGTCAGCCTGGGCTACAGTGAGACCCTAACCTCAAAAAAAAAAAAAAAAAAAAAAAAAAAAAAAAAAAAAGCCAAGGGCTGGAGAGATGGCTCAGTGGTTAAAGGCACTTGTTTGCAAAGCCTGAAAAAGCCTGACAGCCTGAGTTCGGTTCCCCAGTGCCCATGCAAAGCCAGATGCACAAAGTGGCACATGCATCTGGAGTTCATGTGCAATGTCAGGAGGTCCCAGCCTGCTCATACTCACTCTCTTTCTGTGTAACCTCTCTCTCTCTCTCTCTCTCTCTCTCTCTCAAATAAATAAACAAAAAAAAATAAAGGAGCAGTGACCATTATAGTCATAGACAAAAGAGTTTGGAGGATGTAGGTGAAAACAGCACTTGGCAACTGTTCCATGGGCCCTAGCAGTAAATTCCCTAGGGTCACCCACAGGCCCAGCCTCTGTGTCATTGAAACTGCTTCCACATAAAGATGGGCCTGACCACCTCCTAGCTCCCCTCCTCTCGGGACATGCCCGCTACTGAACAGCATCACCTAGTGTGTAAACACAAGAGACCAAGCACCCAGGGCTCCCAGGGAACAAGAGGCTTGGGAAATCGGTACATGAAGGAGAAAAGCTAGAGACTCCTCTAGGGTCCTACCTGGCTCACTTTTCTCATGTGATTCTCCTGCTTCGTCCTCTTCGTTTACCTAGCCTATCAGCATGCAACTTCTTTCCCTCTTTCTCTCTCTCTCCCCTCTTCTCTTCTTCCCTTCTTCCCTCCCCTTATCAGATAGGCAGCTGCCTGTAGGCCCTAGCCCAGGGAAGGGTAGGAGTGGAGGTGGTAGACCTGGGGCTGGTCACCCCTGGAGCCCTAGACGTTGGTCCTCATTCTCATCGCAGCCGGCTTTCTTCGAGGCCAGGACTGGGTGATGGTGTCGCTACTCCAGCCGCAGTCTGACGTCACGCTGCCAGGCCCCACCCGACTGGAGGGCGAGCCCCAAGGGGACCTCATGCAGGCTCCGGGCCTCCCAGGCTCACCTGCCCCACAGAGCGTAAGTACCTGACACCTAGGCCTGGCCTTAAGACAAGCATGAGGGCTGTATGGGCAGCAGGCAGATCAGTCACCCCCACCCTTCGAAGGACTTCCCAGGGTCTGCCTTGTCCCTTCTACCAGCAAACAAACACTTATTGACTCTGAGGTCCAGAACGTTCAGATGTGGGTTTTTGTTCATCGATTTAGTTTGAGGTTCTCCCAAGGGAAGTTATGGGGCCCCATCAGCCTCAGGGTCCCCCATATTTAGAAGCAGTATGTCAGCCAGGCATGGTGGTGCACACCTTTAATCCCAGCACTCACTCGGGAGGCAGAGATAGGAGAAGTGCTGGTGACTACATAATGAATTCCAGGTCAGCCAGAGCTAGAGTGAGACCCTACCTTGGAAAAATTTTTTAAAAAGCTGGGCATGGTGGCCACGCCTTTAATCCCAGCACTCAGGAGGCAGAGGTAGGAGGATTGCCGAGAGTTTGAGGCCACCCTGAGACTACATAGTGAATTCCAGGTCAGCCTGAGCTAGAGTGAGACCCTACCTCGGAAAAGCAAAAAATAAAAAAATTTTAAAAAAAAAAAATAAAAATAAGAAGCACTATGTCATTATCATATTGGGGTTCCCATGGGTAGCCTATGACTTCTCCATCATTTAGGAGCTTGTGAGCTTGGCCACAGAGTTATCCCAGCACAGAGCAGGATCCTGGAAGGTCCCCTGGTCTAACCTCTACTCACAGGCTCTCTGTCCTCTGTTTACCCAGAAGCATGCCAACTTCAGCTGTTCCTCCTATGTGCCTGATGTCCCTCCAGAAAGGGCACCCTCTCTGCCCCCCCACAGTCCGAACGTTGCATCGCCAGGCCCCGAGCAAGTGCAGGGTCACTGCACAGCCGGGCCCGGCTCCGGTGCCTTCCACCTCTCGCCTTCAGACAAGTACCCTGGCTTCGGCTTTGAGGAGTGCCCAGCAGACAGCCCTGGCGGCTTCCTTAAAGGCAACCATGTGCCTTTCCATCCATACAAGAGGCATTTCCATGAGGGCATCTTCCCCGAGGCGCACACAGCCATGGCCATGGATGGACATTCCTTTAAGACTCCAGGGGTGCTGGAGACCTTTGAGGAGATCCCTGTGGACGTCGGGGAGACCGAGGCCTTTCTGCCTGGCTTCTCAGCAGAGACCTGGTGCAATGGGCTCCCATACTCCAGCCAGGAGCACAACCAAGTCCTGGTGAGTACTAATGTACCAGTCAGGCATGGAGGTCCATGCCTATAAACCCAGCATTCAGGAGGCTGAAGCAGGAAGATCACTTTGAGACCAGCCTGCCTAGCGGGACCCCGTCTTAAGATCAGAGTGCCCAGGGAAGCAGAGTGGGGACCTTCTGGCTCTGTGCTTGGCCTACTGGTCACCTGGGCAGGGGCTAGATGCTGGTCTGGTCAGGCATGGAGAGGGCAGTGGGGAAAGCATGTCAGGAAATGGAAGCTGGCAGCTTCCCAGAGGATTCTGAGTCAAGATTCCAGAGGGTGACTTCTCTGTTTGTTTAAGTGTCAAGGATGCCCAACCAGACCAACACGCCCACATGCAAATATGAGAAGGAAAATACATTCCAGAGGACCAGAGAAAAGGTTTGAGGGGCTTCAGAGCATAATCCACTCCCCCATATCAGCGGAGTTGATAGACTTTATAAAGCCAAAAGCATCTCCAGGCCCCTTTCCAGCCCTGTCTTGTTGTTATGTTTTGTTTTGTTTTGTTTTGGGGGTGGAAAAAGATGCAAATTAGCTATTTTATCCCAGGCTGGCCTTGAATTCATGATCTTCGCGTCTCAGTATCTCTAGCACTGGGATTACACGTGTGTTCTTAGTCCTGTTCTTTGTTCATGTAACTGCTTTGGAAACACCTTAGAAGGTCAGTATGTTCTTCCACAGCCAGACCCGCAAGTCTAGTGACCTCAGGCAAGTCCCTTCACCTCTCTGGGCCTCATGGGAAAAGGATTGTCACTATAGAAAGCAAAAGGAGGCTTGCCTCTGACTCCCCGGCTCTGGCCTGAAGTTCCGGATGTAGTGACAAGTAGGCTCAGCGGGTACTGTGCCTCCTCCAGATGCCCACCAGCCCTCTGCACCTCACACTTTCGATCAGGCCCGTTCTAGTCCCAAGCCGTTTCCAACAGAGGGAGGAAGATGGAGAAGTAGGTGGGCAGCCATCAGGTGTAGCCAAAGCTGGACGTTATTCTGGTTCTGGAACCCTGGCAATTTCTTCTGACAGCTTTCCTTCAGGCCCTTGAACACGGTTGTAGTCATAAGAAAGCACCAGTAACTGTCCCTCAGGGCCCGCTCAGTACAGCTGCTGCTCATTCTGCCACGTGCTCTGCTTAATGTCCTCAACAACCCCGCTGTCTCCATCTTGCAAATGAGAACCTGAGGTTGAGGGGTTGAGGCCACATGACTTGTCAGGATATCCCAGCCCGTAAGTGGACAAGCCGAGTTCACCCCACACAGTAAAGAAGAGTTCCACCCACAGACAACTCTCTGGGTGACCGGGCCACACGATTTTTCTGCTTTGGGCTCAGCCCATCATCTATCAAATGAAGGGGTTGGACATCCATGCTTGTGGCCCTTCCAGGCCTGAGATTCTGTGATTATGGAAATCTCTGCATCAGCAGCTCTGGGGCACATCCAGAAAGAGGTCACAGCTAATTTGCCCCTCTGGACCCGGGTGCTGGGTTTCCAAGGCCCCCTGCCAGGACCTCGCTACACACCCCTGCTGTCCCTGTTCAGGGCACAGTACAGTGCTAGGCACTGAGAGATTCAACGTGGGCCTTGCAGAGAGGTCTCTGATCCCACCTCAGCTTATGTGACTATCGTCAAGTTTCCCCCACTTGTCTGGACAGCATAGCCTGGGTCTCTCACTTGTGGTGAGAGAAGTGTGGGGAGCACGAGCCATTCCAGCCTGGTCCTGCCACTTGCTGAGTTCCCTGGGGAAAACCTCTGTCCTTCTCTGTTCTCCGCTCCTTCTCTAAGAATCTGCTATAAGGGAGGGCAGAAGAGGGGATTGCTTTTGTATGAGGTTCAGGACAAGGGAAAGAAGTGGGAAAGCCGGGCGAGGTGGTGCATGCCTTTAATCCCAACACTCGGGAGACAGAGATAGGAGGATCGGCATGAGTTTGAGACCACTCTGAGACTACACGGTGAATTCCTGAGCTAGAGTGAAACTCTACCTCAAAAAAAGGGGGGAGGGGGCTGGAGAGATGGCTTAGCAGTTAAACGCTTGCCTGTGAAGCCTAAGGAACCCAGTTTGAGGCTCGATTCCCCAGTACCCATGTAAGCCAGATGCACAAGGTGGCGCATGCATCTGGAGTTCATTTGCAGTGGTTGGAGGCCCTGATGCACCCCTTCTCTCTCTCTCTCTGTGTGTGTGTGTGTGTGTGTGTGTGCCTGCCTCTTTCTCTCACTGTCTTTCTGTTGCTCTCAAATAAATAAAACAAACAAACAAAAAACAAAAAAAGAGTAGCAGTAGGGAAACAAAATAGAACCATTTGTTTTCTCTTCTAGCAGGGGTCAGAGGTGAAAGTGAAGCCCCCAGCTCTGGAGAGTGGTCCTGGGATGTTCTGCTACCAGCCTCCCTTGCAACACATGTACTGCCCCTCCCAGCCCCCCTTTCATCAGGTGGGTCTGGAGTTCTCAGGAGCTTCTGTGGGTATTTCTGTGTGTGGTGTGTTGTGCATAAGGGTGTGAATGCATGTGTGGACCTGGATGGGCAGGTAAGGACAGCAGGGCCCTGAACCTGCACCTGGACCATGGGGTTGGGGACATAGTGGCTAGGAAAGGAACGGCTGCCCTTCTCTAATGGTGCTCAGGACTCCTCTGCCTGGGGAATCTCAGAGTGGAGCTGAGACCGAGGCAGAGCCAGGGTATGAATCAAACAGAGTGGAAGGACAGGAGCCACCCCAGACACAAGGACAGAGAAGAAAGGGGTGTGTGATGTGACACACAGGCTGAGCAGGGCAGGAAACAAAAGACTCCCGTCTAGGTCACACCTTGCTACGTGTCCTTGACCTTGGACTTCCCCTTGGCTTTCAGCAGGTGGGCACCAAGTGTAGGACTGGAGGCCTCCCCACCTGGAACACTCTTAAGTCTTCATCATCTTTGGCCTTTCTCCACCTCATTGCCCAGTTTAGCCCCTCCCAGATGGACATGATGCCAAGGAATTGCCCCACACTGGCAAGGGATGCAGGGTTGTTTTTTGTTATTTTTTTTTAAGAGAAAGAGAAAAAAAAAAAAAAACCCAGAGCAGCCAGGCATCTTCCCTAGAGTCACCGGGCAAGACAGAGCAAGTGGCTGCCCAGCGCTTAGCTCCATCCACCTGCAGCCTGGCACTCAGACAAGCCAGGCCTGTGGAGCAGGTTCTACTCCTGGCTCTGGCACTTGGCCCTGATCCTGGCCAAGCTAGGAGGCAGGCAGGGGAGGAGAAGGGTCAGGTGGCCTACTCTGGGTGGGCGTGGGGGGGGGAGATAGAGTGAAGCAAAGGGACACATGACATGAGGGGACATCCTCCCTTCTGCCTGGCTGCAGCAACTGAGGCTTTCCTGGAGCTCCTGGCCTGACACCCCCCCATGGAGGGGGTGTCCCTGAAGCAGCCTGTCACACCAGAGATTGAGCCACCGTAGGATGGACTGTCAGACCTTAAATGGCCTCGCCATGCCTGCCCCTGCTTCTAATGCCCTCTGCAGTCTGTATCTTTCTCAAACAAGATGGCCGCACCCAGGGCTTTATGGAGCGCTGAGAAAGGGTGACTCAGGCACTAAGTGTCTCTCGGTGACCTGGAAAGAGCCCTTCAGCCTGGAGCAGCTGGGGGAGTCAGAGACTCCTACCTCCCTGCCCCCATAAAACACCATCCCGCACCACGGCCACTCCCTTTGCTGTAAAACCACCTCCTCCCCCCACCTGCCCACCACCATGACCGGCTCTTTCAAAGAGCCACTGAAACTCATAAAAGGTGCCCGTGCCCAGCAAACGCCCAGGCTGGACATCCCACTTCCAGCCCTGTGCTCCAGGAAAGGCATAGAAGGCCAGGCACACCTGCCTGAAGGTGCAGGCAGGGGCTGTGGGTTACTCTCCAGTGGGGTCATCCCATCACCATGGCAACCAGGGCTGAGAGGAAGGAGCCTTTGAGAGCCTGAATTCCTGAGTATGGTCTCTTCCAGGCCCAAGATGCCCACTCACCCCACTGTGCATCTGTCAGATGGCTGTGGTGTGGGTGTGTGTGTTATGTGGTGTGTGTGTGTGTCATGAGGTGTGTGTGTGTGTCATGAGGTGTGTGTGTGTGTTATGTGGTGTGTATGTGTGTTATATGATATGTGTATGTGTGGTGTATGTGTGATGTGATATGTGTGTGTTATGTGGTGAGTGTGTGGTGTGTGTGTTATGTGGTGTGGTGTATGTTATGTGGGGGGTGTTTGTGTGTGTTATGTGGTGTGTGTGTTATGTGGGGTGTGTGTGTTATGTGGTGTGTGTGTGTGTTATGTGGTATGTATGTGTGTTATGTGGTATGTGTGTGTATGTGGTATGTGTGTGTTATGTGGTGTGTGTGTGTGTTATGTGGTGTGTGTGTGTTATGTGGGGTGTGTGTTATGTGGGGTATGTGTGTGTGTGTGTTATGTGGGGTATGTGTGTGTGTGTTATGTGGGGTGTGTGTTATGTGGGGTGTGTGTTATGTGGGGTGTGTGTTATGTGGGGTATGTGTGTGTGTGTTATGTGGGGTGTGTGTTATGTGGGGTGTGTGTATTATGTGGGGTGTGTGTGTTATGTGGGGTGTGTGTTATGTGGGGTATGTGTTATGTGGTGTGTGTGTATTATGTGGGGTGTGTGTGTTATGTGGGGTGTGTGTTATGTGGGGTGTGTGTGTGCTGGAGCAGTAGAGGAGGGACATGACAGTGAGGGGACAATGGGGCTCAGTATGTGGATAGGTGAGGGAGCCCCCATGGCAAGGCTGGGTATGTGGTAATCACTCGGTCCCCATTGACCTCTACAGTACTCACCAACTGGCAGCAACTACCCTGTGCCCTACCTCGGCCCCGCTCACTATCCGTACCAGAGGATCACATCCCAGGCCAGCGCAGACGGGCACCAACCGCTCTTCCCCAAACCCATCTACTCCTACAGGTACAGGTCCCAGCACCCTTGGGGGTGGGAGAAGGAGCAGTGAGGGCCTTTGGAAAAACTGAGGCTTGGGTCCTCAATGTATAAGGGTCGTGATGGGAGGTAGAAGACATACCCAGTGACTTGCAAGGATGCTGGAGAGTTCTTCAGGAGGGCAAGGAGAGGACCGGTCACCAGTGACCTTTGGTCTGACTCTGAGGGAATCATGTCCCTGGTTGGACTCTGCAGATGCTGGTGTCTGACCTATAAGTCCTGTTCCTGGGCCCCAGCATCTGGGTTGGAGTTTAGCAGGGATGAGGGAGGCTGGCTGCCTTTTTCCTCTGCCTTCTCCCTCTCTCTAGATTAAAAAAAAAGGGAGGGGGGAGGACTAGCTTTATAATTTGCCAACTGTGACAGTCTGCTTATTCATCTTGGAGAAAGAAAAGTCAAGGGTCAGCAATTCAGGTTGTTGGAAGGTTTAAGTAAGAGAATGTGGGCAGGACAGTGGCTGGCACCTTCGGGCATTCAAAAAGTGTTGGTACCTTCCCAAAAGGCTGACGACCTACTCTTCACGGCCACCTCCACGTAATGACGGAATGTGTGCACGAAGCCTCATCTTTCCCACAACTGTGAAACCGCTATTGCATTTCTTCATTTCAAAGCTGAAGAAAGCTGGGGGATGTAGCTCAGTTGGTAGAGTGCTTTCCTAGCATGGATAAAACCCTGAATTTAATCCCCAGGACTGCAAGTGTGCTGTACACACCTGTAATCCCAGGACTCAGGAAGTAGAGACAGGAAGACCAGAAGTTCAAAGTCATCCTCAGCTACATAGGGAGTTTGGGGCTAGCCTGGGCTACCTGAGACTCTGTCTTAAAAAAAAACAAAAAAAAAGCCAGCCGTGGTGGCACACACCTTTAATCCCAGCACTCGGGAGGCATAGGTAGGAGGATTGCCATGAGTTCGAGGCCACCCTGAGACTACATAGTGAATTCCAGGTCAGCCTGAGCCAGAATGACACCCTACTTCGAAAAACCAAAACACACAAAAAAGCCAGCCGTGGTGGCACACATCTTTAATCCCAGCACTTGGGAGGCAGAGGTTAAAGGATCACCGTGAGTTCAAGGCCACCCTGAGACTGAATAGTGACTTCCAGGTCAGCCTGAGCTAGAGTGAGACCCTACCTTGGAAAACTAAAAAAAAAAGGAACTAATAGGCCGGACATGGTGGTGCGTATCTTCAATCTCAGCACTTGGGAGGTAGAGGTAGAAGGATCCCTGTGAGTCTGAGGCCAGACTGGAGCTACCAAGTGAGTTCCAGGTCAGCAGGGGCTAAAGTGACACCCTACCTTGAAAAAAAAAAAAAAAAAAACAAAGGAAACTAAGGCTCAGAAAGCTTCATGAACTCACCTAAACTTACACAGCTAGCGTATGGCTAAGTCAGATAGCAATCTGGGTTCTCAGACTCTGAAAGACCCTAGAATATTTCAATTTCGACCTTACAGAGTCTCTTAGTGGAGGGTGATTTGAGGAAGGGGGAGCCTGGTCAGAGCTTCAGATTCTCATGAACTCTCTGTGTCCTCAGCATCCTCATCTTCATGGCCCTTAAGAACAGTAAAACCGGAAGTCTTCCAGTGAGTGAAATCTACAATTTCATGACAGAGCACTTCCCTTACTTCAAGGTGAGTCCAAGAGCCATCCCCACAAAGGTGGGATAGGAGCTGGCTCAGGGAGCCAGCTGGGATTTGGCCCCAACATGCTTTCCCTTGTGTCCGCTGTGAAGGACAGAGCTCCCAGAGAGGGCTTCCAGAGCGGAGGGCTGCTCAGATAGAGCACGTGCCCCACATGCAGCAGGCCCTGGGTTCCATCCTCAGGAGCAGAAAGAGAGGGAGGGAGGGAGCACTCTGTGGGGACCAGAGAGCTCATCCCAGGTTACACGGTGGCTAAAGGCAGATTGTTGGGGGTGGAGGGGAGACGTCAGTCCTGACATACTTCAGGGAGCAGCCACCTATCCCATGGTCTTCCAGGGTGAGATTAGCATCTGCCTCTGTGGGCGGCAGGCCACGACAGTTATGCCAGAAAGTGGGTGTGGGGCTCACAGTCTTTGGATGTCCCAGGGACCCAACTAGCTCTCCCACAACCCCTGTGCAGCGTATTCTTCCACAGGAGGGAACCCAAGGAGCTCAATCCAACTCCCTTCCAGAACCACTAGAGCAGAAGGAGGTGGGCTGGGAGGGCCTGTGGGCAAACTGGAGGCATGGGATCCTCCGTGTATAAGGATCATGGCAGAGGGTGGAGGGCCCACCCAGTGGGCTTCCAAAGGATGCTGGAGAGAAGATCCTTGCATTAGGGGAGTGGGTAAACTGGATCACCCGTGACCTTTCATCCAACCCGGGAGAGTCATGTCTCTGGGTTGACCCTCAAATGCTGGTGCCTTTAGTGGGCCTGCTGAGGTCCAAGCTCCTGGGGACAGGACAACTGTCCTTCTTTCCAGATGGGCAAACTTATCACAGAGGACATCCCATCCCTAGGCCTCTCTCAGATGGCTTCTTCTGGGGGTGGGTGCAGGAGAAACCCCAGCTTATATTTAAGGAGTGCCTCCTCCTGCCCCCCACTTTCACCCTGGTAGATGCAGTTTCATCGGCTTAGGCGGAGAGTGGGAACTGAGGCCCAGGCGATGCAGAATCAGCTCCATCTGCCAGTGAGCAGGGGAGGGTGGGGGAGGGATTCCTGCCCCACTATTTGCCCAACTGACCTGCCTGGGGAACAGTTTGCAGCTGGTGGTCATCAGGCAAGTCTGGACCTGATGGGCTGCCATCAGACAGGGAGTGGGCAAAGGGGTCTTTTTAGAGTGGCCTGGCAGGAATGGAAAAATGTGCTGGTCCACCCGACATCCTGGAAGGCAGAGAGAAGTATCAAAGCCTGCATGGGCAGCTCCTCAATCTCCCAGACGAAGCCTGAGCTTCCCTAACCCTAAAGCTAAAGTTGCAGAGCCTTCCCAGGCTTCCCTATGCCAGGCCAGAAAAAGGGATGTAGGACCCTGCCCCCCTCCCCCTCCTCTGGGCTTCCTTCCCTGTCCACTCCTGGCCCAGCCCCTCCCTGCATCTCATCTTCCTGGCTTAATTATTTTTTCTGGGAGCCGTGTAATCCCTGTTTTATGGGGCTGAAGAGTGAAGAGGTCTGACAGCATTTTTTTTTTTTTGGTTTGGTTGTTGTTTTTAGCCAGTTGCATCACTCCCTCACGCCTGAGTTTACATCTGACTTCAGAGAGAACCTCTGTGAAGATGGAACAGGCCTCATTGGCAGGCAGGCCCTATTGGGTCGACCTGGGCAGAGCCCTTTATTAAAGAACAGAGCTAGAGTCTGGGCCCTGTCACTGACTCCTTCCTTATATGATACAGGAGCAGGCCCTTTCATCCCTGGACTCAGCTTCTCCCTCTGTAACATGATTTGCTTGGACCAGTTGGCAAATAGATTACCTCGGAGTCATCAGCTCCCCTCGGTTCCTTTCCAAGGAATGAGTTCAGAGATCCCCCCACCTCTCCATCTCTCATTCCCCATTTTGGGAGGCAAGAACAGTGTGGGGTCTCGGGTGGGTAGCACTCATTCCCATTCAGCTGAAGTGGGTGTCCAGTAGCCTCATGAGTCAGAGATACGGGTCTGAGGAAGTGTCCAGCCACTGGACATAATTGTTAGTGCTGACCATCCCTCTTCCAAACAGGAAGTGGCTGGGGTGAGGGCTTTCCTGGCATGCAGAAGTCACAGGTTTATGGGGCCATAAAAGTCCCCAGTGCCCATTATCTCTGCCCATGGGGCGACAGGGTCTTAATTCCTCGTGGAGACTGTTGTGGGAGTCAAAGTCTGGTATGGTGGCTCAAGAATCCTTCCTAGTAACCCTGGGAAAGTCGGGGGTCACTCCAGCTCTCCCCCACACGTGGCTAGCTGGACCCAGGAAAGGCTCCAGCAGCTTCTGCCAGCATCTTGCAGTGACGCTGGCATCAGAGCCCTGTTCTGCTGGGCGTGATTCAGCTTGGCAGCACCCTGGGGCAAGCGAGCTGAGAAGGAGGGAGTGGCCAGCCCTCATTAACCAGAAACGATGGGCTGAAAGGGAGAGGAGTCAGGGGACGAGGGCAAAGGAGTTGCACCAGTCAGAATGGAGGCCCTGCCCACAGTCAGCCTCCGCTGAGCTCGGGGCGGTCACAGAGTCTGTAACTGAGCCAGAGGTGAGGGGCGGGAGGTCCACGGCACCCCCGCCACCGCCTCTCACCCAACTGAGTCAGCTTAATGGTTTTTACAACCCTCCCTGGGCACAATTACTGCACTGGTGGCATGACCGGGCCTCCTAATGGCTGTTTATTCTTTTGGCACGAGCACCCCCTGCCTGAGGGTTGGCCTCCCCACCAGGACACGCCCCTAGGGCACCCTCATTCGAAATCACACCTACATATTCAATCATACACACACACACACATCCAGGGAGACTTTCTCACACACAGTCATCCTTAGGGACCCATGCATCCTCACACTCAGGAGAAGTTAGTTCACAGACCCACTTATACTTGAGAGACATAGGTGGAGACTGGCACAGGCTCACACTCACTGCCTGTCTATGCAATAGCACCAGATCTACAATCAAATTTATGGACAATAGGTGCCCACACCCAAACTCTCACCATCTCCTTCTCCTTCTTCTGCCCAATTTGCACCAGAAGGAATGAAGCCAACCCAGGGGAAGGGGCATCCTGCAGTCTCACCTGAGTGCCCCCTTTAAAGCTGGTCCCAGAGACCTTGAAATAGTGATCTCTCCCTTACTACAAGGCGGATATATAGGCCGGAAGCCCACTAGGCATGTCTTCTTTCAGAGGCCTCTAAGGTGCTCGACAGCCATCCCTGGAAGATAGATCAGAGAGCTGAGATGATGGCTCAGCCGTTAAAGGAGCTCGCTTGCAATGCTTGCCAGCATGGGTTTGATTCCCCAGTACCCATGTGTAAAGCCAGATGTACAAAGTGGAATTTGTTTGCAGTGGCAAGAGGCCCTGGTACATCCATTCTCTGACTCTGTCTTCGTCTCTCTCTGCTCGCAAATGAATGAATAAATAAATAAATAAATAATAGGGGCTGGACATGGTGGCGCATGCCTTTAATCCTAGCACTCGGGAGGCAGAGGTAGGAGGATCAAAGATTGCAGTGAGTTCGAGGCTACCTTGAGACTACATAGTGAATTCCAGGTCAGTCTGGCCTAGAGTGAAACCCTACCTCGGAAAAACCAAAATAAATAACAAAAAAATAAATAATGGATCACAAATCAGCCACAGTGGCTCATGCCCTTAATCCCAATACTCCAAAGGTTGAAGCAGGAGGATTGCCATATGTTTGAGGCCAGCTTCGGCTACCTAGTGAGCTCCAGACCAGCCTGAGCCTCAGAGTGAGAACCCATCCCTAGGAAAAACGGATTCCAGGACTGGAGAGATGGCTCAGAAGTTAAAGTGCTCACCTGCAAAACCTAACAACCTGAGTTTGATTCCCCAATACCCACATAAAGCCAGATGCACAAAGTGGTACACATGCATCTGGAGTTCATTTGCAGTGGCTAGAGGCCCTGGCACACCCATTCTCTCTCTCTCTCTCTCTCTCTCCCTCTCTCTCTCTCTCTCTCTCTCTCTCTCTGTATGTGTGTGGTGTGTGTCTCCCTCTCCGCCTCTCTCTTTCTCTGCTTACAAATAAATAAAGATATTTTTTAAAAAATAAAGCGATTCAGCAGAATGTCTCAGCACTAAGGAGGCTGAGGTAGGAGCATCACCATGAGTTTGAAGTCAGCCTGAAGCTACACAGTAAGTTCCTGGTCAGCCTGGGCTAGAGTGAGACACTGCTTTGGAAAATTAAAAAAAAAAAAGGATGGACCAGAGTTCTCTGAAAGGTTCAGGCCAAGGGTAAGATAGGATGAAAACAAGTTTAACACTGTAGATCAAAATCAGGTTGGTGAGATGGTTCAGTGGTTAAAGGCACTCACTTGCTTTCCTGATGATCAGGTGGGTTTTTTTAAATAGTTTATTTATTTATTTATTTGAGAGAGGGAAACAGGCAGAGTGAGAAAAAGAGAATGGGCATGCCAGAGCTTCCAGCCACTGTAAACAAACTCCAGATGCATGTGCCACCTTATGCATCTGGCTTACGTGGGCACTGGGGAATCGAACCAAGGTCCTTTGGCTTTGCAGGCAAGCACCTTAACCACTAAGCCATCTCTGATGGTCAGGTTTTGATTCCCCAGTATCCATGTAAAGCCAGACGCACAAAGTGGCACATGTGTCTGGAGTTCATTTATAGGAGTGGAAGGCCCTGGCATGCCCATACTTTATTTCTCTGTCTTTCTCATATATATATATATAGTTTTGTTTTTGTTTCATTTTTAAAAGTCATTCTTTTTTTTTTTTTTCAAGGTAGGGTCTCACTGCAGCTCAGGCTGACCTGAAATTCATTATGTAGTCTCAGGGTGGCCTCGAACTCACGGCGATCCTCCAACCTCTGCCTCCCGAGTGCTGGGATTAAAGGCATGCACCACCACGCCCGGCTTAAAAGTCATTCTTTTTTTAAATGTTTTTTTTTAATTTTTATTTATTTGCAAGCAGAAAGAAATAGAGATAGCAGAGAGACAGAGAGAGAATGGGCATGCCAGGGCATCCAGCCACTGAAAACGAACTCCTAGACGCATGTGCCCCTGTACATCTGGCTTACGTGGGTCCTGGGGAATTGAACCTGGGTCCTTTGGCTTTACAGGGTGTGGTGGCGCACACCTTTAATCCCAGCACTCAGGAGGCAGAGGTAGGATTGCTGTGAACTGGAAGTCACCCTAAGGATACAGAGTGAATTCCAGATCAGTGAGACCCTGCCTCAAAAAAAAAAAACCCACATATATATATGTATATATATATATATTTTTTTTTTTTAGAGGCTGGGAGTGGTGGTGCATGTCTTTAATCCCAGAACTTGGGAGGCAGAAGTAGGGGGATCACTGTGAGTTAGTTCAAGGCCACCCTGAGACTGCATAGTAAATTTCAGGTCAGCTTGTGCTAGAGTGAGACCCTGCCTTGAAAATCCAATATATAGAGAGTCATATATATATATATAGACTTTAGAGGCTTGGAGTGGTGGTGCATGTCTTTAATCCCAGCACTCTGGAGGCAGAAGTAGGAGGATTGCTGTGAGTTCGAGGCCACCCTGAGACTACATAGTGAATTCCAGGTCAGCATGGGCTAGAGTGAGACCCTACCTAAAAAAAATAAAAATAAAAAAGACTATATAAAAATAACTTGGACAGGCTGGAGAGATGGCTTAGCTGTTAAGGTACATGCCTGCGAAGCCTAAGGACCCAGGTTCAATTCTCCAGGTCCCACGTAAGCCAGATGCACATGATGGCACATGCATCTGGAGTTCGTTTGCAGTGGCTAGAGGCCCTGGTGTGCCCATTCTCATGCTGTCTCTCTCTCCCCACCCTCTGACTCTAATAAGTAAATAAAAATAAACTTTTTAAAAAAATAACTTGTACTCAAGTTTCCTGCCCACCCTTACCCACTACTAAAGGGTATTGGGCATGATCTAGGTGCTGAGGTGGATGTTGAACGTCAGAGTGCACAGAAGTCTGTGACAAGTTGGTGAAGGAATGTTCTAGAATCCAGACCTGGAACCAGCTCTTATTGCCCGAACCCAACCTGAATTCTTGCTTTGCCCCGCTCTGACAGACAGCACCTGATGGCTGGAAGAATTCCGTCCGTCACAACCTGTCCCTCAACAAGTGCTTCGAGAAGGTAGAGAACAAATCTGGAAGCTCCTCTAGAAAAGGCTGCTTGTGGGCCCTCAATCCTGCCAAGATCGACAAGATGCAGGAGGAACTGCAGAAGTGGAAGAGGAAGGATCCCATTGCTGTGCGCAAGAGTATGGCCAAACCAGGTAAGGCTGGCGGGGTCCCTTGAGGGAGGTCAATGGGATCCAGTAGCCAGAAAGAAGAGGGACATAGCTGAAGGAGGGTCCCAAGGCTGAGCACATTGTGGAGCAGGGAGGCCTCATGGTGTCTTTCTCTCTTGGGCCTTTGCAGAAGAACTGGACAGCCTCATTGGTGACAAGAGGGATAAGCTGGGCTCTCCGCTGCTGGGCTGTCCACCTCCCGCGCTGGCAGGTCCGGGCCCCATCCGGCCCCTGGCACCCCCAGCTGGGCTCCCCCAGCCACTGCATACAGTACACCCAGCTCCAGGCCCCATTCCTGGCAAGAACCCCCTGCAGGACTTACTGGGGGGTCATGCACCCTCCTGCTATGGGCAGACATACCCACACCTCTCACCTGGCCTGGCCCTTCCTGGGCCCCCACAGCCATTGTTCCCACAGCCAGATGGGCACCTTGAGCTGCGGGCCCAACCAGGCACTCCCCAGGACTCGCCTCTGCCTGCCCACACCCCACCCAGCCACAGTGCCAAGCTGCTGGCTGAGCCTTCCCCAGCTAGGACCGTGCACGACACCCTACTGCCAGATGGAGACCTTGGTACAGACTTGGATGCCATCAACCCTTCTCTCACCGACTTTGACTTCCAGGGTGAGCTGGGGTGGGGGTAGGGAAGGAAGGGTGGGACAGGCATAGAGAAGAAGCTCCTGGCCATATGGCCCCAACCTCTCCAATTCTCCAGGTTGCTGCCTGCTGGCTACTGGGCTTCTGGCCATCTGAAGTAGAGGGCCAGGAGAGGATATTAAGCTACCTGATGGCTTACTGCCACCCAGGGCATAGGCTGGAGTGTCCTTGCCCCCATTTCCCTCTTCCTAGAACTCTGAACATGACCCCATCATCAAACCACTCAGTTCTGACAGATCTGAGAAGGACTTGATTGTGAGGGACTGGCAGGATCAGCCTTCCCCGGAATTTGCATTGTATCAGAGTTCATCCTCCCCTGCAGGAAACAGACCCTCCGTGAACGAATGGTCTCAGAGCGGGGATGGTTCTGCAGAGATTTCGGGATAGAGAACCAGGGAGACAGTCTGTCCATTCCTCTCCACCTTGCTTCTGCTCTGCAGGCAGCCAAACCTCATTCCTTTCCATCTAAGACCTTCCTCTTCCCACCTAGGCCCTGCCCTCTCCTGCAGTTCACCCCTAGCCCCTGCTACTGGTCACAGGAGGTTTGCAGGAAGTGATGATCCAGGCCTTGTACTGTTAGAAAAAGCTTCACATCTATTCTCATCCCAGGCCAGCTGTGGAAGCAGCAGGAGGTGGCTGCAGAGGAAGCCATCGCCATGTGGGACACTCTGAACATCTACTCATAGCACTGGGAATGTGGCTCATGAGTAGAGTGCTTCCCTTACATGTTCTAGAGCCTGGGTTCAATCCTCAGCACCACGAAGCAAAACGAAACCCTCAATTAACATACTCGAGCTCCTATTAAGTCGCATGGTACATGCATTCTTTCTCATGTGGGCCTATGGAATAGGAAGGAACATTAAAACGGATTCAACAGAAGCACAACTAGATAGTGCAAACCACCCAAGGTCAGTCACTTGGCCAGAAAAAGGAGGTTAGGATTGGAACCCAGGTTTGTCAGGTTTTGTTCCTGTGGACTCTGCAGCTCTGAGGCCCAGGGCAGCCTCCCTGGGCCTGCTATGAGGCAGGTCACACAACAGAGGGGCATCAGGTAGCCTCACCATTTTCTCTCAGAGGCAAATGTGCATCCTGGCTCTGTCCGCATCCCCTGGGTCCTACAACAGAGAAGATCCAGAGAGCCGGGCCCATCCACCTCATCAGGTCCAGAGTTGCAGTGTGGGAGGGAAGATCTGGTCAGCCAAACCGCCTTCCTTGAGAGGCCAGGCAGAAGCCTGAGTGAATAGTTCCTGGGGGGGGGGCCCAAGTGTACGATATTTGCATCAATCTTTCAGATTGATGGTTCTCAAATTCTTTTTTTTTTATTTGAAAGACAGGCAGGTAGAGAGAGAGAATGAGAATATGGGTGTGCCAGGGCCTCTAGCCACTGCAAATGAACTCCAGATGCATGCATCACTTTATGTATCTGGCTTTGCAGGCAAGCACCTTAACCACTAAGCCATCTCTCCAGCCCTACTTCTCAAATTCTTTGTTTCTTATTTTTATTTATTTATTTGAGAGAGAGAGAGAGAGAGGTAGAGAATGGGCACACCAGGGCCTTCAGCCACTGCAAACAAACTCCAGATGCACCCACCACCTTGTGCATTTGGCTTTTACATGGGTCCTGGGGAATCAAACCTGGATCCTTTGGCTTTGCAGGCAAGCACCTTAACCACCAAGCTATCTCTCCAGCCCTGGTTCTCAAATTCTTGATCCTCCCCCGAGTCCCCCACAAACAGCCGCAGAGGTCACCTTCACCTTTGTCTTTCACACTGTGCTGCCAGGGTATTGGCATCTTGATCAACATCTACCCTCAGGGTTCCTCTCTGCCTCCCAGTGACACTGCTTCTCTCCTCTGCCCCCTCCAATAGGAAATCTGTGGGAACAGCTAAAGGATGACAGCTTGGCTCTCGACCCCTTGGTTCTGGTGACCTCGTCCCCCACATCATCCTCCATGCCACCACCCCCACCACCAGCCCACTGCTTCCCCTCAGGGCCCTGTCTGTCAGAGACTGGCAATGTGGCAGGTGAATCAGCACCGCCAGGCAGCGTGGGCTCCGGGGCCCTGGGAGACCTGCACCTCAGCACTCTCTACTCAGCCTTCGTGGAGCTGGAGCCCTCGGCCCCTGCCGGCCCCACTGTGTACCTCAGCCCTGGCTCTAAGCCCATGGCCCTGGCTTGAGCTGTGCCCAGTATCAATCAGCTCCAGCTTTTGCCTGGTCTGCAAGTCCCGGCTGGCTGCCCACATCGGGCTCGCCTTAAAGGTCAAGGAAGGAAAACCCTACCCGTCCCACTATGCCACTCATCCACCTTGTTTGCTAGCTGGTAGCTGGAAGGTAGAGGTTACTGCCCAGGACACTGCCCCTCACACATTTCTGCTGCCCAGCGGGCCAGCTCCTCAGGGCCCTCAAAGAGCACGTGTTGGGGCGAGAGGCCAACCGCACTCTTCCTAGTGCTGGTTCATCCACACCTCAGCTCTCATGCACACACATGCACATGTGTTCTACACACACACACACACACACACACGCTGACATGCCTTGCATCCAGAGGAATCTGTACCACATCACAGAGCCTGACTTCATTTCTGGGACAGTTGAGAACTAAGGGCTTTGTTTACCAAAGCTCAGGGCCCCCATAAGAGGTCAACTATTTCCCCAAATCTCACTCTGACTCCTGTATGCTCTGCAGACCTGGCCCCTCCAGTCATGTTCTTTTCCCAGAAGCCCCTGTATTTATTCTCCCACCTTTACCCCAACAGCCAGGAAGGACTCCTCCCATGTGGTCTATGGACCACCCCTCCCCCCAAGGGGGACTGCTATGTAATAGTACCAGCTCAGCCAGGCTCTACCCATCTTCGCCATACACTCTGACTGGCCACTCCCAGGGTGACACACAGGAGGGGCAGCATCCACCCCAGGACCAAACTGAGCCCAAATCCAACACAAAGTGTTTGGAAAAGCCCTTGCCCTTGGACACTTGAATGCATCGTCCTCTTCTCCTAATCCTGGGTGTGGGATAGATCCCCTCCATGTCACCAGTCTCGCTCTTTCTCAAAGAGAGGTTCACATAGCTCAAACTCCAGCTTACTAGTTACTGCTATTGTTTCAGTCAGCCTGGACAACCAGGGAATTGAAGCGTGGTACAGCTGAGTTGTGCCTGCCCCGCACCCTTCTGCTTGGCAGACTCAGAAAATCCAGGAAGCAGAGAAGGTGACCCTGGAACAGAGCTATGACCGAGGTGCCCACTGTGCCCCAGCAAGTGGGATCTTCAGTCTGCCCTGGGCCTGGGAGGGACAAGGACCTCCAAAGGATCCTATGAGGCACAAGCAGATCCCTCAATGGCCTACCATTGTCCCCTGCCCTGGAACAATAAAACGAGTGCCTTGTCTCTCAGCTGCTGACCTTCATTTTTGGATCTCCTCTCCACAGGCAGAAGGGTTAGGTCACAGTGGTCGCAGATCCCTTGGACCACTGATGTCATTCCCTCCCTTATCCAGAGATGGAACATTTCCAAATCCAGAGTGAGACAGCTAGGACTTCTGGACCACACTGGGAGGCAGAGTAAATAGGCAAGCCGGGCCTCTTCCCAGGGCAACCCACAAAGATGCAAGTTCGAGGCTGCCTACTTCACACCCTCCCTCAGATCCCACTGACATCCTCTGCCCTCCTGAGTGTCCCAAACCTCTTCTTCACATTGCCCTGTCAAGGCTATGACTTCTTGCCGCTGTCTGGGAGATATGTGCTAAGTCTGTTAAGGGCTCTGGGTTCCACGGTGACAAGAATGAAGCATAAACTGGTGCTATATGCACTGCTGGCCCGGGGGGGTCAAGAGTTCATTTGGTCCCACTTTAGACCAGCCTGCATGTGGGTCAGTATAGTCTTACAGTTCTGCCTCCAGAGCGATGTGCCAGGGGTGGGAGGGGCTGATAGCATGGACATGTACGTCAGGACTCAGAGCAGCTGCAGGTGGATCATTACTCAGAAAGTTCTTAAGGCTGGAGGCCGGCCAACCCCCATTGAGTTTACAAAGGATCTCATAAGACCCCATCCCACATCAGTGTCCTCCTTCCTGAAGCTCTAGGCAGGGGTTAGGGCTGGAGCCAGGTCCAGGGCATGAGGGAAGTTATCCCCATCTGACACACCCAAGAAAAATGGCCTGCCTGCCCCAGCCTGGCCCTGGCTGTCTAGGAAGAGGGAGATAGCTCTCTGCCAAACTCCCTGGCAATGTAGCACTCGGCTCTGCTCAACCCTTGCCTGTGTCTTGATACTCAGGTCCCCAAACACAGGACAGGTGTTTCCTTAGAGAGCTCTCTTGGTACCTACTTCCTTTACCTCCAATTCTCAGAGCCTGTGAGCTCAGACAAAGCTACTCCACACCCTGATGTAGGGAACAAGCAGAGGACATCTAAGGGGGCCTCAATTGGATCTCTGCCCCATGGACCCATGCAGCACAACTTCATGAGCTGACCTCAAGATCAAACTCAACAGGTGGCAAGCAGAGAGGACTCTGGGTGTTGTCTTCAGGTTGCTTGTAACCAAACTGGTCCTCAGACTTTAAAAACTGGTCCTGGAGGGTGGAGAGATGGCTTAGCAGTTAAGGTGCCTGCCTGCCGAGCCTAAGAACGCCCATTCGATCTCCAGGTCCCACGCTTAGCCAGACGTAAAGTGACACAAGGGAGCAATGCTGCACTTGCCCACAAGGGGGCGCATGCATCTGGAGTTCGTTCACAGCGGCTAAGAGGCTGCTGGTGCGCCCATTCTCTCTCTCTCTCTGCCTCTTCTCTCTGTCTCTCGATATGTACCTGAGGATGACTTCAACTCCTGATTTTCTTGCCTCCACTTCCTAAGTGCTGGGATTACAGGAGTGCACCCTAACACCAGGCCTGTGACCCTGCATCCATCCATTCCTGCCCTAAACCTTGGTAAACTTCTGATGTGGAGCTCTGTTTCTCTGTCTCTCTTAAAAAAAACCAACAACTGGGCCTGGAGCTGGGGAGGTGGCTCAGTGAATAAAGCTCTTACCACACAAGAGTAGGTACCTGAGTTCGAATCCCCAGAGCCCATGTAAAAGCCAGACACCATAGCAGGTGGGTATAAACCCATAACATCTATGGTGAAAAGGGAGGTGGGGATAGGAGAGTCGCTCAGAGACTCACTGGCCAGCTTGCATGGGAAACACAGAAGTGAGCGATGAAACCAGAGAACCTGCCTCACTGGGTATGGTGGTGCACGCCTTTAACCCCAACACTCCAGAGGCAGAGGTAAGAGGATCGCCGTGAGTTCAAGACCACTCTGAGACTACATAGTGAATTCCAGGTCAGCCTGGGCTAGAGCAAGACCCTACCTTGAAAAACCAAACAAGAGAAAGAATCTGCCTCAAACAAGGTGGGAGATGTGGACAACCTGAAGTTGTTCTCTGCCACATGTGCACACGAACACACAGACACACACACACACACACACACACACACTTCGCCACCCTGAAAATGGAGCCACACTCCTGTTCATATGCTGCCCTCTGCTGGCCATAGCCCCACATCAGGAGTTTACCAAGGTTTAGGGCAGGAATGGATGGGTGCAGGGTCACAGGCCTGGTGTGGGGGTGCACTCCTGTAATCCCAGGATTTAGGAAGTGGAGGCAAGAAAATTAGGAGTTGAAGTCATCCTCAGGTACATATCGAGTTTGAGGACATCCTGGGCTATATGTGAGTTTCCAAAAAAACTTCCAAAACTGGCTTGAAGTCACTGGGATTGTATGTATGGGACTTTACACATCTGTAGTCTCAACTTTCAAGAGACTGAGGAAAAGGATCATGTGTCTGAGGCCAGACCTGACTACATAAGTGAGACCCTGACTCAAAACAAATAAGCAACCAGGCGTGGTGGAGCACGCCATTAATCTCAGCACTTGGGAAGCAGAAGTAGGAGGATTGCTGTGAGTTCAAGGCCAACCTGGGACTAAAGAATGAGTTCCAGGTCAGGCTGGGCTAGAGTAAGACTCTACCTCAAAAAAAAACAAAAATAAACAAACAAACAAAAAAAAAACTTAAATGAGGGATGGAGAGATGTCTTAGCAGTTAAGATGCATGCCTGTGAAGCCTAAGGACCCGGGCTTGATTCTCCAGGTCCCGTGTAAGCCAGATGAACATGGTGGTGCATTCGTCTGGAGTTCATTTGCAGTGGCTAGAGGCTCTGGCACGCCCACTCTCACTCTTTCTCTCTCTCTCTCTCTCTGTCATAAATAAAATAATAAAATAAAATAAAAACTTAAACAAATTCAAGGGCCCATAAACTTGAGGGGAAAGTTAGATAGCATTATCTTTACCTGAAATTTAGCATGCCATTCTGCTATGGATATCAACAACAAATCATAGTACCTTCAGCTATTTAGCTACTTAGTGACTTTGTTATTCAATATAAGGCCAGAGGGGCAGCAGTCCCTTCCCTTTCTGCCTCCCCACTGAAAAATAGGCCTCTGTTTGCCCACAGCCTGGAATCTGATGGCCGCACATGAGTGCCCAGATGGACTTTCCTCATCAGAGATTCTGTGACATCAAAATGCAGAGCTAGAGTCAGGTGTGATGGTGCACACCTTTAATGCCAGCACATGGGAGGCAGAGGTAGGAGGATCACTGTAAGTTCAAGGCCAGCCTGAGACTAAATAGTGAATTCTAGGTCATCCTGGGCTGGAGTGAGACCCTATCTCAAAAAAAAAAAAAAAAAAAAAAAAAAAGGGCCAGCACATCTTGGTATCCTTATCCAGTATCAAGATACTGGCAACATTATCAGCATGCAATGGCTTGGGTGAGGAGCCACCAGAACGCCGACAGAAAGGCTGTAGAATCCAATTTCCTTTCCCATGGTACTTCCCACGGGCAGACCTTCCCTGGAGCTTTTATGATTATGAGGCTGGGCATCCTCGGGCCTTCTATGGCCATCACATGAACTGGAAGGACTCCCCTTACAGCTCTTCATATTTTTTTTGAGGCAAGCCCAACAGACTGGCCTTTATTTTAAAAAATATTTATTTATTTATTTATTTATTTATTTACTTACTTACTTACTTACTTACTTACTTACTTATTTGAAAGAGAGAGATTGGAATAGACAGAGAGAAAGAATGGGAGCACCAGGGCCTCCAGCCACTGCAAGCACTCCAGATGCATGAGCCCCCCTTGTGCATCTGGCTTACGTGGGTCCTGGGGAATCGAACTGGGGTCCTTAGGCTTCACAGGCAAACGCCTTAACCTCTAAGTCATTTTGCCAGCCCTGGCCTTTATTTTTTATGTGAGAGAGAGAGAAAAAATTGGTGCTCCAGGGCCTCCAGCCACTACAATCGAACTCCAGGTGAACAGGCCATCTTGTGCACGTGTGCGACCTTGCTCACTTGTGTCACCTTGTGCATCTGGCTTATGCGGGACCTAGAGAGTCAAACATGGGTCCTCAGGCTTTGCAGATAAGCGCCTTAGCCACTAAGCCATTTCTCAAGCCCAGCTCTTCATATTTCAAAAGCTTTGGGCAACTTCTGTGTGGTAGCAGCAGGACCCAGGCACCCACAAGAGAACACCTGGCTCTGCCTGAAGACACCTGAGATGGGGTAGGGGGTAGATGACATAGAATGTGACCTGAGCAATATGGAAGTCACGAATGAGCTGCGCCAGTTCTTTGCCAAGACGGAGAGGCACAGAGAAAAGTGACAGCACTAGCAGCAGCTGGATGTGAAGTGTCTAGATGACTATGTGAACGCCGACCACGGCCTGTGCTACGACAGCCACCAGTCAGTGGAGTCCCCAACCAGGCCCAGATGAAGCACTTGGATGGGGACAGTGTCGCCAAGATCCTGGCCACGGAGGCTGCTGTACAACTAGCTTTGACAGCTACTGTGAGAGAAAGCAGCCCTGATGCTGGTCTGTCATTCCCTGGTTCTGAGCCCTGAGCATAGGGACCCCAGGGAGAGCTTTCTGAACAGATTCCTCAACCCCACCCCCTCCCTTTGGCAGACACTGTCTTCATCGCGCCTTCTGAGCATTTCTGGGGAAAGAAGCCTGTATACTGATAGAAGCATGTTCACCAGTGTGTCCCCGGAGGCCCCTGACATGTTGGATATCATCTATCACAATCACTTAGAATTCTGCCAGCTGGGTGTATACTGTTGCCAACATGAGAAATGTTCCCTTGGCATAAAGCAATCATTTTGTGTACATTCCACTTGTACTTGTTTTTAGGGGGTTTTGTTTTGATTTGTTTTGTTTTGTTTTGTTTTGTTTAAGGTAGGATCTCACTCTAGCCTGGGCTAACCTGAAACACTCTGTAGTCCCAGGCTGGCCTCAGACTCACCGTAATCCTCCTACCGCAGCCTCTTGAGTGCTAGGATTAAAGGCATGTGCCATCATGCCTGGCATTCCACTTGCTTTTTTAAAATACTTATTTTTAAAAATTTTTATTTATTTATTTGACATATAGAAAGAGGCAGAGAGAGAGAGAGAATGGGCGTACCAGGGTCTCTAGCCACTGCAAACGAACTCCAGACACGTGTGCCCCCTTGTGCATCTGGCTAACATGGATCCTGGAGAATTAAACCTGGGTCCTTTGGCTTTGCAGGCAAATGCCTTAACCGCTAAGCTATCCCTCCAGCCCTAAAATACTTATGGCAAAGGCCTGGGTTAATTCTCTGGTATCCCACATAAAGCCAGATGCAAAATGAAGCATGCATCTGGAGTTTGTTTGCAGTGGCTAGAGGCCCTGTACCACCCATTCTTACACACACTCTCTCCCACAAATAAATGAAAGTAACAATGTTAAAAAGAGGAAAATTTATTTTAAAAAACAAAAAATAAATAATACATTTTAAAACATGTTTTCATAATATGTTTTAAGCATTGCAAAATATATATATACATAAATATGTAGTTTTAATACATAAAACTGCATAATTAAAGTATATTGTATGCTTTTTGAAATTTATTTATTTATTTATTTATTTATTTATTTATTTAAGAGAGACATACACAGACACACAGAGAGAATGGGCACACTAGGACTTTCTGCTGCTGCAAATAAACTCTAGATGTATGAACCACTTTGTGCTTCTGGCTTTAGATAGGTACTGGGGAATTGGGGGAATCAAACCCAGGCTATCAGGCTTTGCAAGGAAGTGCCTTTAACTGCTGAGCAATCTCCTAAACCCATATTGCATGCTTTTTGTTGTTGTCGTTGTTGTTGTTGTCGTTTTGGTTTTCCAAGGTAGGGTTTCACTCTAGCTCAGGCTGACCTGGAATTCACTATGTAGTCTCAGGGTAGCCTCAAACTCATGGCAATCTTCCCACCTCTGCCTCCCAAGTGCTGGGATTAAAGGTGTGTGCCACCACACCCGGCTCTATATTGCATGCTTGTCTTTTTTTTTTTTTTTTTTTTTGGTTTTTCGAAGTAAGGTCTCACTCTAGCCAAAGCTAACCTGGAATTTACTCTGTATTCTTAGGGTGGCCTCCTACCTCTGCCTCCCAGCTTTTGCATGCTTTTAACAACCTCACATTTTCCATAGGCTTTAACAGACAATCAAAAGATCAGTGGCATGTAAATAATAAATAAATCGCACACTTAGCCAGATGTGGTGGCACATGCCTTTAATCCCAGCATTCAGGAAGCAGAAAACTACATAGTGAATTCCAGGTCAGCCTGGGCTAGAGCAAAACCCTACCTTGAAAAACCAAAAATAAAAATAAAGCACACTTTACTGCCAAGGGACATGGAGGGCAACCATTAGGGGAGAGGCCAGGCTAGGGGAAAGGCACTGGGGGACTGGGAAAGCAGCTCTTTACCAACTAGAAGGAAGTGTCTCCAATTCTAATACCAGGCTGGCAGTCCCAGCATGCATCCTCCAGAACACACACACACACACACACACATATAACAGAATCCTCACGACTCCCTTAAAGAATGAAAGTAAAAAAGCCGGGCTGGGCGTGGTGGCGCACGCCTTTAATCCCAGCACTCGGGAGGCAGAGGTAGGAGGATCGCTGTGAGTTCAAGGCCACCCTGAGACTACATAGCGAATTCCAGGTCAGCCTGGGCCAGAGTGAGACCCTACCTCGAAAAACCACAAAAAAAAAAAAAAAAAAAAAAAAAAAAAAAAAAAGCCGGGCGTGGTGGCGCACGCCTTTAATCCCAGCACTCGGGAGGCAGAGGTAGGAGGATCGCCGTGAGTTCAAGGCCACCCTGAGACTACATAGTTAATTCCAGGTCAGCCTGGGCCAGAGTGAGACCCTACCTCGAAAAAAAAAAAAAAAGAATGAAAGTAAAGATATCTAAAAAAAAAAAAGAAAGAAAGAAGACTTGGACCACTTCAGATAGAGAATTTGAGGTTTGGCTCCCTTTAAGATATAAGCTCAGGGCTGGAGAGATGGCTTAGCTGTTAAGGCGTTTGCCTGCAAAGCCAAATGATCCCAGTTTGATTCTCCAGGACCCATGTAAGCTAGATGCACAAGGGGGCGCGTGCATCTGGAGTTTGTTTGCAGTGGCTGGAGGCCCTGGCGCACCCGTTCTGTCTGCCTCTCTCTCTCTGCCTCTTTCTCTTTCTCAAATAAATAAATAAATAAATAAATAAATAAATAAAAAATTTTTAAAAGATATAAACTCAGAGGCTGGAGGGATTGCTTAGTGGTTAAGGTGCTTGCCTGCGAAGCCTAAGGACCCAGGTTGGATTCTGCAGGTCCCACATAAGGCAGATGCACAAGGTGGTGCATGCATATGGAGTTCATTTGCAGTGGCTAGAGGCCCTGGCACAACCATTCTCTCTCTCTCTCTCTCTCTCTCTCTCTCTCTCTCTCTCTCTCTCTCTCTCTCTCTCTCTTCCTCCCTCTTTCTGTCTCAAATAACAGGTCAGCAGTGTCAGTGCCAGGATTTGCGCTGACCACTTCCATCTGTTCCTCCACTGCCCAGTAGTCCTCTGAGTCTCCTAGGAGAGCCAGGAACTAAATGCAACATGTCATACTATTGGCAGCAGGGCCAGAGACAGAGACATGCAGATTCCACAGGAGAGGCCCCAGGCTTTCCAGCCCAATCTCCTCCAGGCCCAAATGAGGGTCGTCAGTTGCAATCTGGTGCTGGCTGCTGGGATGGGGAACATAGCATGGAGAGCCCTCTTGTGGTGGGAATCGGGAAGTGCAACAAACCAGATCTATAACTGCCCTCTCCAGACCCTCTGTCAACAGGTCGGTAGGGGGAGCTCTTCCTTCTGACCCGGGTAGAGGTTTCTCTGAAGACTTGTAACCTCACGAAGTACAACCTATGTAGCCTCATCGGCAAAAATCTTGCCTACACGCCCTTCCTCACCTTGTGGCAACTGACAATTCCTGAGCATTGGCTCTTTGGTGCAACTCTTCCTTCTTGCTGGGGCTGTAGCTCAGTGTGGAGCGCTTACCTGACAAACCTTAGATGCAACCCAAAACAGGTCCTTCTCCGTCCATGCTCCAGTCCAGCTCTCAAATGCTGACCTTCCCTCGGGTCCCACTCTCTTTTGGGAACTTTCCGGTAGGAAACACTGTCATGCCCGCAGAGGACCCCATAATCCCAGGTATCCTCACAGCTTTGTCAATCTCTTAGTGACCCATGACATCCACCAACAGTCTCTGGTGTCAGCATTTATTTCCTTCCTGGTCTCACGACCTGAACTTCCTGACTCTCTGTAGTTTCCTGCCTCTCCCTCCCCCCCACCCACCCCCCAGAACATCCGTACCATCCCCCAGCGTGTCCCTGAAAGCTTAACGTTCTGACAGCCTCCACCCTGATCCAACCTGGATCCAACAGCCAAAATGGTACCCCTAAAACCCAGGCCACAGCCAGGCATTAGCCTCCACTCTTCTTCTCCCACTCTCTCATTCAATCAGTCACCAGTACTGGGATGTCATATGTTTAAAAAAAAAAAAAAATCTCAAATTCAGGGCTGGAGTTAGACCTCAGTAAGGAGTACCTGCCCAGCATGCATGAAGCTTGGGTTTGATTCCAAACACCAACCAGAGTATAATCCCAGCATTTGGAAGATGTTATAGGATCCGATGTCACACAAGTAAGACCATCAACTCTTGGAATGTGAGGCAAAGTTTTATTGGGTAAAAAAGCAAGAAAAAGGTCTACACCCAGAGTTCAGGATCTCAGGATGCAGCCCCGAACTGCTCAGAGGGTCAGCTTTTAAAGTTACTGTAAAACAGGGGGCTATTACAAGAAGTCACAAGGTATTCATCATGTACATACATTTCACAAAGATAGAAACAAAGAGATACTGGAAGGTCATGGTATATTGCACAGAGGGATCATCACAGTCCTTAGATAACAGTAAACACTGCATTTTGCAATAAGGCCTATGTTAATGATTCCGGGAACTTCTCCTTTATCTGTCAAGAAGATCAACTTTGGTTGGTGGCCTCCATTGTATGTCTAAAGGCAAGGGCTGCACAGGAGGCTGCTTGACCAGGTCTATTGTGTCCTTTCATGTTCCATTTTCTAGACACAAGAGAGCCAAGAATTCAAGGTCAGAATATCTCTTCCTTCAATATAGTTGAGCATATTTTGTTTTGTTTTACTTTTAAATATGTATTTATTTATTTATTTATTTATTTATTTATTTATTTATTTGACATAGGGGAGAGAGATAAAGAGGCAGAGAGAGAAAATGGGCATGCCAGGGCCTCCAGCCACTGCAAACCAACTCCAGATGCATGCTCCACCTTGTGCATCTGGCTTTAGGTGGGTACTGGGGAATTGAACTTGGGTCCTTAGGCTTCACAGGCAAGCACCACTAAGCTGTCTCTCCAGCCCTTTTTGGGAATCTGGGGACAGGATCTCATGTATCCCAAGCTGGCCTTAAACTTGCTCTGTAGCTGAGGATGAGCCTGAACTTCTGATCCTCCTGAAACGCTTCCCAGAATGCTAGGAAATAGACATGCCTCACTAATCCCACTTTAGATAGTGCTGGGGATTGAGCCCAGGGCTTTGTGCAAACTAGGCAAGCACTCTACCAACTGAGCCACATCTACTTCCCTTCCAGGCTGACCTGGAATTAACTATGTAGTCTCAGGGTGGCCTTGAACTCTCGGCGATCCTCCTACCTCTGCCTCCCGAGTGCTGGGATTAAAGGCGTGCGCCACCACACCTGGCTTTTGATTTCTTTTTATTTAGTTTTTTTGAGTTCTTTGTATATCCTGGTTATTAGTCCTCTGTCAGATGTATAGCTGGCAAATATTTTCTCCCATTCTGTAGTTTGCCTCTTTCACAGTGTTCTTTGCTATACAAAAGCTTTGTAATTTCATGAGGTCCCAATGTTTGATTAGTGGTTTTACTTCCTGAGCAACTGGGGTTATTTCAGAAAGTCATTGCCTATACCAATATGTTGAAGTGTTTCCCTTATTTTTCCCTCTAGGAGTTTCAGGTCTTATGCTAAGGTTTTTGATCCATTTGGACTTGATTCTTGTGCATGGAGAGAGATAAGGATCTATCTTCATCCTTCTTCGTATAGATAACCAGTTTTCCCAGCACCATTTGTTAAAGAGGCTGTCTTTTCTCCAATGAATATTTTTGGCACTTTTGTAGAAAATCAGATGAATATAGCTGCCTAGGTTTGCATCAGGGTCAATTCTGTTCTGTTCCATTGATCTACGTGTCTGTTTGGTGGGGGGTTGTTTCGTTTCGTTTTGTTTTGTTTTGTTTTGTTTTGTTTTGTTTTGTTTTGTTTTGTTTTCTGAGGTAGGATCTCTCTCTAGCTCAAGCTGACCTGGAATTCACTGTTATCTCAAGATGGCCTCGAACTCATGGTGATCCTCCTACCTCTGCCTCCCAAGTGCTGAATTAAAGGCGTGTATGTTTTTGTACCCAGTACCCTATTTTTGTTACTATGGCTCTGTAATATAGCTTAAAAGTAGGTATGATACCACCAGCCTTATTTTTGTTTCTCAGAATTGTTTTGTCTAGTAAAGGTTTTTTGTGCTTCCAAATGAATTTTAGGATTTTTTTCATATTTCAGTGAAGAATACTGTTAGAGTTTTGATGAGGATTGCATTAAGTGTGTAGATTGCTTTTGGTAAAATTGACCTTTTCACAATCTTGATTTTTCCAATCCAAGAACATGGGATGACTTTCCATTTCCTACTGTCTTCTGCAATTTCTTGAGTGTTTTAAAGTTTTCATTGTAGAGATCCTTCACTTCCTTGGTTAGGTTTATTCCAAGGTACTTTATATTTTTGGAGGCAATTGTAAATGGGAGTGTTTCCCTAATTTTATCCTCAGCATGTTTGTTGTTAGTATATAGGAAGGTTGCTGGTTTCTGTATATTAATTTTGTATCTGCTACATTGCTATAAGTGTTTATCAGCTCTAACAGCTTGGTGGTAGAAAATTTAGGGTCCTTTATTTTTATTTTTTATTTATTTATTTATTTATTTATTTATTTATGTATTTATTTTTAGAGAGAGACACAGAGAGAGAGAGAGAGAGGGAGAGGAAGACAGAGAATGGGCGCACCAGCAGCCTCTCAGCCACTGCAAACAAAATCCAGATGCGTGCACCCCCTTGTGGGCAAGTGCAGCATTGCGCCCTTGCGTCACTTTGCATCTGGCTAAACGTGAGACCTGGAGATTGGAACCGGGGTTCTTAGGCTTAGCAGGCAGGCACCTTAACCACTAAGCCATCTCTCCAGCCCTATTTTTATTTTTTTTTAAATATTTTTTGAAGTCAGGCATGGTGGCACATGCCTTTAATCCCAGCACTCAGGAGGCAGAGGTAGGAGGATCACCATGAGTTCAAGGCCACCCTAAGACTACATAGTTAATTCTAGGTCAGCCTGGGCCAGAGTGAGACCCTGCCTCAAAAAACCAAAAAATATATATTTTTGGGGGTGGGGTGGCTGGAGAGATGGCTTAGCAGTTAAAGCATTTGCTGCAAAGCCAAAGGATCCTGGTTCAACTGTCCAGGACCCACGAAAGCCAGATGCACATGGTGGCATATGTGTCTGAAGTTCGTTTGCAGTGACTAGAGGCCCTGGCATGCCCATTCTCTTTCTCTCTGTCTGTCTCTCTCTCTCTCTGCCTCTTTCTCTCTCTCAAATAAATTTTATATATATATTTGTTTGTTTGTTTGTTTCTTTCTTTCTTGAAGTAGGGTCTCACTCTAGCCCAGGCTGACTTGGAATTCACTCTGTAGTCTCAGGGTGGCCTTGAACTCATGGCAGTCCTCCCTCTGCCTCCTTATTTTATTTAAAATAAAATATATTTTTAAAAAAGAATATGGACTTAAAAAATATTTTCTAAGCCAGGTGAGGTGGTACACACCTTTAATCCCAGCACTAGGGAGGCAGAGGTAGGAGGATCACCATGAGCTGGAGGCCACCCTGAGACTACAGAGTGAATTCCTGGTTAGCCTGGGCTAGAGCAAAACCCTACCTCAAAAACAATTATTTTAGGGGCTGGAGAGATGGCTTAGTGGTTAAGCGTTTGCTTGTGAAACCTAAGGACCCCGGTTCAAGGCTCTATTCCCCAGTCTCCACATAAGCCAGATGCACAGGGTGGCACATGCATCTGAAGTTCATTTGCAGTGGCTTGAGGCCCTGGTGAGCCCACTCTCTTTCTCTGCCTTTTTCTCTCTCTGTCTGTTGCTGTCAAATAAATAAATAAAATTAAAATAAACAAAAAATTAATTATTTTATATTTATTTATTTATTTATTTATTTATTTATTTATTTATTTGGTTTTTTGAGGTAGGGTTTCACTCTAGTTCAGAATGACCTGGAATTCACTATGTAGTCTTGGGGTGGCCTCGAACTCACAGTGATCCTCCTACCTCTGCCTCCCGAGTGCTGGGATTAAAAGCTTGCAACACCACGCTAGGCTTTTATTTATTTTTTTTAAGATTATTTTATTAATTTATTTGCAAGCCAAGAGAGAGATAGAAGAGAGACAGACAGAGAAAGAATGGGCATGCCAGGGGCTCTAGCCACTGCAAACAAACTCCAGATGCATGTGCCCCTTGTGCATCTGGCTTATGTGGGTCCTGGGAAATTGAACCTGGGTCCTTTGGCTTCGCAAACACCTTAACTGCGAAGCCATTTCTCCAGCCTCCTGGGCTTTTATTTTTTAAGATTTATTTATTTATTTATTTATTTATTTATTTATTTATTTATTTATTTATTTGAGACGGGGGGAGAGAGAGAGAAAGAATGGGTGTGCCAGGGCATCTAGCCACTGAAAATGAACTCCAGGCACATGTGCCACCATATGCATCTGGCTTACATGGAACCTGGAGAATCAAACCTGGGTCCTTAGGCTTTGCAGGCATGTGCCTTAACTGCTAAGCCATCTCTCCAGCCCTTATTTTGTTTATTTATTGGAGAGAGAGATAAAATGGGTATGTCAGGGCCTCCAGCCACTGCAAATGAACTCCAGACACATGTGTTACTTTGTGCATCTTACATGCTTACATGGGTCCTGGGGAGTTGAACATGGGTCCTTTGGTTTTGCAGGCAAGCTCCTTAAGCACTAAGCCATCTCTCCAGACCTAGGGGCCTTTATGTATAGAATCATATCATCTGCAAATAATGACAATTTGATCTCTTCCTTTCCAACTTGTAACCCCTTTATTTGTGTCTCTTGTCTTATTGCTGTAGCTAAGACCTCCAGTACTATATTAAATAAAAGTAAGGACAATGGACAACATTGTCTTGTTCCTGATATTACTGGAAATGCTTCACGTTTTTCCCTTTTAATATCATGTTGGCTGTAGGTTTGTCATAAACACCCTTTATTATGTTGGGATATGTTCCTTCTATTCCCAGTTTCTTCAGGACTTTTACCATGAAGGGATGTTGGGTTTTGTCAAATGTCTTTTCTGCATCTATTGAGATGATCATGTGATTTTTGTCCTTCGGTATATGTGGAACCATCCCTGTATCTCTGGGATAAAATTTACCTGGTCAGGGTGAATGATCTTTTGATGTAGTCCTGTGTTTTGTTTGCTAGTATTTTGTTGATAATTTCTTTTATTAATTTTTTTATTGACAACTTCCATAATTGTAGACAATATCCCATGGTAATTCCCTCCCCCCCTCCAATTTCCCCTTTGAAACTCCACTTTCCATCATATCCTCTCCCCCTCTCAATCAGTCTCTCTTTTTAGTTTGATGTCATGATCTTTTCCTCCTATTATGATGGTCTTGTGTAGGTAGTGTCAGGCACTGTGAGGTCATGGATATCCAGGCCATTTTGTGTCTGGAGGAGCATGTGGTAATGAGCCCTACTCTTCCTTTGGTTCTTACATTCTTTCCGCCTCCTCTTCCACAATGGGCCTGAGTCTTGGAAGGTAGGTTTGAGATGTTTCAGTGCTGAGTACTCCTCTGTCCCTTCTTCTCAGCACCATGGTGCCTTCTGAGTTATCCCAAGGTTGCCACCATCTGAAAAGAGAAGCTTCTCTAACCAAAAATGAGAGTAGCATTAATATATGGGTATGAACATTAAGAGAAGTGCTTACTGGGCAGTTTGGTGAGCATAGTATATACATTTAGCCAGACACCAGCAAGTGTTACACCCCTAGGGCTCATGACTAACCCTGTTGTAGGTTTTCAGTTTCAGGCATGTATTCCCTCCTATGGAGCAGGCCTTCAGTCCAATTAGAGATCAGTTAGTTTTCCCCATAACAGACATGCCACTATTGCACCCATTGGCTCATTGGGCCTGGCTGACCAAATTTAAGGCTTGCAGTGTCCACTGTTGAGTATCTTCACTGGTGATTTCTCTCTCCCATTGAACTGCATGCAGCATAGCTTTATCCAGCTTTCTGTCAACTGGTCCACATGAAGGAGGCTTTCAGCTCAGCTCCAGCAGGATTTCTCAGTGACCTTGCAGACCAAGTATGTGGAGTCTTCAGCAATAGGGTCTTACCATCTCTTCCTGGTAGGAAACCAAGGGCCTTGGCAATGGCCTGTAATGTTTTGGGACCTCCCTGGCCAACAACTCACTGGAAGGTATCCCATCCTTGGCACTGAAAATTTTCTTTTTTTTTTTAATTTATTTTTACTATTATTTATTTATTTGACAGAGAAAGGGAGAGAGAATGGACGCGCCAGGGCCTCCAGCCACTGCAAACAAACTCCAAACATGTGCTCCCCCTTTTGCATCTGGCTAACATTGGTCCTGGGGAATCAAACCTGGGTCCTTTGGCTTTGCAGGCAAATGCCTTAACTGCTAAGCCATCCCTTCAGCCCAGCATTGAAAATTTTCTAGTAATAATCTATGGCTTCTGAGTGTTCCATTGTCCAGAAAAGTAGGTTTCAATATGACTTATTTATATGCTCTTAGATTTTGATTAGCCCTCCCTCCACCTTTCCTTTACTCAATCTCTTCCCCTGACCTCACTTAGGCCTTTCCACCCCCATTTATCTATTCTTCTACATACATAAATACAATATCATCCTATTAAGTTCCCCTCCCTCCCTTTATATTCTCTTTATATACCCTTTCTGGCTTACTGGCTTCTGCTACTGAGTTTGATTCCTATTCACATAGAAGTCCAATCATTTGTAGCTAGGATCCACATATGAGAGAGAACATGTAACATTTGGCTTTCTGGGCCTGGGTTACCTCACTAAGTATAATCCTTTCCAAATACATCCATTTTCCTGCAAATTTCATAACTTCATTTTTCTTTACTGCAGAGTAGACCTCCATTGTGTAAATGTGCCACATCTTCATTATCTACTCATCATTTGTTGATAAATTTTGCACCTATGTTCATGAAGGAGATTGGCCTGTAATTTTCTTTGTTTGTTCTGTCTTTGTGTGGTATTGGTGTCAGGGTAATGCTGGCTTCGTAAAAGGACTTTGGTAGTATTCCTTTCTTTTCTAGTTTATGGAAAAGTTTGAGAAGCAGTGGTTTTAGTTCCTTCATTTAGGTGTGGTAGAAGTTATTAGTGAATTCATCTGGGCCTGGACTTTTTTTAGTTGGGAGATATATATACATATACATATATATATATATATATATATATATATATATATATATATATATATGAACTGCTTTGATCTCAGTGCTTGTGAAATGTTTCAATGGCTTATCTCATCTTGCTTTAATTTTGATAGGTCATATATATCTAGAAAATCATCCATTGCTTTCAGATTTTCAAACTCAGTGAAATATATGTTCTTAAGGTATGTCCTTATGATTTTCCAAATTTCATTGCTATCTGTTGTAATGGTGGTGCCTTTTTCATCTCTAATTTTATTATCTTACTTTCTTTTGATAGCTTTTGCTAAGGGTTTATCAACCTTGCTTATCCTTTCAAAGAACCAACTCTTAGCAGGGAGTGGTGGCTCACATCTTTAATCCCAGCACTCAGAAGGCAGAGGTAGGAGGATCACTGTGAGTTTGAGGCCACCCTGAGACTACATAGTGAATTCCAGGTCAGCCTGGACTAGAGTGAGACCCTACCTCAGAAAGAGAAGGATCTCTACAATGAAAACTTTAAAACACTCAACCGAGACATTGCAGAAGACACTAGGAAATGGAAAGACATCCTTTGTTCCTGGATTGGAAGAATCAATATTGTGAAAATGTCAATCTTACCAAAAGCAATCTACACATTTAATGCAATTCCCATCAAAATTCCAATGGCATTCTTCATGGAAATAGAAAAAAAAATCCAAAAATTCATTTGGAAGCACAAAAAAACTTGAATATCTAAAACTATTTTAAGCAAAAAAATAAGGCTGGTGGTATCACCATATCTGATTTTAACCTATATTACAGAGCCATAGTAACAAAAACAGCATGATATTGGCACAAAGACAGACATGTAGATCAGTGGAACAGAATAGAGGACCCAGATGTAAGTCCAGGTAGCTATAGTCACCTGATCTTTGACAAAAATGCTAAAAATAGGGCTGGAGAGATGGCTTAGAGGTTAAGGCGTCTGCCTCCTAAGCCTAAGTAAGAACACTGGTTCCAATCTCCAGCGGTTCCAATCTCCAGGTCCCACGTTTAGCCAGATGCAGTGACACAAGGGCACAATGCTGCACTTGACCACAAGGGGGCGGGCACATATGGATTTCATTCACAGCAGCTGAGAGACTGCTGGCCCGCCCATCTCTATCTGTCTCCCTCTCCCTCTCTCTCTGTCTCTCTCTCTAAAAAAAAAAAAAAAAAAAAAAAAAAAAAAAAGCCAAAAATATTCATTGGAGAAAAGACAGCCTCTTCAGCAAATGGTGCTGGGAAAACTGGATATGTATCTGTAGAAGGATAAAAATAGAATTTTCATTCACAAGAATTAAGTCCGAATGTATCAAAGACCTTAATATCAGACCTGAAACTCTGAAACTGCTAGAGGAAAAAGTAGGGGAAACCCTTCAACATGTTGGTCTTGGCAAAGACTTTCTGAATATAACCCCAATTGCTTAGAAAATAAAACCACAGATCAACCGCTGGGACCTCATGAAATTACAAAGCCTTTGTACAGCTAAGGACACTGTGACTAGAGCAAAGAGACAACCTACAGAATTGGAGAAAATCTTTGCCAGCTATACATCTAACAGAGGATTAATATCTAGGATATACAGAGAACTCAAAAAACTAAATAATAAGAAATCAAACAACCCAATTAAAAATGGACTATGGAACTATAGAGAGTTCTCAGAAGAAGAAATACAGATGGCATATAAACATCTAAAAAAACTTAGCCTGGCATGGTGGCACACGCTTTTAATCACAACACTCAGGATGCAGGGGTAGGAGGATCACTGTGAGTTCGAGGCCACCTGAGAGTACATAGTGAATTCCAGGTCCGTCTAGGTTAGAGTGAGACCCTACCTCAGGAAAAAAAAAAAAAGTTTTACATTCCTAGTCATCAGAGAAATGCAGATTAAAACCTATGTTGAGATTCCATCTCACTTCTGTCAGATTAGCTACCATCATGAAAACAAATGACCATAAATGCTGGTGAGGTTGTGGAAAACCAGGAACGCTTCTACACAGTTGGTGGGAATGCAATCTGGTCCAGCCATTGTGGAAATCAGTGTGAAGTTTCCTGAGCCAGCCAAAAAATAGATCCACCATATGACTCAGCTATACCACTCCTAGGTATATATCCTAAGGGCTCATCTCACTACCTTAGAGATACTTGCTCAACCATGTTTATTGCTGCTCTATTCACAATAGCTAGGAAATGGAACCAGCCTAGATGCCCCTCAACTGATGAATGGATAATGAAGATGTGGCACATTTACACAATCTACTCAGCAGTAAAGAAAAATGAAGTTATGAAATTTTCTGGAAAATGGATGGATCTGGAAAGGATTATACTTAGTGAGGTAACCCAGGCCCAGAAAGCCAAATGTCACATGTTCTTCCTCATATGTGGATCTTAGCTACAAATGATTGGACTTCTATGTGAGTAGGAATCAAACTCAGTAGCAGAAGCCAGTAAGCTAGAAAGGGGATATAAAGGGAATAGAAAGGGAGGGAGGGGGGACTTAAGAGGATGGCATTGTATATATGTAAGTAGAAGAACAGATTAATGGGGGTGAAAAGGCCTAAGTGAGGTCAGGAGAAAAAAAAATGAGAAAAGGAAAGGTGAAGGGAAGGCTAATCAAAATCTAAGAGGATATAAATAAGTCATATGAAAACCTACTTTTCTGGACAATGGAACCCTCAGAAGCAATAGAGCATTACTAGTGAGTTGTTGACCAGGGAGGTCACAGATACCCCCAAAACATTATAGGCCACTGCCAAAGCCCTTGGTTTCCCACCAGGAATAGATGGTAAGACCCTATAGCTGAAGACTCCACATACTTGGGCTGCAATGCAAGGTCACTGAGAAATCCTGCTGGAGCTGAGCTGAAAGCCTCCTTCATGTGGACCAGCTGACAGAAAGCTGGATAAAGCTACACTGCATGCAGTTCAATGGGAGAGAGAACTCACCAGTGAAGGTACTCAACAGTGAACACTGCAAGCTTTAAATTTGGCCAGCCAGACCAAATGAGCCAACGGGTGCAATAGTGGCATGTCTGTTATGGGGGAAACCAACTACTCACGAATTGGACTGGAGGCCCGCTCCATGGGAGAGAATACATCCCTGATACTGAAAACCTACAACAGGGAAGGTCATGAGCCCTAGGGGTGTAACATCTGCTGGTGTCTGGCTAAATGTATATACTATGCTCACCAAACTGCTCAGTAAGCACTTCTCTTAAAGTTCATACCCATATATTAATGCTACTCTCACTTTTGGTTAGAGCAGCTTCTCTTTTCAGATGGTGGTGACCTTGGGATGACTCAGAAGGTACCATGGTGCTGAGAAGAAGTGACAGAGGAGTACTCAGCGCTGAAATATCTCTAACAAACCTTCCAAGGCTCAGGGTACATTGTGGAAGAGGTGACGGAAAGAATGTAAGAGCCAAAGGAAGGGTAGGACTCCTTACAACGTGCTCCTCCAGACACAAAATGGCCTGGATACCCATGACCTAGCAGTGCCTGACACTACCTAAACAAGGCCATTATAATAGGAAAAGATCATGACATCAAACTGAAAAGAGAGACTGATTGAGAGGGGAAGGGGATATGATGAAGAGTAGAGTTTCAAAGGGGAAAGTGCGGGGAGGGAGGGAATTACCATGGATATTTGTCTACAATTAAGAAAGTTATCAATAAAAAAGAAAGTTTTCACATAGCTAGTAAATAGGAATAAACCCAGGTTGAATCATAAAAGTAAATAAATAAATAAATAAATGAACCAACTCTTTGATTCTCCCCCCGACAAGGTAGGGTTTTTTGCGGGGGAGGGGTGGGTTTCAAGGTAGAGTCTCACTCTAGCTCAGGCTGACCTGAAATTCAATATGTCGTCTCAGGGTGGCCTCGAACTCACAGCAATCCTCCTACCTCTGCCTCCTGAGTGCTGGGATTAAAGGAGTGCACCACCACACCCAGCTTGATTCTTTTTTTTTAAACTTTTTTATAGACAATAAACCATGATAATTTCCTCCTTTCCTCCACTTTCCCCTTCACATATCCACTATCCATCATATCTCCTCTCCCTTTCAACTAGTCTCTATTTTTATTTAGCTCAGGCTGATCTGGAATTCACTATGTAGTCCCAGGGTGGCCTTGAACTCACAGCAGTCCTCCTTACCTCTGCCTCCCAAGTGCTGGAATTAAAGGCATGTGCCACCACGCCCGGCCAGAATGGCCATGTGTGTGTGTGTGTGTGTTAGGGTCTCACTCTAGTCCAGGCTAAACTGGAATTCACTATGTAGTCTCAGGGTGGCCTCAAACTCTTGGCGATCCTTCTACCTTTGCCTCCTGAGTGCTGGGACTAAATGCATGCACCACCATGCCTGGACCAAGACTGGCCTTTTTTTATGCAAGAGAGCAGGAGTGAGAGAGAGAAAGAGAAAGAGAGAGAATTGGTGTGCCAGGACCTCCAGCCACTGCAGATCCATCAAACTCCAGATGCGGCCATTACCTAGTGCGCATGTGCGACCTTGTAAGCCTGCATCACCTTGTGCATCTGCCTTATGTGGGATCTAGAGAGTCAAGCATGGGTCCTTAGGCTTCACAGGCACCTTAACCTCTAAAGCCATCTCTCCAGCCCTTTCTTTTACATTTTTAAAATAAATACATAAAATATATTCTTTAAACATTTTTTTTCACATTAGGGTCTCACTCTACCCCAGGCTGACCTGGAAGTTACTATGTATTCTCAGGTTGGCCTCGAACTCATACGATCCTCTTATCTCTGCCTCCCAAGTGCTGAGTTTAAAGGTGTGCACCACCACACCCGTCTTAAACTTTTTAAAAAATATATTTTATTTATTTATTTGACAGAAAGAAAGAGGCAGAGAAAGAGAAAGAGAGAGGGAGAGAATGGACGTGCAAGGCCTTTAGCCATTGCAAACGAACTCCAGATGCAAACGCCACCTTGTACATCTGGTTTATGTGGGTCCTGGAGAATTGAACTGGAATCGTTTGGCTTTGCAGGCTTAACTGCTAAGCCATCTCTCCAGCCCTTAAACTTTTTTTGTTAATTGGTAACTTCCATGATTATAGACAGTAAAGTATGACAATTCCCTCCCCTCCCCCATTTTCCTCTTCACAAATCCACTCTCCATCATATCCCCTCCCTCTCTCAATTGGTCTCTCTTTCATATTGATATCATCTTTTCCTCATATTATGAGAGTCTTGTGAAGTTAGCACTAGGCACTGTGATGTCATGGATATTGAAGCCAATTTGTGTCTGAACGATCGCATTGTAAGGAATCGTACTCTTCCTTTGGCTCTTACATTCTTTCTGCCACATCTTCTGCAATGGACCCTGAGCTTTGGAAAGTGTGATAGAGATGTTTCAGTGCTGAAAACTCCTCTGTTACTTTTTTCAGCACTATGGTGCCTTTTGGGTCATCCCAGTGGACATTAACATCTGAAGAGAGAAACTTCTCTAACCATAAGTGAGAACAGCATTAATATATGGGTATGAACACTATAAAAAGTGCTTACAGGGCAGTTGGGTGAGTATAATATATGCATTTAGCCAGACACCAGCAGGCGTTACACTCTTAGAGCTCATGGCCTCCCCCATCATAGGCTTTTGAGTAGGTTTTCAGCACCAGGCATGTATTCCCTCCCTTAGTGCAGGCCTCCAGTCCAATTAGAAAGTGTTGGTTTCCCCTGTAACAGACATGCCACTATTGAACCTGTTGGCTCATTTGGCCTGGCTGGCCAAACTTAAGGCTTGCAGTGTCCAGTGTTGTTTATCTCCACTGATGACTTCTCTCTCCCATAGGGCTGCATGGAGCATAGTTTTTTCCAGCTTTCTGTCAGCTGATCTATAGTCATTGATTCTTTACATTGTTTTTATGGTTTGTATTTCATTCATTTCTACCTTAATATTCTAAAAACTATTTTTATTTATTTGAGAGAGAGAAAGGCAGATAGAGAGAATGGGCGTACCAGAGCCTCCAGCCACTACAAACAAACTCCATGTGCATGTGCCACCTTGTGCATCTGACTTATGTGGTTCCTGGGGAATCAAGCCTTGAACCGGGGTCCTTAGGCTTCACAGGCAAGCACTTAACCGCTAAGCCATCTCTCCATGCCCTCTTTCTTATTTTTTGAATACACCTGATGAAGCTTGCCTCCAAGCCTTTGCTCATGCAAGCTGTCCCTGTTTTTTTTTGTTGTTGTTGTTTTGGTTTTTTGTTTTTCGAGGTAGGGTTTCACTCTAGCCCAGGCTGGAATTCACTCTGTATTCTCAGGGTGGCCTCAAACTCATGGTGATCCTCCTACCTCTGCCTCCTGAGTGCTGGGATTAGAAGCATGCACTCCTGATTTTTTTTTAAGGATTTATTTTATTTGTTTATTAGAGAGAGAATGAGAATGGACACACAAGAGCCTCCAGCCACTTCAAACAAACTCCACACGCATGTGCCACCTTGTGCATCTGGCTTACATGGGTCCTGGGGAATTGAACCTGGGTCCTTAGTCTTGGCAGGCAAGCAACTTAACTGCTAAGCCATCCCTCCAGCCCCTGTGTTTTTTAAACTTTTTATTTATTATTATTTTTTTGGAGAGAGACAGAGAGAGAGAGAGGGAGAGGAAGACAGAGATGGGCGCGCCAGCAGTGTCTCAGCTGCTGCGAACAAAATCCAGATATGTGTGCCCCCTGGTGGTCAAGTGTGGCATTGCACCCTTGCGTCACTTTGCACCTGGCTAAACGTGGGACCTGGAGATTGGAACCGCTGGAGATTGGAACCAGTGTTCTTAGGCTTAGGAGGCAGGCGCCTTAACTCCTAAGCCATCTCTCCAGCCCCCCTGTGTTTTTTTTAATATTTTATTTTTATTTATTTGAGAGAGGGAGAGAGGCAGAGAGAGAGAGAATGGGCATGCCAGGGCTTCCAGCCACTGCAAACAAGCTCCAGATGCATGTGCCACCTTGTGCATCTGGCTTACGTGGGTACTAGGGAATTGAACTGAGGTCCTTGTCTTTGCAGGCAAGCACCTTAACCATTAAGCCATCTCTCCAGCCCTGTCCCTGTGTTTTAATGCTTTCTCCCAATCTCTTCCTATCCACGGTGTTCTGACTTTACATGCACCTACTTCAAAGCTGCCTCCTCCAAAAACCCTCTCCAGAACCCTCTAAGAATGATTCAGGCTGAAGATGTAGCTCAGTGATAAAAGATACATGCTTATGGGTTGGAGAGATGATTCGGTAGTTAAAGATACTTGCTTGTAGCTGGGCGTGGTGGTGCACACCTTTAATCCCAGTACTCTCGAGGCAGAGATAGGAGGATCACTGTGAGCTCGAGGCCACCCTGAGCTAGAGTGAGACCCTACCTCGAAAAACAAAACAAACAAAAGATGCTTGCTTGCAAAGCTTGATGGCCTGGGTTCAATTCCCCTGTATGTGGCACATGCATCTGGAGTTCATTTGCGGTGGCAGGAGGCCCCAGCACACACATATGTATTCTTTCTCCCAAATAATATATTTTTTAAAGATACATACTATTCATAAGATACTGGGTTCAATCCCCAGGACCACCGGCAACACAACAAAAGAATGATTTTGGGCTGGAGATATGGCTTAGCAGTTAAGCCACTTGCCTGCAAAGCCAAAGGGTCCAGGTTCAATTCCCCAGGACCCACCAGGTGCACAAGGTGGTGCATGCATCTGGAGTTTGTTTGCAGTGGCTGGAGGCTCTAGCATGCCTAATCTCTCTCTCTCTCCCCCTCTGTCTCACATAAATAAATATTTTTAAAAATTTAAAGGGCTGGAGGGATAGCTTAGCAGTTGTTTGCCTGCAAAGCCAAAGGACCCAGGTTCAATTCTCCAGGACCCATGTTAGTCACGTTAGCCAGATGCACAAGGGGTCACATGCATCTGGAGTTCATTTGCAGTGGCTAGAGGCCCTGGCGCACCCATTCTCTCACTCTCTCACCCCCTCACCCTCTTTTTATACTTGCCTACAAAGCCTAAGGACTCATGTTCCATCTCTCTCCAGAACCCATGTAAGCCAGATGCACAAAGGTGAGGCAAGCGCAAGGTCGCACATGCCTACAAGGTGGTGCAAGAATCTGGAGTTCAATTGCAGTGGCTGAGGCCCTGGCGTGCCAATTCTCTGTCTCTCTCTCTAAAAAAGAAAGATCTTGCTTCCTGTGTATTAAGCAGCCCACCTTCTAAAGACAGTATCCCATTCATTTCAGAACTCACAGAGTCCAGTAAAACTCCTAAGTAGAGCTTCATTGAACCAGCATAATGCTAGTATTCTGGCTGCCCCATGCCGGAGCTCCTCAGCCCATATAGGCACAAGTAGATGGGGAGGAGGACCTGCAATAGCAGGGTTTGAACCCTGAGTGGAGCACCTGCCTCCCTCACTTCCTGAATCCCCTCCATTAGGCAGAGGGGCCTGGGGCAACAATGGAACTGAAGACAATGTAGATACAGACAAGGGGCACACCAGGGCAAGTAAAGGGAAGGAGATGACTCCAAGTCTCAGCCAAAGCCCTGCTGAGGGCTGAAAACAGCCTGGTGCTTGTGGCCTCTGGGGTCTAGAGAAGTGAGGTAGAGGTCAAACCACCTCCTACACTTTATCCCTACCCTGAGTAGATGGCCTTTGGGCCAGCTTCTGCTCTGTCGGGTTGGGTACAACTTTCATACCAAAGCTTTCCCTCCGAAGCCTGCAGTCTCCTTTGCCATAGGAGAAAGCTTTCCTGCTGTGCTATGTCCTGAATGTTGACTTAGATATTCAATATGGTGTCAATGCTTGAGACTCAGGGGATGAGAAGACCCAGCCCAGAGGATCCTGAGAAGTATGGAGAATTTACTATCTTGAACACAGTATGGTTTAGACATGAACTATCCCCGAAAGGCTCATGTGTTAACAGTCCCCAGCTGGAGACATGGAGATGATGGATCGAGAGGGCCTGGTTGAAGTAGGTTGTGTCTTTGAAGGGAGAATGAGCAAAAGGCTCCCTCCTTTTGCTTTCTGCTTCACAGCCACCACGAGGTGAGCAGGTCTGTCATAGTACACCCTCTTCTTACATGATGTACTGCCTCACAAGCCCAGTGACAGGGCCAAGCAACCAGGGATTGAAACCTCAGAAAATATGAGCCAAGTCAGGTGTGGTGGTGCATGCCTTTCATCCTAGCACTTTGGAGACAGAGGTAGAAGGATTGATGTGAATTCAAGGCCACTTTGAATTCCAGGTCTGCCTGGGCTAGAGTGAGACCCTATCCTGAAAAACCAAAAAGAAAATATGAGCCAAACTAAATCTTCCTCTTTTGACTTGCTCATGCATTTTGTCAGTGGTGAAAAGTGCCTAACCCACACATATCATTGGCTCCTAGCATCCCACCCTATCCCAGCTCTGCCTTTCCCCACACAGGGTAGCCACTCCCGAGAAGAGAAATGGAGAAAGTTTATTGAAAACTATATACAGCTGGTCCAGGTCCTGCCACAGGCTGCAATCTGGACCCATACCTCCCACACTCAGGCAGTATCTTGGCCCTAGTAGGGAAGCCAGGGCTTGGGTCAGGCTCAGATCCACTGTGGATCTTTCTCTGTGGATTGACAACCCTAAATGGCATGGAGGTGGTGGGCAGGGAACAGGGACTGAATCCCTGACCTGACCTAGTCATAGCCTAGAGAGGGAAACACTATTCTGAAACTCAGGCCTGAGTGAGGCATCCAAAGTCCTGGCTGCATCTTTTGCAGGAAGCCTTCCTGGATACAAGGGTCAAGAGCCCCTTTGCTGCTTTTCCCCATGGGCTGGGGCCCTCGGGGTTCAGGGGCTTGGCCTAGGGACACCAGGCACCCTTCCTCCCAACACTGACTCAGGGTCCAGGGCCACGGGAGTATCCCCAAGTTGAGGGGATGTTGGAGAGGTCACAGTGCAGGGCCCAGGCCAAAGCCTCCCGGGTAGAGGAGCTTGAGGGGTCAGGGAGTCCCGCTGTAGGAATAGTCGGCTTTATTGTGCATCACCAGGCGATCATCCACGAAGTAGAAGCTGTCAGACTGTGTCTCATATGGGTGACGGATCATCTCGCTGACTGCAAGAGAGGCCCAGCCAAAGCCAAGGTCAGGACCCCAAGCCACGCCACTGCAAAGACGTGGGCACTGGAGACAGGGACAACTGAATCCCCTCAGAGTTCCATAGCCTCTCTGAGCCTGTTTCCCTCCTGGTGGAATGGGAATGGTGCCAGAAAGGAAGTCCCCTCCTTCCCCTAACTTGATTTCTGCACACACACACACACACACACACACACACACACCCCACTGGCCCCACTCGCACAGGGCCCAGGGCACGCACTCAGCTCCTCGGAGAGAGGTGGGAAGTCATAGATGTGCTCGCAGGTGTTCTTGCTGCTGGGAATGCAGAAACCAAAGTGGAAGTCAAAGCTTTTGAGTAGCTGGTTGCGGAAGTAGTGCCTCTCTATCATGCGGAAGTTGTTCACAGGCTTGTCTCCAACCGTGAACTCCACCCTGAGGAAGAGAAGGGAGCAGGGGGAGGGGGGCTGAGAGTGATCTTGATGCCAGCCAGCCAGCCAGCCAAGGGACCAGGCTTCAGGCAGGACCCTCTGAGAGGCTCAGGAAGGGCTGCTCCGACCCTGGTGCTTGTCCCCAACCCAGAGACTCACGTGGCTCCCACCTGCCTCAGGCGGAGGAAGGCAGGTGTGAACTGGTAGCGAACAAAGCGTCCTGCATTGGGGTCCAGGTCCCGCCGGTTGATGGGCAACCGCTCTGCAATGAACCCCAGCTGAGTTCAGTGGGCTTCAGGCTGGAGCCCTTGCCCACCCCAGGGCCTCTGAATTTTTTAAATGCTCCAAATGATTCTGGCACACTTTGGCTGAATGGTGGCAGCTGAATGGTTCTAGGTCATCAAGTCACCAATTGCCAGAGGTCCCCCAAGCCGCAGGGTGTACACAAACTATGTGGTGTTTCTGGGGCCACTAGTTCCTAGGGAATCCAGCAGAGGGCAGGCTGGCAAAGACTAAAGGGACAGGACTGTTCTCCCAAGATGTTCACCCCCAGGAATAGTGGGAGAAGGCCTGGCTGCCTGCACAGGGCTAAGCATTCTGGGGTCCGAGGCTGGATTCTTCTCTCACCTTCCTGTGTGGGACTCAAGGAACCTGGTAGCCCACTCCACAACACTTTCTCACCTCTTCCTGTCAAGGGTCCACCCAGCCCACTCACCTGAAGCAGGAGGCTTCTTAATTTCAAAGAGGACAGTGCCTGAGTCCATGTCCCGGATCTTGAACCTGACAAAGTCGATCTTGTAGATATTTTCCTCTGGGGAGCACAGGTAGTCTAAGGGAGATAGGCAACTGAGCAAGGAAGAGATCCCAAAGCCCCCGCTGCCAGTTCAGTCTCTGTGGGACCAAACTGCTTCATGTGATCCCCACAACCCCTGCCCCCCAGAAAGAACTGAGCTGAGCCTCTCGCATCTGGGGAAGCCCCTACGATGTGGAGGATATAATTCTGCCATGAGGACCTAGTGGATGATGAACAGACCCATCTGAGTGGTCTATTAGGGTCAGGCAAGGGAAGGCGGAGAAGAGGACAAGGCCACCTCCCCCATTCTTTCTCTCCCACCCTTGAGTTGGGGACCCTTATTCCAGCCCTGGCTTTGTCAGGCTGCCTGGGTTCCTTTGGCCAAATAAACTTCCAGTCTGGTGGGAGCCTTCAGCATGAGAGGGAAACCTCACTGCAAAGGGGGTGACACAGTTCCCTAGAGATAGCTCCCTCCCCCACTTCCACCCCATGGCAGCTTTAGGCATGACTTCTAGATAAGTCAGGCAAAGCTGCTCTTCAGGGGACTTTCCCTGACAAGGGGTGGACAACCCCTTCTCTGTTCCTCTTCCCTCCAGCCCCTCCTGTCCCTGTAAGCAGCTTATGCAAGCCCAGCTCCCTTAAGCAGCTTAGCTGGAGCTCTGCTGACTCAAGCCCAGAACATAGGTTATTGGGGGAATAGAGGCCCGACTTTACTCAACAGATCTCCCAATGGGAGGAAGTCTTAACAAAACAGTGGGAACCCTTAGAGGTCATTTTTCCAGCGTTGGCCCTGAGCCATGCTCAGAGAGAAAGTGCTCTGTGATTCCCAGAGAGAAGAGCACAGGCCAAGCCAAGAGAAGGAGTGACAGGTGCAGCAGGTGAATCAGGGATGTGGATGGGGTATGCGGAGTCCTTAGCCCAGAAGGAGAACCAGGAAGAGTGGCAGGCACTGCTTGGAGAGATGCAGGGTCTCCATATAGCCTAAGCTGGCCTCAAACTTGTTATGAACATTTGATCCTCCTGCCTCCACCTCCCAAATGCTGGGATGGAGAAGTGTAGGCCACCATGTCCCTCACTGCTTTTTGTTGTTGTTGTTTTCTGAGGTAGGGTCTCGCTCTAGCCCAGGCTAACCTGGAACTCACTCTGTAGTCTCAGGCTGGCCTCGAAATTATAGTGGTCCTCCTCCCTCAGCCTCTCAAGTGCTGGGATTAAAGATGTGCGCCACCACGCCTGGCTGCCCCTCGCTGCTTTTACAGCAGCAACTGCTCAGGGAGACCCTGGCAAGAAATAGGAAGGAGCAGAGTGACACCATAGAGGCTACCGTGGTGCAGCCCACAGAGCCCGGAAGTCACCCTTCAGGCCCCTGGGCCACCTCCTATTCCTCTGGGGTTTGAACAGGAAGTGAGTATAAAGTCATTCTCTCTTCTCCAAGGGTGGGACAGCTCCCTTCAGAAAGCCCTCCTGACAGCCTTCTCGCTCCCTGGAGACTGGCATAAACTATACAAAGCTTGGAGAAGGTCCTGGTCTCTGGCTTGTCCCATGGCCCAAGGTAGGAAGTGTGGAAGCAGACAGCTCCCACCTCACCCTGAATACACCTTATTTTCACAGAAGTTAGCACTTGACTAAAGCTACAGAAAGAAGGTGCAGGGCACAGAGAAAAGGGATAGAGTTGAGAACAGAATCCTGGTTGCCTATCTTCCAGTAAGAGCATCTCTTTTTCCCCCATTCCCAACTGTGGGGACCCATCCTCTCACTGGAAACAACTTCTTGCAGTCTACCCTCTGCCAGGCAAGCCCAGCTGTCCATCTCTTGTACTGAAAACTCGATCTGTCAGCCCCTGTCCTTAAAAGAAGTAAAGGCCAGGGGCTGTGTAGGACTCAGAGCACCACAGCCACACCCTCCCTTCTGCCAGGGAAAAATGAGGCCCTAAGCCCCAAGGTCAGGCTAGAGTGAGGGTTCAGAACACAACCGCTCCCTTCCTCTTAGCCACAAATAGCTTCTTAAGCTGGATTCAGGGTTCAGTAATCCAGGAACAGCAAACCCCAGGCCTACGTGATTAGGGTCAGAAGATACCAGGCGAGGGGTGCCATGGTAGAGAGGGTAGGAACCTTGTTTTCATATTATGCACAGGAAAACGCTCCCACAAAGCCCCTTCCCTTACTCATCCTCTACAGATGTCACTCCTAAGAACTAGGAGACACATGTTGTGATCTCACCTGCAAGTCTCTTTAGTTGCAAAATAAGCCCTCAAAAGTTACCCAGGACCCACACAGGTGAGCCTGCCCTCCACTCCTACAGCAAAGCTGAACTCTAAATGCTTGTAAAGTGCAGCCCACTGGCTTCAACATCAGCCTGGCCCAGATCCCTCCTTCCACTGATGCCTGCTTGGGCAAGAGAGCAAAGTGCTCTGGGGCTTCCAGCCAAGAATGTTGCTGCCTAGCTCTGAGAGGAGGGAGGAAGACCCCAGGGGCTCACAGGGATGCACAGGCTTTGGCCTCCCATAACGGTCCTCCTCCACAGCTGCATGCAAGCCCTGGGCTCTGCTGCTGTCCTGCAGCCCCAGGGCTCAGGGCCACTCCAGTATTTGTCCATCCCCACAGTGAGGGGACACATGCAGGGTTACTGTAACAATGGGAGCCTGAACAGGTTGCTGGTGAGCCATTCCAAGGCGAAGGGCCACTGTCTCTCCAAGCATCTCTCATTTCTCCAAGCTTAGCCAAGCTTCTGACGTGAGGCTTCCCAGTCCCTGTTCACTGTCTATGGTGACCCCTTCTTCTGCCTGAAAGCCCAGTTGTCTATCTCCAGGCAGTCTCCCTGGCAGTCTCCACGCCCCCTTCACCCCAGCATTACTGATAAAAGAACCCTGTTCACACAGCATGCATAGCATGCCAGGCGCTGTACAAAAGCAGGACTTTATTTTCACAATAACCTTATGAGGGAAATATCACTAATCCCCATTTTACAGACTAAGAAATATGCTCACAGAGATGAAATTACATGCCCAAGGTCACACAACCAATTATGGACAAAGCTGGGACTAACCCAGGCAGTCTGGCTCAGAATCTCAACTAGACTTCCCTTAATGCAAGAGCCTTCGAAGAGGACAGGTGCCCGTCTAGGCTTGGGTGGGGCACGAACTCATTTCCATGACAGGACTCACAGTCAACACATTGCAAACGTCCTGCTCAAAAAACGGTTCTGGGGAGGAGATGGCCCGATAAGCTTTCAGGGCCAGGGTGATGCTACTAATAGGGAGACCTGAAGGCCTTCTAATTAATTCAGCTTTCTCCTAGCCTCAGGATGGGCACTGAGGACAGACAGACTGCACTCAAGAGGACTCCACGGGGGAAAGGGTTACAGATGCAGCTGCTGCCCGACCCCCACCACGGGGAAAGGGGTGGGCTCCTCAAAAAGCAAGGAGTGGGGTGGGAATTAGCCATTACAAGGAGAGATCAAGGGAAAGGAGGATATAGCGATCTCGGGCTCGCAGGCAGAGGGAGAATGGAGCAGGGACACAGACGAGGGGCACTGGGTGGGGGAGGGGAGGGGGCGGGGGCCCCTCCCGCCCGCGTGGCGCTCCCTCGCCGGTGCTCACCGCCGGTGATCCGCTGCAGCCCCAGCACATCCTCTGGCCCGATGGGCTGCTTCCCCTGCAGCGGCCCGGGTCCGGGCCCCGGGCCTGCCTCCGGCTCCGACTCGGACCCAGATTCAGATTCAGCCCCAGGCTCTCGCGTGGGCTCCACGCTCGAGACTCCTGGAGCGGGCTCCGCCCTCGTGCCGGCCCCGCCGCCGCCCTTCTTCACCTTCATGGCTTCGCGGGGCCACGGCTTGCCTGCTGCCGCTGCCGCCGCCGCCGCCGCCTGAGCCGGCTGGAGTGGCGAAGGGGGAGCGTCCGCAGCCCCGCCCCCGGCCGGCCCAGGTGTCGCCCGCCGGGCCCCTCCCCGAGGCGGGCCTCCCAGCAGCCCCGCCCCCCGCAGGCCTGCCCACGGGAGGGAGGGCAAGTGCCAGCACCGGGGCTAGGGTCCTGCTCTCTAGCTCGTCATAGTTTTTTGGTAATGTAAAGGTCCCGACATGGTCTCCCCCTTCTTTCCCGCTGGGTTCCAACTCAAGCCTCATTCTCCCTCACACCCAACCAGTTTTTAAGTATTCCCTTCAGTCTCTAAGCTGACCAACCTGACTTTTCTAATGCATTAAGTTCTGACTCTTCCCCTTGAAGGTCAGCTCCATGAGTGCTGGGATTGTCTCCGGTGTTCCCTGCAATACCTCAGCTAGACTAACACAGCACTCCTTGTAGTCAATATTCAGTATTTCCCTTTATTAAAAAGGACAATTGGGTTAGCAACCCAGGGGTCTCCCTGGTTCAAGCTATTTTCTCCCAGAATCCCTGCTAAAAAGCAAAAGCAGATGTTCACAGCCTCAGGCCACCCAGTACATAGACACCACAGCCCTGGTGTCAGCCATCCCTGAGCCCTACAGAAAGTGACAGGAAAGACACATGGTCATATGGAACACAATGACTTAGGAGCTCAGGACAATTTCCAAATTGTTTTTATTTATTTTTTTGGTGGGGGGGGATAGGGTCTTATTCTAGCCCAGGCTGGCTTCAAACTCAGTGATTCCCTCCTCCCTCTGCCTACTGAGTGCTGGAATAAAAGGCATGCACCACCAGGCTCCTAATATACTTATCATTTAAGAGAGAATATGGGCGAGCTGGGTCTCTAACCACTGCAAATGAACTCCAGATGCATGTGCCACTTTGTGCATCTGGCTTTATATGGATACTGGGGAACTGAACCCGGGTCATTAGGATTTGCAGGCAAGTACCTTAACCACGGAGCCATCTCTCCAGCCTCTAATATACTTTTTTTTATAAATTTTATTTATTAGAGACAAGGAGAGGGAGAGAGAGAGAGAGAGGAAGACTGAGAATGGGCACACCAGGGCCTCTAGCCACTGTAAATTAACTCCAGATGCATGCACCACCTTGTGCATCTGGCCTACATGGGACCTGGAGAATCAAACTGGGGTTCTTAGGGTTCGCAGGCATGCACCCTAACCACTAAGCCATCTCTCCAGCCTGCCCCCCCATATATATTTTTTTTGAGAGAGACAAAGAGAGAGAGGGAGAGGAAGACAGATAGAGATGGGTGCGCCAGCAGCCTCTCAGCTGCTGCAAACGAAATCCAGATGCATGCGCCCCCTTGTGGTCAAGTGCGGCATTGAGCCCTTGCATCACTTTGCATCTGGCTAAACGTGGGACCTGGAGATTGGAACCGCTGGAGATTGGAACCAGTGTTCTTAGGCTTAGGAGGCAGGAGCCTTACCTGCTAAGCCATCTCTCCGGCCCCCCCATATATTTTTTAAAAGAGGTTAACATATTAGACACTTTCACATGCTTATCACATTTACTCCTCACAACCATCCTTATCAGTGGATTGAAACAGGCTCAGTGAGAAGAGTGGCTTATCTAAAGCTCCCTAGTCAAGTAAGTGAAGAAGCTGGGGTCTGGAATCAGTCCTGCTGGATTGCAAGTCAGAAACGTTCTCCCACACTGCTTCTCTGAAAGAGTAAAGAGAAACTCAGCCACACACACAGCACCAAGGCATAAGCTGCTACCTCCTACAGCAGGCTATATCCACAGGTGAAGTCAGCTAGGAGAGGGGGAGGAGAGAGAAGAACGCAGGGGTTGTCAGGAGAGAAGAGAGGTGGCTACAATTAATCTAGTCCAGGGCTTTCCCCTAAAGCCCCCTCCCCGTAGGAGTGTACCATGCTGATAGGCCAAAAGCACAGGGTGCCCCTGCCCTGGAGGGAGATACCACAGAACCCTCAAGTTCAAGCCAGATACAGAGATCCAGATGCTGTGCCTTTTGAGGCTCCTAGGAGTGGTAGAGGACCAGAGCCAAAGGAACAGGAAGGGCAGGGAAGATGAGCCCTCCTTGAGTGTGGTCCTTTGGAAGGTGGAGAGCCAACAAAGGAGACTGAAGACAAAACACCGGAGGCAGGTCTCACTGTGCCTCTCAATGTACAGGCTCCCACTTTGGCCAAAAGGGAAGGTTCCTACTAATATGCCGCCCGGCTCAGTCTGTCTTTTTCGGCTTTGCCCAGGACTTGCGAGTCTCCGTGAAGATCCTGAACAGTGACAGGAGGATGGGCACAGCCATAGGCAAGAAGAGTGGGATGTAGATGGCAAATTTCTGGTCATCAGGAAAATATAGGAGATGGAGGAGTGAGGGGTCAAAAAAGGCACGCTCAGAGGATGTCACAGCTTCCTGGCTAGCAACAAAAGCAGATGACAGGTGCCCAGAGGCCAACTCCTCCGCTGCCTTCTGGACTGCAGCTACAGCCCTGTACACCTAGAAAAGGAGGGGAAGAGGGTCATAGGCATGGGTGGGGAAGGTCTTACTGTACCTTCCATCTCACATTGCCTAGAGTCCACCCAGGTTAATATAGAAGTCTATTAGCTTGAAATCTTCCTTTATCACCACCGAGACTCCCACTGGCATGGCAATACATGTCCAAGCCCATCCCTCCCTTGTCGATTTACCTCAGATGCCACATCGTCCTTGATGACAATGTTGCTGATCTTGCCCAGAAGCTGGGCCAGGGAGGTAAGAGTAGTGGTGGCTGTGGCCAGGTTCTCCACTGACCGAGCCCAAAGCAGCCGGTCTAACTCCCAGGTCATTAGCCCTTCACTCTTGGGCCCTGAAAGCAGGCATTTTGGAGGCACCTGGGGCTGAGTAATCCCAAAGAGTAGCCTGTGGCAACAACAGGAAGACAGATCACAACTGCTGCAGTGGGAGACAATCCTACAATGCCTACAACATTGCCCAAGCCAGGGATTCTCAATCTTACTGAAAACCACAGGGTGGGGAGAGGTGAGCAGCACCATCAAGCAACCCCAATCTCCAAACCCTCCCTCAACCTAGCATTTCCTTTTTTACCTATATCTATACTGGGCTTCCAAGATCTTGTTTGAAAAAAGTTCTAGCTGGATGTGGTGGCACACGCCTTAAATCCCAGTACTGGGAGGCAAAGGTAAGAGGAACGTGGTGAGTTCGAGGCCACCTGAGACTACATAGTGAATTCCAGGTCAACCTGGCTAGAGACCCTACCTCCAAAAAACCAAAAATTAAAAAACAAACAAACAAACAAAAGAAGGTTTCATGGGCTGGAGAGATGTCTTAGCAGTTAAGACACTTGCCTACAAAGCCAAAGGACCCAGGTTCGATTCACCAGTACCCACATAAGCTAGATGCACAAGGTGGTGCATGATAGAGTTCGTCTGCAGAAACTATAAACCCTGGCATGCCAATTCTGTTTGTCTCTTCCTCTCTCAAATAAATAAATAAAAATAAAATAGAGAGCCGGGCGTGGTGGCGCACGCCTTTAATCCCAGCACTCGGGAGGCAGAGGTAGGAGGATCGCCGAGAAGTTCGAGGCCACCCTGAGACTACATAGTGAATTCCAGGTCAGCCTGGGCCAGAGTGAGACCCTACCTCGAAAAACCAAAAAAAATAAATAAATAAATAAAAAATAAAAAAATAAAATATATTTTTTAAAAGGGCTGGAGAGATGGCTTAGCAGTTAAGGCACTTGCCTGCAAAGCCTAAGGTCCCATATTCAATCTCTCTCCAGATCCCACAGATGCACAAAGGTGAGGTAAGTGCAAGGTCTCACATGCCCAGTAGGTGGCAAAAGCCTCTGGAGTTTGATTGCAGTGGCTAAGGCCCTAGTGTGCCAATTCTCTCTCTCTTTCTCTCTCTCTCTCTAAATAAAAGGTTCCAGACTGGAGAGATGGCTTAGTGATTAAGATGCTTGCCTGTAAAAACTAAGGTCCCATGTTCAATTCCCCCAGTACCCATGTAAGCCATATGCACAAGGTGGCACATGTGTCTGAAGTTCATTTGCAGTGGTTGGAGGCCCTGGCATGCCCATTCCCTCTATCTGCCTCTTCCCCTCTGTGTCCCCCTCAAATAAATAAACATAAAAAAAGGTTCTATGGCTAAAATATTTCTGTTAATTTAGTTTAATCCCCTCTTTCCACCCTTTCTTTGAACAAATGGTCCCAGTGAGACTGAGTGTGCTGTGCTTGGCTAAGGCTGCACCCATGACACATACTGCTAGTTATCAGAATACTGTGTCCTAATCTTCAACACAAGCATCAGGCAGCCACTCTCAACCACTCAGCACAAGAATCAACGTTCTTTTCCTAAGCACCCCAATCTCATCCTTGGGACCTGACTTCTGTAAGTCTATTTGAGATAGAGAGGGAATGGGTATTTCAGGGCCTCCAGCCACTGCAAACTTGCTCCAGAGACATGTACTACTTTGTGCACCTGACTTTACATGGGTACTGGGGAATCAAACCCAGGTTGTCAGACTTTGCAACCAAATACCTTTAACCACTGAGCCACCTCTTTAGCCCTATACCTGTATTTCTAAAATCATGTTTTGCCAGTTACTTGTTCTTCTCAGAAGGATGATAGAGTCCTTGGAAACCTTTCTTATTTTCCCTGGGGCTCATGGTAGCCCCACCATATTTAATTCTGCTCTACAACCCCTCTAACCAAAGACTATGGCCACACTCTCCATGGCCATAACCCTAAGTAGAGAACCCAGGGCCTCACCTTAACTGAGCCAGGAACACCTCCATCACTCGCACCATGTCCACCTTGACTCTCACTGGCAGCTCTGAAGTGTTATAGGCTTTGGGGTCAACATTGTATACCTGAAAGGGGGAAAATGAGGTTGCCTTAACACTACACAGGACCAGGCACACAGCTTTGCTAAACAATCCTGAGGACATGAGAGAAAAAGAAGGCATGTCCTCTGGTTTCTAAAAGCTAAACCCCATGGTATAGTTAACACTATTTTGAGTATCTACTGTGAAGAGCTTTAAGTAAATCATCCCAATTATCCCTTAAAAATCCTATAAAACAAAGGGTATTTAATCTTTTCTTATTTTTTGGTTTTTTGAGATAGGGTCTCACTCTAGTCCAGGCTAACCTGGAATTCACTATGTAGTCTCAGGGTGGCCTGGAACTCACAGTGATCCTCCTACCTCTGCCTCCCAAGTGCTGGGATTAAAGGCGTGTGCCACCATGCCCGGCTCAAAAGGGTACTTTTAAATAAATCTTGTTTTATCATTCCCACCCATGAGAAGCTCCCAGTATAACAGAGGAGACAAGGTTCTCACCCTTGCAAGACTCACACAGATAAAGCCAAGAGCTAAGATGGACATATAGACAAGTCCCAAGGACAAACTGGTAAGTATAAAAGGGTCACAGAAAAGAAAACACTGACAGAAATAAAAATAGGAGAGGTGGCAGAGGATGGCCACAAGCACCTGTCACCTCCTTGTTGCCTGCCCCCGCCCTACAAGAAGAACTATGAGGAATCCTCCCCTTACCCCAAAGAAAGCTGAAGGAAATTTCAGAGAAATAACTATCTGTCCCTGAAGTATAGGCTCTAGGACATGCACAGTGTGACTATTACCATAATGCCACCCCAGCGGGGACTGTGGAAAGCATTAGTGGCTACTGGAGCCCCATCCTTGTCCTGGATATACAGCGGGGAGTGGGCAAGCTCAGGCACATAGAGTAGAAAGTTGAGCACAGGGTACAGGGAGGCAGCACTGGACCCTGTGGGATAAACAGAGGGGAATTAGGTACCCAAACATGTTACACCTCAATCTCACTTCCAGGGTCAGCCTCTACCTTGGTCACTCACTCTGGGACTCCATTTCCCAAATGATAATGACTGGGATATCCTCTCTCAATCCTCCAAATTTCTCCAGAAATGTGTCATATGGATAAAGCACAATCCTTAATGCCCAAATTCCCCTACAGTGTCGCTCCTCAAAAAGGCCCCCGCTGACTGTCCAAGACAGCTAGCTAGCTCTTTGGCCACTGTCAAAATGCACTTCCTATCTCTAACTAATATGATGCCTAAGTATAAATCTGAGTTTATGTCAGACTGAACATGCTATCCTCCAGTGACCTTCATATCAGGTTCAAGTTCAAACTCCTTAACATGGTTCCTATGATCTGACTGACATCTGCCTGCCTTGCCAGCCTCATCTTTGATTACTCACCAGTTATGTTATACTAAACTACTCTGAGCTCCCTGGATTTCTATGTTCTTACTCATCTATACTAAGCTCATGGTTCTTGAACTTGAACTGCCCTTCTGTGTTCATACTGCCACAAAGCAGTCCCTCAGGCAGTGTCTACTGAATGAATGAAACAGTGAAGGGAAGAGACATTTGCTGAGACCCTAAGTGCCTCTCCTTGTAACTCTTGGTTCATTCAGCAATACACTCAACTTTGGTCTGCCTTTATTACAATCCTTGGCCTTGCCTACTCTGCCTAGGCTCCATCCCCAAAATGAAAAATTACAACCTTCAAGGTTTCTCTATTTCAACCAGCACAGCAATTTATTCAAATTCTGCTCTTGGGCTGGACAGATGGCTTAGTGGTTAAGGCACCTGCAAAGCCTAAGGACCCAAGTTCAATTCCCCACACTCACATAAAGCCAGATGCACAAGGTGACACATGGGTCTGGAGCTCATTCTCTCTCTCTACCTGCCTCTGTCTCTGCCTCCACATGGGTCTGGAGCTCATTCTCTCTCTATTCTTTTTTTTCATTTGAGAGAGGAAGAGGCAGAGAGAGAATGGGCGCACCAGGGCCTTTTAGCCACTGTGAATGAACTCCAGATGTGTGTGCCCCCTTGTGTGCATATGCGACATGTATGCTTGTGTCACTTTTGCATCTGGCTATACATGGGATCTGGATATTCGAGCAAGCATTCTTAGGCTTTGCAGGCAGGCTCCTTAATTGCTAAGCTATCTCTCCAGCCCCTAGTCTCTATGTTTTTTTAATATTTTATTTTATTGGGGGAGGCAGAGACAGAGGCAGGTAGAGAGAGAGAATGGGTCCTTCCCTGGCCTAGCGGGAGGACACTGGTCCTCAGAATCTCACCTAGCCGGGACTCCACAGGGTTGATGACATGGGGGAGGCTATGCATGGCCAAGTAGTAGCTGGATGAGGCTGGGTCAAAGCGGGGGTTTACTCCCAACATCGCATAGTAAAGGATCTGTGAAGCAAAGAAAAAGGTACAATGATTTATAGTCTACTTTTTCTAAAACAGATTTGAGATGCCTTGAAAAGATACAAACAGGACATGCAAAATATATGAGACAAAATCAGGGCTCAGATAAAATAAGTATAGAAAAGAAAATAATGGAATCAAGGTAAAAGTCAAAACACGAAATACATGTGTTGAACACCATGTACTTCACTAGATTTCCTAACAGGCTAAATAACTGGGGAAACAAAGAACAGCACAACTCTGTCTACAAGATCAAATCAAGCCAGCTCTTCAGAAACAGCCACTCCCACCAGCAAGACCTGATAAACATTCCCTCACATTCTCCCTATAAGGACATGAAGTGATACAGAAAGCTAGCTACATTCTTCACATCTCTACTGTTACTACATTCACATATTTCAGGAAGCTCTTTAAAAATAATAATAAATTCCTCAAGGATGGCTGATGGCCTTAACATCTCTGTGAAACTGCTGAGTACGCTCTAGAAGGAGTCATAAGGAAGCTTTGTTAATCCGAACCAGCAGAACTCCCTGAGATGGACACAAGGAGAGAAAGACACCAAGGAACCCAAAGATGAACACACACACATGTGCCCCCCATGCACACTCCTTTGCTAGAAAACCAACAAGCTCTCTGATATGGAAGAACAGATATACATGCAACTCCTCAGCTCATGCCCGTCTTACCTGGGAGTCCACAGAGAAGTTGCCAGCAGCACTAAGGGCATTCAGAAAGGGCTGTACATAGCGCCGGACAGCATCCTCGATGTCCCAGTAGACATCATGGGACTTGGGGTCTGGGTTGAGTAAACTGAAGGTGATCTCATAGCCTATAGCAACAGAAGTAAGGGAAGTCAGAAGGGAGAGGAAGGTAGAAGGGTGTCCTGCACCCCTGTGAAACTAAACTTGGTTCTCTTCAGGAATGCAGCTGGGTTGCCATCACAGAATCAAAGGAGGGACACAGTGGGATGAGGACTTTTGAGGGCGTAAGATAAAGTAGACAAGTTGGGCATGGTGATGCACACCTTTAATCCCAGCACTTGGGAGGCAAAGGTAGGAGGATCCCTGTGAGTTCAAGGCTAGCCTGGGACTACAGAGTGAGTTCCAGGTCAGCCTGGGATACAGTGAGACCCTACCTTGAAAAAAACAAAGAGGGGCTGGAGAGATGGCTTAGTGGTTAAGGCGTATGCCTAGGAAGCCTAAGGACCCAGGTTCGATTCTCCATGTCCCACATAAGCCAGATGCACATGGTGGCACATGCGTCTGGAGTTCGTATGCAGTGGCTAGAGGCCCTGGCGTGCCCATTCTCACTTTCTCTCTGTCTCTCCCTCTCTCTATCTCAAATAAATAAATTAATTTAATTAAATATTAAAAAGGAAAAAAAAAAAAGACCAGAGAAGAAAGGAGTAGAGTTGATGTGCAGTTCCTCCCTCTTCCCAGGACAAAGCCATGTCCTACCCAAGCTGGACTTGAGAGGCCTCCTCTTATCAGAGCTCCATTTGTCCTCCGGGAGGTGGTCAGCTAGAGCAGCAGCAAGCACATCCTCAGTCAAAGACATGGCCTGAGCTACTTGGATTATGCGGCGACCAATGATGTTAAAGGCCTCCCGGTGTGCTATCCCCCGCACAACTGCTGTCCTCTCAGGTCCAATGTAGCTCATCACATCCTGTGTGAGTAAATAAAGGATAGAATGCCCATGGCATAGTGAAGAAAGCAGAAAGGTAGTGTGACTCCTGACTTTTTTTCTTTTTTAAAAATATTATTAACGGGGCATAGTGGTGCACACCTTTAATCCCAGCACTCGGGGAGGAAATAGGAGGATCACTGTGAGTTCATGCCAGCCTGAAACTACATAGTGAATTCTAAGTCACCATAGGCTACAGCAAGACCATACCTTGAAAAACCAAAACATAAAAAATAAAAATTGAGGTGGGGGGGAATTGGACGTGCCAGGACTACAAATGAACTCTAGCTCTCCAGCTACAAATGCTATTTTGTGCATCTGGCATTACATAGGTGCTGGGAAACTGAACCCAGGCTGGCAGGATTTGCAAGCAAATAGGTGCCTTTAACCACTAACCACTGAACAATCTCCCCAGCCTTATGCCCCCTGACTTTTTTTTGAGACAGGGTCTTGTTATATAACTCAAGCTGACCTGTAACTTGTGACTGTGCTGCCTTGGCTTCCCAAATACTGAAATTACAAATATGCAGCATTATGTCCAGCTCTGGCTCCTGTCCTTTAATCATTAGCCAAAGCCTTATACTTGTGGTGAGCTCTTTTTTTTTTTTAAGCAGAGTCTTACTCCACTCCAGGATTACCTGGAACTCACAGTGATCCTTCTACCTCAGCTTCCTGAGTGCCTTTTTTTTTTTGGTGGGGATGGGGATAGAAGGGGTTGGGAATGGATCTCATGTAGCCCAGGTTGACTTGAAACTATTGTAACTGAGAATGACATTAAACTCATGATTCTCCTGCCTCCACCTTTCCAGTATCTAGATTACAGGTGTGTACTATCATGTCTGACTTTTTCATAGTGCGTTATTAACTCAACATTCCTAAGATTTAACCTTATGAGTACACTCATGTATTTCCATTCTTTTCTCTGTCCCAGTATATACTGGTTCAGGCAAATTTTAAATCTTTAACGTTTATTAAAATGGTGAGCTGTCTGGGCATAGTGATGCATGCCTTTAATCCCAGCACTTGGGAGACAAAGGTAGGAGGATCACTATTAGATTGAGGTCAGCTTGGAATGCAGAGTAAGCTACAAGTCAGTGTGGGCTAGAGAAACCCTGCCTCAAAATATAAAGAGGAGGGGCTGGAGAGATGGCTTAGCAGTTAAACACTTGCCTATGAAGCCTTAGGACCCTAGTTTGAGGCTCGATTCCCCAGTACCTATGTAAGCCAGATGCATAAGGTGGCACATGCATCTGGAGTTCATCTGCAGTGGCTGGAGGCCCTGGTGCCTCTCTCTCTCTCAGCTTCTTTCTCTGTCTGTCACTCTCAAATAAATAAATAAACAAAAAATTTAAAAAATAAAATATCCAGGTCAGCCTGGACCAGAGTGAGACCCTACCTCGCAAAAAAACAAACAAACAAACAAACAAAATAATAATAATAATAATAATAAATAAATAAAATAAAATAAAGAGGAGCTGGAAAGTGTTGGAAGTGCTTGCCTGCAAAGTCTAAGGACCCAGGTTCAATTCCCCAGTACTCACGTAAGCCAGATGTATAAGGCACATGTCTGGAGATTGTATGCAGTGGCTGGAGGCCCTGGCATACCCATTCTCTCTATCTGCCTCTCTTACCCTCCCTCCCTCCCTCTCTTTTTTATTTTTTTTAATTTTTCTTTTTGAGAGAGAGAGAGAGAGAGAGAGAAAAGAAAATGGGTGTGCCAGGGCCTTTCAGCTGCTTTGAACGAATTCCAGATGTGTGTGTCCCATTGTGTACATGTGCAACTTTGCATGCTTGCGTCACTGTGTGCCTGGCAACATGGGACCTGGAGATTCAAACATGCATTCTTAGGTTTGCAGGCAAGCATCTTAACTACTAAGCCATCTCTCCAGCCCTCTCATAAATAAACAAACAAACAAACAAACAAACAAACAGGAAAATTACTTATGGGCAGGTGATTGAACTTTAAAGAAAATGATCCACTCAGGAGGCAGAGGTAGGAGGATCGCCATGAGTTCAAAGCCACCCAGAGTGTACATAGTGAATTCCAGGTCAGCCTGAGCTACAGTGAGACCCTACCTCCAAAAGCCAAAAAAAAAAAGAAAGAAAGAAAGTGATGACCTGAAGCTGAAGGAGAGTGGTGCATACAGCTCCAACTATATCATTACACTGAGGCTTTCAAAGTTGGTGGTAGGTATAAAGATGTTCACTAAAATTCATCTCTTTATAATAATTAAGTGCTTTGGGCTAGAGAGATGGCTTAGTGGTTAAGTCACTTGCCTGCAAAGCCAAAGGACCCAGGTTCAATTCTCCAAGACCCACATAAGCCAGATGCACCAGGTGGCACATGCATCTGCAGTGGCTGGAGGCCCTAGTGTGCCAATTCTTTCCCTTTATCTGCCTCTCTCTCCCCCATCTATCTCTTAAATAAATAAATAATAAATAAAATATATTTTAAAAATAATTAAGTATTTCATTAAAAATACAGAAAGAGCCACCCATCCCTCAGGAGTTAGAGGTAGGATTGCTTTGAGTTTAAGGCCAGCCTGGGACTGGGACTACAGAGTGAGTTCCAAGTCACCCCTGGGCTAGAATGAGACCTTGTTTTAAAAAAGAAAGAAGAAAAAAAAAACCCATATTAAAAAAAAAAGAAGCTATTCCATAAGAAAATGGGGCTGGGAAGATGGTTCAGCAGTTAAAGGTGGTTGCTTGCTGGTCCAGATGCAATTCCCCAGTATCCATGTAAAGCCATATGCACAGTGGCTCATGCATCTGGAATTCCTTTGCAACAGCAAGAGGCCCTGGCATGCTCATACTCTATCTTAAGTAAATTTAAAAAAAAAAAAAATTTTTGTTTTTGTTTTTGTTTTTCGAAGTAGGGTCTTGCTCTACCCCAGGCTGACCTGGAATTCACTATGTAGTCTCAGGATGGCCTCAAATTCAAGGCGATCCTCTTACCTCTGACTCCCAAGTGCTGGGAGTGCCACCACACCTGGATAAAAATATTTTTGAAAGGAAAAAAGGAGACTGGAGAAATGGCTTAGCAGTTAAGGCACTTGCCTGTGAAGCCTAAGGACCCAGGTTCAAATCCCCAGTACCCACATAAGGCAGATGCACAAAGTGGTACAATGTGTCTGGAGTTTATTTGCAGTAGCTAGAGGCCCTGGGTTGCCCATTCTCTCTCTCTCTCTGTGCCTCTTCCCCCCACTCTTTCAAATAAATAAATTAAATATTAAAAAAAAAAAAAGCCAGGCGTGGTGGCACACACCTTTAATCCCAGCACTCAGGAGGCAGAGGTAAGAGGATTGCCATGAGTTCGAGGCCACCCTGAGACTACATAGTGAATTCCAGGTCAGCCTGGGCTGGAGTGAGACCCAACCTCGAAAAACCAAAAAAAAAAAAAAAAAAGAGCTAGGAGTGATGGAACATGCCTTTAATCCCAGCACTCGGGAGGAAGAAGTAGGAGGATTGTCATGAGTTCGAGGCCAACCTGAGACTACATAGTGAATTCCAGGTCAGGCTGGGCTACAGCAAGACCCTACCTTGAAGAAAGGAAGGAAGGGAGGAAAGGGAGGGAAGGGAGGGAAATGGCAGATGGTATATCTACCTCCCAGACTTCTCCTCCTCACATGAAAAAGTCAATGTGCCACCAGTATTACCATCACAATCTACTCAAGCCAGCTGCTTCGTAATCCTGCTGATAGTTTCCATTTCAAACGGTCACTGACACTTCAACCACATACAAGTCTTGCATTTGGAAAGACCCAATGTCAGTATAAGTGAATAAATCCTGCTGGCATGCTTTTTTTTTTTTCTTTTTCTTTCTTTCTTTCTCTTTTTTTGAGGGGGGTGATTCTGAAGTAGGGTCTCCCTGTAGCCAAGGCTGACCTAGAACTCACTCTGTAGTTCCAGGCTGGCTTCAAACTCACAGTGATCCTCCCACCTCTGCCTCCTGAGTGCTGGGATTGAAGGTGTGAGCTACCACACCTGACTTTTTCTTTTTTTTAATGTGGGAACTTTTGGTAGTAAATGGAGGATAGAGGCATTACTGCCCCCAGGAGGCCTGGGAGAGGACGAGCTAAACAGAAAGGACAAGTCCCCAGTGTCTCTGCTTGCCCTACCTGGGGAAGAAGTGATGAGTGTTCAGAGATCACATACACAGTCAGGGAGCCCTCTGCTTGCTCCTTCGGTTCAGCTAAAATGGCTTCTGCCTCTGGGGACAAAAGTGGGTGATAGACCAAAAGCAACAGGGTTCCATCTCGCCCAGGTTCCCATGGGGTGCTTGGGCCACACCTCCATTCACACTCAGCAAACTCTGTAGCCGATCAAGCTCTCTGAGTCTCCAGAGCCCACACTAAATTCCAAGGTATCTCATTCCCAGCTTTCTCAGGAAGCTTTGAGGTTAAGGCACAACATGGAACTCACACACTAAAGAGATCAAAAGGAAAACAGGACATCTTATCAGAATACCTTGCACACTGCTCAATGACAGGGCCTCTTCCTCATGGTCCAAAGCTCTCCGATAGGCTTTCTGGAAGCGACATTTGATTTTCATTTTGTCTAGAAAGAGCAGATGGGAAGGGTATTAGACCTAACCTACCTTCCCAGCCCAAGCACTCATCAGCGCTACACACAGCAGATGGTTGTCCACAGAGAAAGAGGAAGTACCAGGCAGCAACAGCCAACTCTAATCACTTCTGCGTGGATGACAACAGACACACAACACCCACCTCTCCTTTTCCCTCAGCTCCTGCCTCTCTGCCTTGTGCACACTGGTCCTCTATCCTGAAATCTCCCCACTGGGAAGTTTAGTTCAACATGCAATATGACTTAGGTAAAAGGAGAAAAACAGTATGCTCATTCCAACTGCTGTCCCCAAATAATTAAATCCAATAAACAATTCTGGTAAAAACCAAAGCACAAAGCCAGGCATGGTGGCATATGCCTTTAATCCCAGCACTCAGGAGGCAGAGATAGGAGGATAACTGTGAATTTGAGGCCACCATGAGACTACATAGTAAATTCTAGGTCAGTCTGGGCTAGAGAACCTACCTCAAAATAAAAACAAAAAAGGGGATGGGGAGTTGGCTTAGCGATTAAGCTCTTGCCTGTGAAGCCTAAGGTCCCCAATTTGAGGCTCAATTCCCCAATACTCACGTAAGCCAGATGCACAAGGTGGCACATGCATCTGGAGTTCGTTTGCAGTGGCTGGAGGCCCTGGCGCACCCATTCTCACTCTCTCTCTCTCTCTCTCTCTCTGCCTCTTTCTGTCTGTTGCTCTCAAATAAATAAATGAAAATAAACAAAAAAAAATTTTTTTAAGACTTAAACTTGGGCTGGAGAGATGGCTTAGCGGTTAAGGTGTTTGCCTGTGAAATCTAAGGATCCCAGTTTGATTCTCCATGTCCCACATAAGCCAGATGCACAAGAGGGTGCACGTGTCTGGAGTTTGTTTGCAGTGGCTAGAGGCCCTGGCATGCCCACTCTCACTTTCTCCCTCTCTCTTTCCCTCTCTCTGTCTCTAATGACTAAATAAATAAATAATAAAATCTTAAAAAAAAAAAAAGACTTAAACTTTATGGGAAAATGGCTAATAACAAGGAAAAACAAACTTCTGGGGAGAATGCTTACAGAAAAGATACTTTTCTCAATTAAAAAAAAAAAATTCACTCGGGAGGCAGAGGTAGGAGGGTCGCCGTGAGACTACATAGTTAATTCCAGGTCAGCCTGGGCCAGAGTGAGACCCTATCTTGAAACCCCCTCCCCCCAAAAAAAATTTTTTTAGAGAGAGGCAGAGAAAGAGGAGAGAGAACTGGCGCCAGGGCTCAGCCACTGCAATCAAAATCCAGACACTTATATCACCTAGTGGGCATGTGTGACCTTGCACTTGCCTGACCTTTGTACATCTTGCTTATGTGGGATCTGGAGAATTGAACATGGGTAATGAATTGAACAGGCAAATGCCTTAACCACTAAGCCATCTCTCCAGACCTCAATTTTAATTTTTAAATTTTTTTATGAGAGTGTGAGAGAGAATGGGCGAGGCAGGCCCTCTAGCCACTGAAAACAAACTCCAGACATATGCACCACTTTGTGCACATGTGTAACCTTGCACACTTGTGTCACCTTGTGCATCTGGCCTAAGTGGGATCTGGAGAGTCAAACATGTTAGGCTTCACAGGCAAGCACGTTAACTGCTAAGCCATCTCTCCAGCCCTCAATTTTAATTTTGGAGAGATGGTTTAGCGGTTAAAGCACTTGCCTGTGAAGCCTAAGGACTCATGTTCAACTCTCCAGGTCCCATGTAAGCCAGAAACACAAAGTGACACAAGTGCAAGGTCACACATGTACATAGGGGGCACATATGTCTGGTGTTTGAATGCAGTGGCTGGAAGCCCTGGCACGCCCATTCTCTCTCTTGTTCTCTCACATTAAAAAAAAAAAAAAGGCCAGTCTGTTGGGCTTGCCTCAAAAAAATATATTTATTTGCAGGGAGGGACAGAGGGAGAAAGAGAATGGGCATGCCAGGGTCTCCTGCTACTGCAAGTGAATTCAGATGAATGTGCTATTTCATTCATTTAGCTTTACATGGGTATCAGGGTATCAAACCTAGGCCAGTAGGTTTTGCAACCTTTAATCACTGAGCCATCTCTCCAGCCCATTTTTCTCATTTCAAAGTCAAGTGAGTCTCAAAAATGTGATGGCAATCATAATAGTTTCCCAAGAACTGCCTTAGTAAGAGAATTTTTTTAAATATCTTATTTATGTATTTGAGAGAGAGAGAGACAGAAAAAAAATGGGTGCACCAGAGTCTCTAGCCACTGCAAACTCCAATGCGTAAGCCACCTTGTACATCTGGCTTCACGTGGGTACTGGGGAATAGAACCTGGGTCTTTAGGCTTTGCAGGCAAGAGCCTCAACAGATGAGCCATTTCTCAAGCCTTGTTTTTGTTTTTTCAAGGTAGGGTCTTGCTCTATTCCAGGCTGATCTGGAAATGAGTATGTAGTACCAGGGTGGCCTTGAACTCACAGCAATCCTCCTCCGACCTCTGCCTCCCAAGGGCTGGGAGAGAGACAGAGTAAGGATGGGGGGAATGGAGGAAGGAGAGAGGGAGGGAGGGAGGGAGAGAGGAAGAGAATGGGTCCACCAGGGCCTCCAGTCACTGCAAATGAATGCCAGATGCATGTACCACTTTGTGCACCTGGCTTTGTATGTGTACTGGGGAGTCAAACTCTAGTTCTTAGATTCTGAACGCAAGTGCCTCAACAGTTGAACCATCTCTCCAGCCCATGAAATATGATTTGTTTTTGTTTTTTAAAAATATATTTTATTAAGCCAAGTGTGGTGGCACATGCCTTTAATCCCAGCACTTGGGAGGCAGAGGTAGGAAGATCGCCATGAGTTCAAGACCACCCTCAGCCTACAGAGTGAATTCCAAGCCAGCCTAAGCTAGAGTGAGACCCTACCTCGAAAAAAACAAAAATTATTTATTTATTTGAGAGAGAATGGGTGTGCCAGGACCTCCAGCCACTGCAGACGAACTCCAGATGCATGCGCCCCCTTGTGCATCTGGCTTACGTGGGTCCTGGGGTGCATATCTTTAATACCAGCACTCAGGAGGCAGAGGTAGGAGGATCGCTGTGAGTTCAAGGCCACCCTGAGACTACATAGTGAATTTCAGGTCAGCCTGGGCTATAGTAAGACTCTACCTCGAAAAAAACAAACAAGAGCCGGGTGTGGTGGCGCACGCCTTTAATCCCAGCACTCGGGAGGCAGAGGTAGGAGGATAGCCGAGAGTTCGAGGCCACCCTGGTCAGCCTGGACCAGAGTGAGACCCTACCTTGCAAAAACCAAAAAAAAAAAAAAAAAAAAAAAAAAAGAAAAGAAAAGAAAAGAAAAGAAAAGAAAAGAAAAGAAAAGAAAAGAAAAGAAAAAAGAAAAAAACAAACAAGGGCTAGAGAGATGGCTTAGCAGTTAAGGTGTTTGCCTGCAAAGCCAAAGGACCCTGGTTCGATACTCCAGGACCCACGTAAGCCAGATGCACAAGGTGGCGCATGCATCTGGAGTTCATTTGCAGTGGCAGGAAGCTCTGATGCGCCCATTCTCTCTCAAATAAATAAATAAAAATAAAATATTAAAATAAAAAAAGATGTGTGCCACCACGCCAGGATGAAATATAATTTTTTAAAATATTTTTTTAAGAAGCCGGGTGTGGTGGTGCACGCCTTTAAATCCTAGCACTCGGGAGACAGAGGTAGGAGGATACCAGGCCAGCCTGAAACTATATAGTGAATTCTATGACAGCCTAGAGAGCGACCCTACCTCAAAAAAACAAAAAACGCTCCTCCTGTGCAACCCAACTCTGGGCTTTCTGGCCTGGCTTAGCCTGGAAAGGCATCCCTGTTACCATCTCCCCCAGGAACTCACACTTCAGAGGGATCTCTCGCTCATGTACGACGGTGAAGGGTAGTTTCTCCTGGTCGTCCAGGGGCACTGAGTCCCGAGTAAACACGACAGTGATTGGCACCATGAGACGGAGCTGCGAGAGGGAGCAACAGGGTCCTTAGCTGAGGCTCCACCTTGCCGGTGGGCAGTCCCCTCCCCCCTCCCTCCACCGAAGTGTCACCTGCAGGGCGTTCAGCCCGCTGATCTGGGAGTAAGGCAGCGGGGCCCGGTACGTCTCCGTGGTCTTCCACCAGAGCGGCAGTCCCAGCAGGATGGCCACCGCGGCGAAAAAGAGAGCGGAGCGCTTGCCCCGGACCACCTCTGGGGGCACAGGGGGACCGACTGAGGCGCGGGAATGGCATTACCACGCGGGCCCGATCGCGAACCTCGACGAGTGCCGGCAACAGGTGCTCTGAGGTCCCCCAGCCCGCATTTGCGAGGGATCCTCGGGCGCTCGAGCGGCCCTGGCCCAGGTGTGCAGGAATCCATGCGAAGCGACCCTAGACCCCCGGCAAGCGGGACCTCTCACACGCATCGACCCCCACCCTTATATTCCTCCCTCGCCAACCCGGAGCCGCTGCTCCCACCCCAAACCCAGCGCACCTAGGTCCGTGGCGGCAGCCCCGGAGGCCGCCATGTTGGTTTCCGGCTGCTCATGCCTGGGGGGGGAGGGGGGCAGGGCTACGGGAGCGTCCGCCAATCGGAAACCTCGCGATGAAGAAGCGGGACCACGGCAGCCGATTGTGGCCAATCGCGAGCGGCGCTCAGGCGCACGCTGAAGAGCAATCAGGTTTTCACAGGTACGTTGCAAGTTTGGCAAAAGACGCCTGATTGACGTCTAACTTTTCCCGCAGACTACACTCAGTTTTCCCGAGTCCCAGAGCGCCAACCCAGAGGTGGTGGGGATGGAGCGGGGAGGGGACTTGTTAGGTGTCCCAAGCTGGTCTTGAACTCTGGGCGATCCTTCCTGCGATCAGCCCCGCTCCTCTCGTCCTGCTTGCTGGAATTATAGGCTTGAGCCATCATCCCTGCAAAAGCTAGGTATTTACTTGAATGAAGCCATCATTGTGTCAAGAGCCTGAAAAGCCTTCAAATATCAGCTATCACGATCATAAAGTGCTTCGTCGGGGCGGGGCTACCTCTCAAGCTTTAAGGACAGATGCACTAGGTAATTTTTCAGCATAATTGACTACTGTATGTTACTTTTTATTATTTATTTATTTATTTATTTTGTTGGGGCAGGGTCTCACTGTAGCCCAGGCTGACTTGGAACTCATTGTAGTTCCAGGATGGCCTCGAACTCACAGCTATCCTTCTTCCTCCTGAGTGCTGGGATTAAAGGCGTGCGCCGGGCTGCAGGGATAGCTCAGTGGTTAAGACGCCTGCTTACAAAACCTAACGGCTAGGGTTCAATTCCTCAGTACCCACATACAGCCAGATGCACAAAGTGGCGCATGCATCTGGAGTTTGCAGTGGCTGGAGGCCCTGGCGCACCCATATTCTCTCTCTCTCTCTCTCTCTCTCTCTCTCTCTCCTAGCAAATAAATTTTTAAAAATTTAAAGGCATGTGTCACCACACCTGGCCTATTTTTACTTTTTTGTTGTTGTTGTTGTTGTTTTGAGATACAGTTTCACTCTACCTCAGGTTGACCTGGAATTCACTATGTAGTCTCAGGTTGATCTTGAACTCAGGGCTCTCCTCCTACCTCTGCCTCCCAAATGCTGGGATTAAAGGTATGTGCCACCACGCCTGGCTTATTTTTACTTTTAATATATATATATTTGCAAGCAGAGAGGGGGGAGGGCAGAAATGGGCACCCCAGGGCATCTTGCCACTGCTGATTAACTCCAGGCACATGCACCACTTTGAGTATATAGCTTTACATAGAGACTAGAGATTTGAACCCAGGCCGCCAAGCTTTGCAAATAAGCACCTTTAACTACTGAGTCATCTCTCCAGCCCACTTTATTTTTATTTTTGGTTTTTCAAAGTAGGGTTTCATTCTAGCCCAGGCTGACCTAGAATTCACTATGTAGTCTGAGTTTGGCCTCGAACTCACGGTGATCCTCCTACCTCTGCCTCCCGAGTGCTGGGATTAAAGGTGTGTGCCACCATGCCCAGTGTGTTAACTGTTTTTGTTATAAGGTCAGGCCACATGGTACAGCATTGGTGGCCTCTCCAGTTCACAGAACACAACCCACTGAATGTCATGCATTTTCTGTCTTCTAAGACTCAGATTCTCAGCATACTTCATACCCTAGCCCAATGGTCAAAGTTCAGCATGAGGACCCTTTCAGGTCTGCTCTTGCCAGCTCTTATGGAAGTAGGCCATAGCCCTTGGCAAGCTCCTCAGTACCCTGTTCAGCTCTGGCAGCACCCAGTCTTGGAAGATTTCCTTATGGTCAGTGGGGGAGGGGAGATCCTTGAGATGGCTCAGTGGTTAAAGACACTTGCAAAGCCTGCTGGTCTGGATTCAGTTCTCCAGTCACCCATGTAAAGCTGCATGGGCAATCATTTGCAGTAAGAGATCCTGGCATGCATATACATATATACACACATATATATGTGCAAATAAAGCAGGGAGGCAAAGGTAGAAGGATCACTGTAAGTTCGAGGCCACTCTGAAACTACACAGTGAATGGCAGGTCGCTCTTTGGTAGAGTGAGACCCTACCTCAAGAAGCCAAAAAAATGCAAATAAATAAAAGATTTCCTTATTGAACAGAGTTCCAGGTGCATCTTCTATATACTTTTATCCTTTTTTTCTTTTTTTTTTTTTACAGAGACAGAGAATTGGCATGCCATGGCCTCAGCCACTGCACCCGAACTCCAGACACTTGCATTATCTAGTGAGCACATGCAACCTTGAACTTGCCTCACCTTTGTGCATCTGGCTAACATGGGATCTGCAGAGTTGAATATGGGTCCTTAGATTTTGCAAGCAAGCACCTTAGTCACAAAGCTATTTCTGCAGCCTTGCATCTTTATTGGAAAGAGAGAGCGAGAGAGAAAGGATGCATCAGGGCCTCTAGCCACTGCAAACAAACTCCAGATATATGCACCACCTAGTACATCTGGCTTTATGTGGGTACTGGGGAACTGAATCTAGGTCCTTTGGCTTTGCAGGCAAGTACCTTAACTGCTAAGGCATCTCTTCAGCCTGCATCTTCTTTTCTAAATGATAGATAAGATTTCAAAAAATATTTATTTGAGCTGGGTGTGGTGGTGCATGCCTTTAATCCTAGCACTTGGGAGGCAGATGTAAGAGGATTGCCTTGAGTTTGAGGCCACCCTGAGACCACACAGTGAATTCCAGGTCAGCCTGAGCTAGAGTGAGACCCTACCTCAAAAAACAAACTATATATATTTGAGAGTGTATGGCCGCACCAGGGCCTCTTGCCACTGCAAATGAACTCCATATGCATAGGTCAATTTGTACATCTGGCTTTATGTGGGTACTGGGGAGTTAAACCTCAGGCTGGCATGCTTTGCAAGCAAGCACCTTTAACTGTTAAGCCATCTTCCCAGGCCCCAGATGCTTCGGTGGCTCCACCTGGTGGCTCAATAATGCTTAGTGTCACGGAGACTCATGCCCCCTCTGATCTCTGCCTGTCCTGAGGACTCCCTCCCTGCTTTGAACATTGCTCATCATGCTTCACTCCATTCTCGTGTAGCTGCAGCCCAGTGCCTCTGATGTGGCAGTCTGTGGAAGACTTGCCACTCTCGTCACAACTCCTCTCCAGCCTCAAACATCAACAGGCAGGAGAACTGGGGGTAGTGACTTGAGTGAGCCCCTACTCCATGAATTTTAGCCTAATAAAACTCAAATCTCACCTTTCTACCACCATAGTCAAAAGGCTGGGGCAAGCGGGGCATAGTGGTGCCTGCCTTTAGCCCAGGGAGGCAGAGGTGAGTTCAAGGCTAGATAGTGAATTCTAGGTCAGCCTGGGCTAGACCCTACCTCAGACAAACAAAAAGGCTGGGGAGAATCAGCAGAGATCAGACACAGAGAATTGGATGTGCACAACAGACAAAGTAGCATGTTTTGCTACCATTTATTTGCTAAGTTCTCAAGGAAATGAGTCTGGGCCGCTGTGCTTCCTTCTGATCCTGGGAGAGAAGGCCAGCAAGGAGAGCCCAAGGAGAAGCTACACCATCAGAGGGAAAGTGAGGGCTGGCAGAGGCACTGGGGAGACCCACACACCCTGCTCTGACCTCTTGCAAGTTCTTCTGCCTTCAGACAGAGGGTTCCCCTATTCTCCCATCCTGTGGTCTCGGGTGCATCAGTGGGAGAGGGGAGAAGAGGAAAGAAAAAGAAGATAACTTGGTGTGAGGTGAAGGCATCTCTTTTCCACATGGCTATTTGGCCCTGGCCATGACTACAGACTGCTGGGCCGAGGGCTGTGGCATGAAGAAGCTCATCTCAGTAAGCATGGTTGGCAATGTAGAGGGACTGGGCTGCTGCTCCGCTGTCTTCTCCACTGCCTTCATATTGGCCCTGGGCTGCAAGCCCATTCACCTGCAGAAGGAAACAGGGCACTAATCAGGCTGAGCCAACCCACAAGTGTCAAATCCTGCCCACACTGAGACCTTTGGAGCTTCCCTGCCTAGCTACACACACAGTCCCTCCCCAGTTGCTGCTTCTGGCTTCCAACCTCAGCCCGCTTGACAAACTCCTCAGTAGCGGCCCCAGCATTGTCCTTTTGCCCTCGCCAGGCATTGAGGGCAGATGCCTGCAGGGCACGTCCGTAGGAGAAGGTGAGGGCCCAGGGCCGGGGAAGTGGGCAGCGGTTGATGGCGTTGAGGTTAAGTGATGCCTCTTCTTCGCTCTGACCCCCAGACAGGAAGGTCACTCCTAGAGTGGGAGAGGTGTGGAAGACAAACTGTTTACTCTTCATTTTTCCAAGGTTAGGGAGCCATGAAGGCCACTGAAGAACCTGAGGTTGAGCTTTAAGGGACAGGAGCAAGTTAGTACCTGGGACAGCCGGGGGCACAGTGCGACGCAGGGCAGTGACAGTTGCCATGGCAATCTCCTCTGGGCTATACTTGATGGGACAAGCATGACCAGGGGTCACCATATTAGGCTTGAGCAGCGTACCCTCCAGGTATACATGGTGATCACTCAGGGCCTTGTACACAGCAGCTAGGACCTGGGAATTAGAGAAGGTTTATAAAGGGTCTAGGCCCCCCACCCTGCTTGTTGCTCTATGCAACAATATCCAGGGGCAAGAGTTATGGACTGAGGGTTCAGTATTAGCTTGTTCTCTCAAACCTGTTCTGGAGTCAGCAAACGAGCTTTAGAGGAGAGAGTGCCTGGATCTAAGCTAGGGGTATAGGGTACAGGTAACCCTGCTGGGCTAGCCCTGATGTGCATCTGGGCTCAGCAATGTCCTCACCTTCTCTGTAACATACTGGCAGCGTTTAAGATCATGGTCCCCATCAGGCAGGATCTCAGGTTCCACAATAGGCACAATGCCATTCTGTAGAATGAGAAGAATTGCTTGGGAGGGGCAGAAGTTGAGCTGAGAGAAAGCCTCCAAACCCCCTCTCCACCAGACACAGGGCACCCATCAAACCCCAACACGCACCTGCTGGCAGATGCTGGCATAGCGGGCCAGCACATTGGCATTCTCCAGAATGGCCAGTGCTGAGGGTGTGCGCTCACTGATTTTCAGAACACACCGCCATTTGGCAAAATCGGCACCATCCTTCTTGTACTGGGCACAGCGTTCTGAGAGCCCATCAAGCCCTGCAAGTATAATGCCAGCCTCGTCACCCTGCCCTTCTCTTGCCAACAATAGCCACCTAACACCATGATTGTCCTAAAGGCCACCCACCATGTACCTTGAGTGGTGGTTTCCCCGTCAGTCCCAGCTAGAGGCACCACACCCTTGTCAACCTGTGAGGGAAAAACAGGCCAAAGGCTGACTCCAGGCAGGATGCTCCTTTGCTACCCCTCCTACACACTGATTTTCACTCAGTCCCCAGTTAGGACCACGAACTATACCTTGATGCCCACAACAATGCCCTTATCCTGGATGGTCCGGACAAAAGGGACACCATTATCATCTTTCTGGTACAGAGTCTCATGGAAGAAGATGACACCTCCAATGCATTTCTTCACACGGTCATCAGCACTGAATAGGACCTGGCGGTACAGCCGGCGATTCTCCTCTGTATTCTCCACTCCAATTTGGCTCAGGCGCTTGGCCATGCTGCCTAGAGGCAAACAAAGTAGGGACAGACAGCCTTGTTCCCTAGCCACCTCTCCCTATCCCTAACCATAGGCTCCCACTTACCTACAGACTCATCTGCAGCCAGAATGCCTTTGCCTGGGGCCACGATCCGCAGGGCAATATCAGACAATTCCTTCTTCTGCTCAGCAGAAAGGGCTGGGTACGAGTGGGGCATGGTGACAGTTCTCTGAAATGGAGAAAAGATATAAAAGGACTAGAGGGATAGTGGTTAAGGTGCTTGCCTGCAAAGCCAAAGGACTCAGGTTCAACTCCCCAGGACCCATGTAAACCAGATGCACAAGGTGGCACATGCATCAAGTTCGTCTGCAATGGCTGAAGACCCTGGCATGCCCATTCTCTATCTGCCCCCCCCTCAAATAAATAAATAAAATAAAAGGGCTGGAGAGATGGCTTAGCAGTTAAGGTGCTTGTCAGTGAAGCCTAAGGACCCAGTTCAATTCCCCAAGACCCACATAAACCAGATGCACAAGGTAGTGCGTGCATCTGGAGTTAGCTTGTGGTGGTTGGAGGCCCTGGTGTACCCATTCTCTCCTCTTTCCCAAATAAAGAAAAAATATATATATATTGGTTTTTTTGAGGTAGGGTCTCACTCTGGCCCAGGCTGACCTGGAATTCACTATGTAATCTCAGGGTGGCCTCGAACTCTCGGCGATCCTCCTACCTCTGCCTCCCGAGTGCTGGGATTAAAGGCGTGCACCACCACGCCCGGCTCAAGAAAAAATATTTTTTTAAGAAGATATAAAAGCTGGACCCCACCCACTAACTCCTCTACTTCTTCTCCCAGCTAAAGAGGCCAAATGCTTGTCTCCCCCCCACCCCAACACAGGGCTGGGAGCAGAATAGCTGTTCTTGGCATAGGTCCTGGGCATCAAAGTGGCACCAATCTCTCTGACAGCTAGCAGGCTCAGGGCCCTGGTTCCCACATCGTCTTTTGTCCCTAGTGGGCACCCTTCCCAGCCCCAAGAGAGATTCAGGATAGGGGGTGGGGAGGTGGCAGCCTCGAATCTACAGGTCTTATGAAACTGCTGCCCAGTTAAGGATGTTAACTCTTCTTTCACTGACATTTGGCCTTTTTTTGAAATAGACATAGGCCTGACTTCCAGCTTCCCTTTCCTCCTCTTCTTCAGGGAGGGCCCATGGGCAAAGGGCACTTGTTTCCAAGGCTTCCAAATGAATCCTGTCACCCACCGAGAGAATCCTCCCACTTTTAGGGGGAAGGCTGGAAGTCAGGGGGACAGATTAAGGAATAATAGTGGCACAAATAACAGTCCCAGGCTTCCATCACCTGTTTATTCTCATACTGCAAACCTGACTGCTTATGCCTACTCCCCACCGCTGTGTTGGATAGAGAGTTTCCTCACTAGGGCTGCAAAGTGGGGTAGGAAAGAAGGCCAGCCAACAGGCCAGCTAAGTTAGATGTGAAGATGGAGGAGGGTGAGAGGCACCACCAGGTCACCTCCAGCACCCAGAAGCACTCCCCCTGGGTACAAGGAGTCATGGGAAATACAACTCAGACAGACACCCACTAGGGAGACACAGGCAGGTGATTAAGGAAGAATAAAAGGAATGAGTAGAGCAACTAGGAAAGGGAGGGAGAGGGCTTGGCCTGTGTGGCGGCACTCAAGAGGCTGAGGTAGGAGGATCAGCATGAATGCTAGGGCCAGCCTGGGTTACAGAGTGAGTTCCAAGTCAGCCTGGGCTACAGTGAGACCCTTCCTCCAAAACTCAAAACGGGGCAGGAGGGATTGGTTAAAGCACTTGCCTGCAAAGCCAAAGACCCCAGGTTCGAGTCTCCAGGACCAACATAAAGCCAGATACACAAGGTGGTGCACACAGCTGGAGTTCATTTGCAGTGGCTGGAGGCCCTGGTGCACCCATTCTCTTCCTCCTTCCCTCTCTTTCTCTCTCAAATAAATAAAAATTAAAAAAAAAAAAACCAAACACACACACATATATATATGGAAGAGGAAGAGCAAAAGGAAAACCTGGGCAAGATAAATGTGATAGTGATGCAGGCTAAGCAGTCAGGGGGAGGGACCTAGAGCTGAAGACAGTGCTGGTAAGAGAAACAGAGCGGGAACTAGGCTAGGAGGAGCAGTAGCAGAGATTAAAATGGCTTGATGAAAGAGGCTGACTCCAAAGAAAATTCCTGAAGGCATCGTAAGATTTGGAATTGGAGAAGCTGAATTACCATGGAGAGTGCTAAGGAGTGCAGTTGGAGAGGCTGAGCGTAGAGATTTTGAGCGCCCAGAAAAGGTCCATCGGGTACCCAGGGAGGCTGACGAGGATGCAGGGGAAAAGTACAGAAGCCAAGAGGCTGGGCAGCTCCTGCCTCCCTGGGACCTTACCTGCACCGCGCGGCTCGTATCCAGTTAGGAGCAGCTGCCACAGGCTCAGCTCTGGAACTGGTCAGGCGACGACAGCAAGAGGCTCAGTCTGGGCTGGAGTAAATGAGGCTGCGGAAGCCGCAGAGCTACGTGACTCCCTGGGGGGTGGGGCCAACACTCCCCGCGTTCCGCCCCCTTCCCAGGACTGGTCTGGGGTAAGGCCACGCCCTGAGAGGTGGGATGGTTAGGTGGAGTGACTCCCTGCCAGGGATCCCCCGGGATGTTAGGGATTGTCCTCCTCCCACCAGAGATCTAGAGGCATGGAATGGCCTTGCAGTTGTTTCTGCCACAATCGTCTTTGACTGCGCAGGGCACTGTGCCTTGGTGAACTCATCTGAAGAATCAGCAGGTAGGGGTAGGTAGGACAGAGGGACCAACAGGGTGCCCTCGAGACCTAGACATCAAGTAGTGAACTGAGCTCCTCTGTCCTCAGCCCCCGTATTTACCAGGGTCTACCCCGTAGGGGGATGGGGAAAGGAAGAGAATGGAGCCTTTTCTGTACCCCCAGGCAGTGAGCCAGGGAACAAGCAGTCCAGTACCCAGTATTTAGGAAAGCAAGAGAAGGGAGGGAAGAAGGGCACACTATCCTGGCTCTGCCAGCAGCAGAAGGTGGAGAGGGGTGTGTGAAGGCTGCCCAGGCAGGAGATCCAAGCTACGACTTCACAACCCGTCCCCACCACACAAAAATATTCAGGGGGGCGTGGTGGCGCATGCCTTTAATGCTAGCATTTGGGAGGCAGAGGTAGGATCACTGTGAGTTCAAGGTCACTCTGAGAATACATAGTGAATTCCAGGTCAGCTTGGGCTAGAGTGAGACCCTACCTCGGGGGGGGGGGGGAGATTCAATAAACTTGAAAGACTATATTAAATATACTTTATTTAAATAGCATAAAATATAGTTGGCTCTATGCCAATTGGTCCCAGTTGGAGTAAGGAGCTACTCAGGGATGAAGCAGAATCCAGCTTTAGGTTTCTTTGTGATGTTGCCCATGCTGGTCTTGAATTCTTGGGCTCAAGCAGATCCTCCTGCCTCAGCCTTTGTAGTCAAAGGAACCACAGTGCTACTTTCAGCTTCTTAGCTCAGAAATTCTAGCAATCCTTGTAGCTCCTTGCAGCTCCTCACTACCTCTGGGATGGACAGCAGAGTCTAGAAGAAGCAAAGAAAACAGCTCAGAATCACGAGCCGGAGGCCCAAGGCTCCTCAGCCCCTGAAAAGCATCCATTGAGATGAGGGGAGAAAACTGTAGCCACAAGACACATGCAAAAACAAGTCAGGCCCAGCTCTTAGCACAGGCTGGGAAACAGAGCTAAGGTCATCAGTACGTCCAGACCAGGCTTCTATAACAGCTACCTTAGTCCCACATAACCTCCCTCCTTTACCTCATAAATATGCTGCACAGTGTCATCTAGTTTCTTCAACTCTGTGTCAGAGCGCCTAAGGTTCTCCTCTAGGATGTTTCTCTACAAAACAAAAAGGTTAGCCGGGCGTGGTGGCACAGGCCTTTAATCCCAGCACTGGAAGGCAGAGGTAGGTGGATCACAATGAGTTCCAGGTCAGCCTGGACTAGAGTGAAACCCTACCTCGAAACCCCCCCCCCAAAAAAAAAGTTATTTCAAAACAAAAAGGTTTCATAAACCCTACACTTAAAAGAACCACACAGCTTGGTATGACAGAGAGGCAAAATTGGAAGGGTGCTTGTTTGTGATGGTAGGAAATGACCTTGAAGAATATGCATTCCTTACATGGCTCTGGTACTTGACCACGAGTTTTGCTTTCTCATTTTTCATCTCCAGGAACATGACCCTCAGCTTGTCCACCTGTAGAAATGTCCACATTAATAGGAGCACAGCCTGGGGTCCCCACAAGTTGCCAAGCTCCTCTGATAACTATGAATCACCTCCTGACAAAGAGACACTTTCTCCTGGATCCAGTTAGTGGCCATCAACTGACAGTTGGGGTCCAGCTGGCCCTCCAGAGCTTCCTGGAGCACTTTAGTCTCTGTCTCTGCACGCCGAAGCAAGTGGGTGAGCTGGGTTACCTCCTCTCTGAGGCTCTGGGAATGAAAACAAAGGTATCCAGTGACATTGATGGGTCCTCACGATCCTTCTTATTCCCTTTTGGCGGGACAAAGGGCATCAGGAACATACAATGAGCTCGCCGCTCTTGTCAATCTGCTCCAGGATCTTCTCGCTCTGCTTCTGTACCACTTCCTGGAGCTCCTTTTCATTCTGTGAGGAGGAGTAAGAAAGTATCGAAGGACAGAATGCCTAAACCGTGTTCAGCCTTGTGGGACCACTTAACACCACTCCAATTCTTTCTCAAGAGCCAGGTCAAGCAAGGTACATTTTTAGTATTGGGAGAGTTCTGCTAGAGCTCTTGACTTCTCTCTTGGGTCTGGGAAGAAAGGTTGACCCACAGCCAATTCCCAAACATATGAAACATCTGACCTAAGGAAGGGCAAAACTAGGGCAACAGTTGGAAATCCCCCACCACCTAGATCCTAGAGCGACAATGGCTCCCAGTGGGCCAGTAGAGCTGCCCCAGTTCATCGCTCCACTTCTAGGTCCCTCCTTCACCTTGTAGCGCAAGCACAAGGCCTGGTTCAGCTTCTCTATGTCTGCTTCCTTTGTCTTCTGAGCTTCCTGATACTGTTCTTCTTGGGCCTCCAGCCTAGCCTGCAGATCACAACTAGGGACAGGAAGAATTCGGCATCATTCCTGTCCTCTCAGGGACCTGGCTGGGTCCTTGCTGTAAGGGGCTCTTTCCTTGCTCCCAATCACTCTGACTGCACCTCACTCACAGTTTTCTCTGCAGAGCCCCAATGGCTTCTTCCTTAGACTCATGCAGCAGACAACACAGGCTCTGAAGATCAACAAGCACAGTACTCATTTCTGCCAGGCTCTTCTCCAGGCTTGGGGTCTCTGAAAGAAAGTCCTACTTAGAGGTACAGTCCTTATGCCTGGAAGGGGTATAGAGCCATCATTTCAACAACTCTTACCCATGTCTCCCACCCACAGGATTTAAATATCTAGAACATTACAGATCCCAAAAGGCAGAAATAAAATGAGCCCAAACAGAATTGAGGTTTTTAGAGCAAAGCACTTCTTAGTGCATTTGTCTTTACTCATCACCACGACTTTCTAGAAATGAGGCAGGATCCCTGGAGCCCATCCTAACCTGTAGGCTGAAGGGAAACCATTGATGTTACTCGGGTGAAAGCACTCGTGTCACTTCCAAGCAAGGGCACAGGAGCTGATTCTGGCTCTAAAACAAAAACCAATGATGGGAAACCAGGTGTGGTGGTCCATACCTGTTAATCCTGGCACTTGGGAGGTGGAGGCAGGAGGATCAGAAGTTCAAGATCATACATGGCTACAAAGCAAGTTCAAGGCCAACCTGGGCTACATGGAACTCTGTTTCAAAAAAGAAGTGGGAGGGTGCTGGGAGATGGCTCAATGGTTAAAAGCACCTGCTGGGCCGGTTCAATTCCCCAGCCACCCACTTAAAAGTGGGACTGGCATTTATTTGTAGCAGCAAGATATCCTGGTATACACCAACATGCACACACATGCAAAATTAATTAATTAATAGAAAAATTAACCATGGGAGAGGGCCCCTCTGGTGAGCTCTACCATCATGGAAGCCAGGAGAGACAGAAAAGTCTGCTGATGGGCATCTTCTCCAGCTGATGATACCAGGAATAAGGTCACAACTTTCCCACCCCCAAGTCCCAGGGCCTTGAACCTTCATCTGCTGCTGCTGTAGAGATGTTTCCTGACATGGTACTATCATCGGGCAGAGGGCGTTCCTGAGCTGAAGTACAATCTGTGCTCGACAGAATGGTTTCTGATTTAGCCTAAAGACAAAAGAGAAAGAAAAAGAGCTGCTCTTTAGGCTAAGTGGTTTCTGGAGCTCCAAAATTCACACCTTCTCTTCCAGAATGCTTTTGCACCTTCTACCTCATTGTTCTGTCTCCAACTCTCCCATCAGCGCCTTTCTCCAACATGTTTCTATTTTAAGTCTTTCCAAATAAAACAGTAACTTAAAAGTAAAAAATAGCCAGGCATGGTGTCACACATCTTTAATTTCAGCATTTGGGAAGCAGAGATAGGAGGATGGCCGTGAGTTCAAGGTCACCTTGAGACTACATAGTGAATTCCAGGTCAGCCTGGGATATAGTGAGACCCTACCTCAAAACAACTACAACAAAAAATTAATTAATAAAATTAAAAAATGTTGGGCATAGTGTTGCACATCTTTAATCCCAGCTAAAGTTAAAGGATCACCAAGTGTTTGAGGCTAGCTGGGGCTTCAGAGTGAGTTTCAGGTCAGCCAGGACTAGAAACCATGATTCAAAAACTAAAATAGAGGGCTAAAATAAGGCAGTTGCCTGCAAAACCTAAAGACCCAGGTTTGATTCCCCAGAATCCATGTAAGCCAGATACACATGCTGACGCTTGTGGCTGGAGTTCATCTGCAGTGGCTACAGGCCCTGGAGCACCCATATTCTCTCTCTCTCTCAATAAATAAATTAAAATAAAATAAAAATGTTAAAAACACATAATATTTTAATAATTAGAATAAAAATAAATAAAAGTAAAAAAGAATTCCTTAAATCTCCTTTTAAGCTACTAATGTTCTCTTTTATTTAATAAGAGAGCTAGGCATGGTGGCGCACACCTTTAATCCCAGCACTCGGGAGGCAGAGGTAGGAGGATCACCGTGAGTTTGAGGCCACCCTGAGAATACAGAGTGAGTTCCAGGTCAGCCTGGGCTAGAGTGAAACCCAACCTCGAAAAACCAAAAAAAAAAAAAAAAAAAAAAAAAGAAAGAAAGAAAGAAAGAAAGAAAGAAAGGAAAGAAAGAAAAAGCCCATTTTTTTTTTTTTTTTTGGTTTTTTGAGGTAGGGTCTCACTCTGGCCCAGGCTGACCTGGAATTAACTAGGTATTCTCAGGGTGGCCTTGAACTCTCGGCAATCCTCCTACCTCTGCCTCCCGAGTGCTGGGATTAAAGGCGTGCACCACCACACCCGGCAAAGCCCATAATTCTTATCTATAATTTTCACCATGTACTGACACCCGAGCCTCATCATGCCACCAAAATTCTTCTCATTAAGTTCACCACTGGCATCCTACTTTTTTTTTTTTTTTTTTGGTTTTGTGAGGTAGGGTCTCACTCTGGCCCAGGCTGACCTGGAATTAACTATGTAGTCTCAGGGTGGCCTTGAACTCATGGCGATCCTCATACCTCTGCCTCCCGAGTGCTGGGATTAAAGGCGTGCGCCACCACGCCCGCTGGCATCCTACTTTTAAATGTAATACTTTACAGCTCGTTTTCATGTGGTCTTCCTGGTTATTGATGACCATATACTTTTAAAACTTTCTTCTGGATCATGATTATCCTTCACGGATAGGCCTTTCTGATATTCTCTTGAATACCGCCTTTTCTTTTTTAATTTTTTTGTTTGTTTTTCTTTTTATTTATTTATTTGAGAGAAAGAAGAGGGATGGAGGAGAGAGAATGGGCACACCAGAGCCTCCAGCCACTGCAAAGGAACTCCAGATACATGCGCTCCCTTGTGCATCTGGCTTACGTGGGTTCTGGAGAATCAAACCAGGGTCCTTTGGCTTTGCAGGCGAATGCCTTAACTACCTAACTAATCCCTCCAGCCCATTTTTGTTTTCCAAGGTAAAGTCTCACTCTAGCCCAAGCTGACCTGGAATTCACTATGTAGTCTCGGGATGGCCTTGAACTCATGGTGATCCTCCTACCTCTGCCTCTTGAGTGCTGGAATTAAAGATGTGTACCACCACACCTGGCTTTTTTTTTTTTTTTTTTTTTTGGGGTAGGGTCTCACTCTGGTCCAGGCTGACCTGGAATTTACTGTGTAGTCTCAGGGTGGCCTCGAACTCTCAGCGACCCTCCTACCTCTGCCTCCCGAGTGCTGGGATTAAAGGCGTGCACCACCACGCCCGACTACACCTGGCTTTTTAAAAAATATTTTTATTGGGCTGGAGAGATGACTTAGCAGTTAAGGCACTTGCCTGCAAAGCCTAAGAACTCATGTTCGAATCTCTAGGTCCCATGTAGCCAGACACACAGTGAAACAAGCATTCAGTGTCACACATGTCCACAAAGGGGGCGCACACATCTGGAGTTGGTTTGCAGTGGCTGACAGCCCTGGTGCACCCATTCTCTCCCTCTCCCTCCCTCTCTCTCTCTCTCTCTCTCAAAAAAAAATTTATTGTAAGGAGAGAATGAGAGCATCAGGGCCCCTTGCTGTTGCAAACAAGCTCCAGATACATGTGCCACTTTGTGCATCTGGCTTTGTGTGGGTACTGGGGGTAATTGAACCCAAGCTGTCAAGCTTTGCAAACAAGCACCTTAACTTCTGAGCCATCTCTCCAGCCCTACTGTCTTTCCTTTTTTTTGTTGTTATATTATTATTATTATTATTATTATTATTATTTTTGGAGAGAAACACAGAGACAGATGGGGGGGGAGAGGAGGACAGATAGAGATGGGCACGCCAGCAGCCTCTCTTGGCTGCTGAGAATGAAATCCAGATGTGTGCACCCCCTTGTGGTCAAGTGTGGCATTGTGCCCTTGCATCACTTTGCATCTGGCTAAACATGGGACCTGGAGATTGGAACTGCTGGAGATTGGAACCAGAGTTCTTAGGCTTAGGAGGCAAGGGCCTTAACTGCTAAGCCATCTCTCCAACCCTTATTTTTATTTTTTTTTTTTTCAAGGTAGGGTCTCTCTCTAGCCCAGGCTGACCTGGATTTCACTATGTAGTCTCATAGTGGCTTCGAACTCTTGCTGATCCTCCTACGTCTACCTCCTGAGAGTGCTGGGATTGAAGGCATGCACCACCATGCCTGGCTTTTCCTACACTGTCTTTTCTTAACCCTTGAATTTCATAGCATCTCTTCTCCTTAGGGAAGGAGGATCAGTCTTTGATCCTCTTTACTCTAACACATTCCTCCCTAAAGGCCTTGCTTCAGGACCTCCACAAAATCATCGACTTTAGACTTCCACTTCCACATGAATGGACTCTTTAATCTCTTTCAACTGGATTTTTTCCAGTCTCCAGGCCCAAAGACTAACTGCTTGTGAAAAAACATACCAGAATGTTCCACAGTCCACATGAGAACTAGTATATGTAAAGCTGAGTCATTATTTTCTCTGTTGCACTCTATCAAAAATCTGTTCCCACTTCTGTATTTACAGTTTGAGAGCAGAACAAGCAGCAAATTGCATCCTCTGATCCAAGTGTATCCTGCCAACTGTTTTTGCAAATGTTTTATTAGGACATAGCCACACCCATCATTTACATACTGCCAATTGCTGCTCTTAAGCTACAAAAGCAAAGCTGGATAGTTGAGAAAGAGGCCATATGGGGGCTGGAGGGATGACTTAGCAGTTAAGGTGTTTGCCTGCAAAGCCAAAGGACCCAGGTTTGATTCCCCAGGATCTATGTAAGCCAGATGCTCAAGGTGGTGCATGCATCTGGAATTCATTTGCAGTGGCTGGAGGCCCTGGTGCATCCATTCTCCAGCCCCCCCTTTCAAATAAATAAAAACTTTAAAAAAAAATTTTTTTAAGAGGCCATATGGCCCACACAACTGAAACATTTATTACATGGCACTTTATAGAAAAGGTTAGCTAACTCAAGTTACACAGGAGAGTGTCACCAGTCTCTAACAATTTAGAATCATCATTCATTCTTTTGCTTCTATATCAAATAGGTTAGGTTACTTCTACATCCTAAATATCTCTTGGATGCATTCAATCGATTCATCTTCTTTTCTGTAACCCCTCTAAAACTGGCATTATTAGTGCAAGTCTTTTTTTTTTTTTTTTTTTTTTTTTTTCGAGGTCAAGTCTCACTGTAGCTCAGGCTGACCTGGAATTCACTATGTAGTCTCAGGATGGCTTTGAACTCACAGCGATCCTACTACCTCTGCCTCCTGAGTGCTGGGATTAAAGGTGTACACCACCAGAGCCGGGTGTGGTGGTGCACGCCTTTAATCCCAGTACTCGGGAGGCAGAGGTAGGAGGATCACCATTCTCTGAGCAAGGCCTTATGTGTTCATCCTATATTCCCAGCACCTAACCCAGATCTAGTTACAAGTTAGACACTACAGAAATCTACTGAGCCAGGCATGGTGGCACACATCTTTTTTTTTTTTTAATATATTTTTAAGATTTTATTTTTATTTATTTATTTATTAGAGACAGAGAGAGGGAGAGAGAGAGAGGGAGAGAGAGAGAGGGAGAGGGAGAATGGGCGTGCCAGGGCCTTCAGCCACTGCAAACAAACTCCAGATGTATGTGCCCCTTTGTGCATCTGACTTACGTGGGACCTGGAGAATCGAACCGGGGTCCTTAGGCTTTGCAGGCATGCACCTTAACTGCTAAGCCATCTCTCCAGCCCGGTGGCACACATCTTTAATCTCAGTATTCAGGAGTGAGCTCCAGGCCAGCCTGGACTCGAGTGAGACCCATCTCAAAAAAAATCAACAAAGCTGGATAGGTGGCACATGCCTTTAATCCAAGCACTTGGGAGGCAGAGGTAGGAGGATCACTGTGAGTTCAAGGTCAGCCTGAGACTACATAGTGATTTCCAGGTCAACTTGGGCTAGAGTGAAACACTACCTCAAAAAACAAAACAAAACAAAAGGAAAGAAAACAGAAGAGAAGCCAAGCATGGTAGCACACACCTCTAACCCCAGTACTTGAGAGGTAGAGGTAGGAGGACCACTGGAAATAGCTTAAGAAAAGGAGATGGGATATGTGTGGTATACATGCAGTCTAGTTGGAGTAAAAGTCTCATAATGGGCAGGTAGGAAACATGAAGGTTTGAGTGACAGGCTAAAGCAATCCTGGAGGTAACTCAGGGTCACTGAAGATTAGAGATGGAACAACTGTGGGGTTTTGTTTTTTTTATTTATTCATTCATTCATTCATTCATTCATTTTTATTATTTTTCTTTCAAGGTAGGGTCTCGCTCTGGCCCAGGCTGACCTGGAATTCACTCTGTAGTCTCAGGGTGGCCTCAAACTCATGGCAATCCTCTTACCTCTGCCTCCTAAGTGCTGGGATTAAAGGTGTGCGCCACCATGCCTGGATTTTTTTTTTTTTTTTTTTTTGGTTTTTCGAGGTCAAGTCTCACTGTAGCTCAGGCTGACCTGGAATTCACTATGTAGTCTCAGGATGGCTTTGAACTCACAGCGATCCTACTACCTCTGCCTCCTGAGTGCTGGGATTAAAGGTGTACACCACCAGAGCCGGGTGTGGTGGTGCACCTTTAATCCCAGTACTGGGAGGCAGAGGTAGGAGGATCACCATTCTCTGAGCAAGGCCTTATGTGTTCATCCTATATTCCCAGCACCTAACCCAGATCTAGTTACAAGTTAGACACTACAGAAATCTACTGAGCCAGGCATGCACACATCTTTTTTTTTTTTTTTTAATATATTTTAAGATTTTATTTTTATTTATTTATTTATTAGAGACAGAGAGAGGGAGAGAGAGAGAGGGAGAGAGAGAGAGGGAGAGGGAGAATGGGCGTGCCAGGGCCTTCAGCCACTGCAAACAAACTCCAGATGTATGTGCCCCTTTGTGCATCTGACTTACGTGGGACCTGGAGAATCGAACCGGGGTCCTTAGGCTTTGCAGGCATGCACCTTAACTGCTAAGCCATCTCTCCAGCCCGGTGGCACACATCTTTAATCTCAGTATTCAGGAGTGAGCTCCAGGTCAGCCTGGACTCGAGTGAGACCCATCTCAAAAAAAATCAACAAAGCTGGATAGGTGGCACATGCCTTTAATCCAAGCACTTGGGAGGCAGAGGTAGGAGGATCACTGTGAGTTCAAGGTCAGCCTGAGACTACATAGTGATTTCCAGGTCAACTTGGGCTAGAGTGAAACACTACCTCAAAAAACAAAACAAAACAAAAGGAAAGAAAACAGAAGAGAAGCCAAGCATGGTAGCACACACCTCTAACCCCAGTACTTGAGAGGTAGAGGTAGGAGGACCACTGGAAATAGCTTAAGAAAAGGAGATGGGATATGTGTGGTATACATGCAGTCTAGTTGGAGTAAAAGTCTCATAATGGGCAGGTAGGAAACATGAAGGTTTGAGTGACAGGCTAAAGCAATCCTGGAGGTAACTCAGGGTCACTGAAGATTAGAGATGGAACAACTGTGGGGTTTTGTTTTTTTTATTTATTCATTCATTCATTCATTCATTTTTATTATTTTTCTTTCAAGGTAGGGTCTCGCTCTGGCCCAGGCTGACCTGGAATTCACTCTGTAGTCTCAGGGTGGCCTCAAACTCATGGCAATCCTCTTACCTCTGCCTCCTAAGTGCTGGGATTAAAGGTGTGCGCCACCATGCCTGGATTTTTTTTTTTTTTTTTTTTTTTTTTTTTTTTTTCGAGGTAGGGTCTCACTCTGGCCCAGGCTGACCTGGAATTAACTATGTAGTCTCAGGGTGGCCTTGAACTCATGGCGATCCTCCTACCTCTGCCTCCCGAGTGCTGGGATTAAAGGCGTGTGCCACCATGCCCGGCTATGGATTTATTTTTTATTTTAATAATTTTTTTTTCTTATTTAGTTGAGAAAGAAAGGCAGAGAAGAGAGAGAGAGAAAGAGAGAGAGAAAAAAATGGGCATGCCAGGGCCTCTATCTTCTACAAACAAACAAACTCTAGGCACATGTGCCACCTTCTGTATCTGTCTTACTGGGTCCTGGGGAATTGAACCTGGGTCGTTTGGCTTTGCAGGCAAGCACCTTAACTGCTAAACCATCTCTCTAGCCTGGGGTTTTAAGAACTCTCTGTTAGACAATAAAGATACAATAGGAAGGAAAGAAAAGGAAGCCCAGGATCCTACCTTCTCCTTTACTTTTATCTGTAGGAAGTGGGTCAGGCTCTGTAACTGCTCCATCAATAGCCATAACTCTTGAGAATACTGCTGTGTCTTCTCCAGGGTTTGTTCCTGGTGCTTGGCAGCAGTGCTGGCCAGCTCAGCCCTGAAATTAGGAACCGAGAAAACCATCAAAGATGTGGTTACTTTCTGTGAACACCTCTCCCCAGATCCCTCATATTCAAAGCCGGGAGTGGTGGTGCAAGCCTTTAATCCCAGCAGAGGCAGAGGTAGGAGGAGTTCGAGATCACCCCGAGACTATACAGTGAATTCCAGGGCTAGAGCAAGACCCTACCTCAAAAAACCAAAAAAAAAAAAAAAAAAAAAAAGAGAGAGAAACAAGTGGTTCAACACTGTGGTTCTTCTCTTGGATGCTTTGGTTTCTAGGGGTGTACCTAGAAACAAATAGCACTTAGGGGAAAACACAGAAAGGTAGAGATCTTACTTGAGGTTTTCTACAGTGTCCTTGAGATTCTCACATTGCAGGCTGCGCTCCCGAAGCACATGTAGTGTGGTGTTCAGCTGACACTCAATCTGGCCCAGCTCCAGGTGAGCAACCTGACTCTCTTGGTCTGCAAACTGGAAAGATGGGAGATGGAAGGAAGAAAGGAAAGAAGACGGGGAGCCTTACAGCCTGGCATAGAGACTGTTTCCAGCCTACAGTCTCCAACATCACCCCATTACCATCAGGGAAGAGTCACACTCCTGAGGCTTATCACTCCTTGGCTCCAAGCTGAACTCCTCACCTCCAAGGTCTCCTTCAGGTCCTGCACCTCCTTAGTCAACACAGCCTGCTGATGCTGCAGTTCTGCCAGCCTGTGTTTTAGTGCCATCTCTTCCTTTTGCCACCTGCCCAAAATGTTCATTTAGATTCCATTTCGTCCTACATGCTGGGGCTCCACTGCCACAATAACCTCATAGGAACTCACTCAGCAGCCTGCTCCTCATTGCTCTGGGTAAGTTGGCATAGCAACTCATCCTTTGTGGCCAGGTCCTGGGCACAGTGGGCATGCTGACTCTGCAATTCTTTTAGTTGGCTATCTGTGCTGGCCAGAATCTGTAGCTGAGCCCGGAGATCTAGAACAAAAGTACCCTAATGACACCATAGAGGTCACTAAGCTAGAATCTCCCCCCGGCACACATACACACACACTATTTTGCCACAAAGCAAGTATTCCAGAGCATTTCCTTGATCTACTGCCACACTCTAAGCTGGCTCAACTGTTTACACATCCACACATGCTTGCACACACATATACCTGTTGCTAGGCGGCTATTTTCCAACTTCAGTTGTTCTATTTGGCCTTTACAGTCCTCTAAATGGGCAAAGACTTGTTCCAGCTCCTTGGAAACCTAGGAAAGGGGGAAAAAAAACACACTCAGCTTTTTCCCTATATTTTCTCCTTAATCAAGAACCAAGTGTAGGGGCCTGGAGAGATGGCTTAGCGGTTAAGCACTTGCCTGTGAAGCCTAAGGACCCCAATTGGACACTTGATTCCCCAGGACCCAAGTAAGCCAGGTGCACAAGGTGACACATGCATCTGGAGTTCGTCTGCAGTGGCTGGAGGCCCTGGCGCTACCATTCTCTATCTGCCTCTTTCTCTCTGTTGGTCTTAAATAAATAAATAAATAAATAAATAAATAAATAAATAAATAAATAAGAACCAAGTGTAGGGCTGGAAATATGGCTTAGTGGTTAAGGCATTTGCCTGTGAAGCCTAAGGACCCAGGTTCAAGGCCCCAGTACCCACATAAGCCAGATACACAAGGTGGCACATGCACCTGGAGTTAATTTGCAACAGCTGGAGGTTCTGGTGCTCCCATTCTCTCCCTCCCTCTCTCTCTGCCTCTTTCTCACAAATAAAGAAAGAAATATAAAATATTCTAAAAATGAAAAAAAAAAACCTTCCTAGTGTAAGCTGGGCATAGTGGTACACACCTTTAATCCCAGCACTTGGGAGGCACAGATAGGAGGATCACTGTGAGTTCACAGTTACATAATGAATTCCAGGTCAGCCTGGGCTAATGCAAGCCCTTACCTCAAAAAAAAAAAAGAAAGAAAGAAAGACAGACAGACAGACCTAGTGTAGCTTCTCTTTCTGCACAAGAAAAGAAAATGCCTTGCTCCTGGGCATCAACACTGCAGAAGATAAAGCACTCCTTTAATCCCAGCACTTGGGAGGCAGAGATAGGAGGATCTCTGTGAGTTTGAGGCCACCCTGAAACTACATAGTGAATTCCAGGTCAGCCTGAGCTAGAGTGAGACCCTACCTCAAAAAAAAAAAAAAAAAAAAAAAAAGCTAAAGAAGGTGCAAAGGCAAAGTAGCTCAAGCCATCTAAGAGCCAAGGTAACTAGGTTCTCCTCAAATCCAGAGTAGAAAGCAGACAGTTTCAGCTTAAGAGGCTATAACAGCACACATTGGAAAGCTTTCTGCTAAGGAGAAGGAAGCCAGACTAAGCAGTTCCCATTCCTGTTTGTACCTTTTGCTTTTCTGCAACTGCAGCATCTCGTTCCTGCAGGGCCTGCTTGCTCTTGGCTGTGAGTTTCTCTGTAAGTTGTCGAGATCGACTCAGCAAAGCTGTCCATGTCCCATACTACCAGGGAAAGTAAGCAAGTCAAGAGAGTACACTTGAGGCGAGGCAAGATCCTAACAGGGCTGGCTGTAAGGGACCTCAAAATACTCACATCTACTTGCATTGAAGTCCAGTCCTGGTGCAAGGTAGAAGTCAGGCTCACTGTCTGCTGAGCCAGTTCTTCTTGCTCTGTATGAAGTCCTATCTACGAGGAAGGATTACCTAAGGAGGCTGCTAAGGATGTCAGTATACACTCCAGGAACAAAAATACCCTTAAATTACCAGTCGAGTCTGGGCTTCTTGTAGAAGGCTTCTGAATTCCCTCATGGATGTCAAATCCTGTTCTAGCTGGCTGATGCGCTGGCTAGCATGTGCACAGAAAACCTCCAGTACTGTCTCTGCCTGTTCAGGGGAAGAGGATGCAAGGAAATAAAGGGTAGTAGAAGGAAATGGCAAAAAAAAAAAAAAAAAAAAAAAAAAAAAAAAAAAACTACTGACACCCCAGGAGTTAATTCCCCAGGGCAGGCAGTTCTGAGGCCACACAGCTAATGTCTCAAGTGCACTCCTGTAGGAACCTTGAAGTGGAGAGACCTTTTGCACCCAGGCCACCTTACCCCATCTTTGCCTTGGAGGGCCATTTCCTCTCTGTGCCTTGCTTCCTCCCTTTCTGTTTTGATGCTCTGGAGTTTTGTTCTCAATTTCTTCACTACATCAGAACAGCAGGAAACCAAAGTTTCTGCACGCTGAGACTACAAAATGAGAATCAGGTGCTGTTTCTGGAACCTTCTTTTCGACTTTCAGTCTCCCCAGAGACCCCTACACCCAGCTTAATGTTACCTACCTCCTGACTCACAGCCACTCTGTCTTCCTCTAAGTGCAACAGAGATAGGTGAAGCAAGGGCATCAACTCTTTAGAGACTAGCACCCATGATTTCTGTGGAGAGAAAACTAAGCTACGTCAAATGTGGTCGCTAAGAAACAAGGGCACTGTGGGGAAAAGCCACTGGACCCTATTTCATATTCCCAAGAAGAAATTCTTCACAAAGGTTTGGGAACCTCCATTCACCACAGTTGAATATTACCACTCAAGATTCTCCATTATTTATTTATTTGACACAGAGAGAGAGAGAAAGAGAGACTGACTGACTGAGGATGGGTGCACCAGGGCCTCCTGCCATTGCAAATAAACTCCAGACACATGTGCCATTTTGTGCATCTGGCTTTATATAGGTTCTGAGGAATCAAACACAGGCCTTCAGGCTTTGCAAGCAAAAACCTTTAAACACAGAGCCATCTCTCCAGCCCTGGATTCTCTGATTTTGACAGAAGAGTTCAGCAGTGGTATAAGATTAATCTAGGCTTATCATGGGGCTGGAGAGAAGGCTTACCAGTTAAGGCATTTGCCTGTGAAACCTAAGGACACAGGTTTGATTCCTCAGAACCCACATAAGCCAGATGCACATGGTGGTGCATGTGTCTGGAATTCATTTGCAGTGGTTAGAGGCCCTGATATACCCATTCTCTCATAATTAAACAAACAAACAAACAAACAAACAAACAAACAAACAAACAAACAGTTATTAAGAAAAAAAAAAAAAAAGACTTACCATGATATTCCTGGCCTGCTGCAGGGCTTGTCTAGTCTCCTGAAGATGCTGAGGTTTCTTAGTTACCTAGCCAAAAAAACCAGTTGCTGATTTTTGGATAAACAACATATACCAGCAGCCTCTAATCGCCTACCCTTCTTGCCCACCATAAGTTACAACAGTCTTCCCTACAGAAGGAAAAATGTGGCTCACAACCAGATGAGCCAAGTAAGAAAGAAAAACCAGAGGTAGGACATGTGCTGTGTATGCTGGGCGAGTAATTTCCTACTGAGTTACATCCTTAGCCCCAAAAGATCCTTTTTGTTTGTTTTTTATGAGAGTGTTGGTGTGCCAGGGCCTCCAGCCACTGCAGAAGAACTCCAAATGCATGCACCACCTAGTGCAGGACCTTGCATATGCATTGCCTTGTGCGTCTGGCTTACGTGGGATCTGGGGAGTTGAATATGGGTCCTTAGGTTTTGCAGGCAAGCATCTTAACTGCTAAGCCATCCCTGCAGCCCTGTATGGATTTCTTTTGTTGTTTTTGCTTTGATTTTTCAAGGTAGGGTCTCACTCTAGCCCAGGCTAACCTGGAATTCACTATGTAGTCTCAGGGTGGCCTCGAACTCATGGCGATCCTCCTACCTCTGCCTCCCGAATGCTGGGATTAAAGGCGTGTGCCATCATGCCTGGCTTCCATTTTTATTTTTTTAATATTTTATTTATTTATGAGAGAGAGAGAGAGAGAGAATGGGCACAACAGGGCCTCCAGCCACTGCAAATGAACTCCAGATGCCATGTGCCACCTTGTGCATCTGGCTTTACCTGGGTACTGGGGAAATGAACCTGGGTCCTTTGGCTTTGCTACCAAGTACCTTAACTGCCAAGCCATCTCTCCAGCCCTTTGTCACTGTTTTTAAATAAGTATTCAAAATAATGGATTTCATTCTGGCATTTTCATACATATTTTGTTTTTGTTAGTCTGACTGTCCAATTTCCTCCCCATACCTCTGCCCTACTTCCTGCTGGTCCCCTTCTCCACTCTAGCCCTCATTTCACATATTCCCTTATCCAATCTTTCTCCCTCATCCTTCCTTTCCCCTCTCCTGGTCTCCTTTCTAGTTTAATGACCTACATTCACGCCTCCCATACATGCATACACATATATAAAAATTAAAATCTAGGATATGTGAGAAAACATAATATTTGTCTGAGTCTGGTTACTTTGTTTAAAATAATTTCCAATTCCGGGCTGGAGAGATGACTTAGCGGTTAAGGCATTTGCCTGCAAAGCCAAAGGATCCTGGTTCGATTCTCCAGGACCCACGTAAGCCAGATGCACAAGGGGGCACATGCTTCTGGAGTTCATTTGCAAAAGCTGGAGGCCCTGGAGCACCCATTCTCTCCCTCTCTCTGTCTCTCTCTCTGCCTCTTTCTCTCTCTCAAATAAAATAAATAGCCGGGTGTGGTGGCATATGCCTTTAATCCCAGCACTCGGGAGACAGAGGTAGGAGGATTGCCCTGAGTTCAAGGCCACCCTGAGAGTACATAGTGAGTTACAGGTCAGCCTGGGCTAGAGTGAGACCCTACCTTGAAAAAAACCTAATAATAATAAAATAAAATATATTTTAAAAAATAATAATTTCAAATTCCATCCACTTTCCTGAAAATGTGATAACTTTGTTTCTCTTTAAAGGTAAAAATAAAAAAATAAAATAAAATGAAATGAAATGAAATGAAATGAAATGAAATGAAATGAAATGAAATGTATATATGTACCATTTTCTTTACCCATTCATCTGCTGATGGACATCTAGGCTGGTTCAATTTCTTGGCTATATTGCATAGTGCAGCAATAGTTACACATATTTGAACAAGTATCTCTGTAGTAGGACTTAACAGTTCTTTGAGTATATGCCCAGGAATGGTAGTGCTGGGTCAGACAATAGTTCTATTTTTAGTTTTATGAGGAATCTCCACACCGATTTCCACAGTGGCTGCAGCAATTTACACTTGTACCAGCAGTAAGAGTTCATTTTTCCCCATAATTTTTTGTTGTTTTGTGTATATATGTGTGTGTGTGTGTGTGTGTATATGTATGTATGTATGTATGTATGTATGTATGTATGTATGTATGTATTATATTTATTTATTTATTTGAAAGAGAGAAAAAGGCAGAGAGAGAGAAAGAATGGGCATGTCAGGGCCTCCAGCCAATGCAAACGAACTCCAGATGCATGTGCCACTTTGTATCTGGCTTTACATGGGTACTGGGGAATTGAACCTGGGTCCTTTGACTTTGCAGGCAAGCACCTTATCACTAAGCCATCTCTTCAGCCCAATAAATAATTTTTTTTTTTTTTTTGGTTTTTCGAGGTAGGGTCTCACTCTGGCCCAGGCTGACCTGGAATTAACTATGTAGTCTCAGGGTGGCTCCAAACTCAAGGTAACCCTCCTACCTCTGCTTACCAAGTGTTAGGATTAAAGCAGTACATCACCAATCCAGGCAAATAACATTTTTAATTTTAAAAAGGGGGTGGGGACTGGAGGGATGGCTTAGCAGTTAAGGTGCTTTCCTGTAAAGTCAAAGGAACCAGGTTCAATTCCCCAGGTCCATGTAAGACAGATGTACAAAGTGGTGCATACATCTGGAGTTCATTTGCAGTGGCTGGAGGCCCTGGCATGCCCATTATCTCTCTCTCTCTGCCTCTTTCTCTCTTTGTCTGTTGCTCTCAAATAAATAAATAAATATTTAACTATTTAAATATTAAGTGTATATTATTTATTATATATTTTTTTAATTTTTTTTTTAAAGCATGTTACCACATCTAGTGCTGGGGATCCAAACTCAGGTCTTCACGTTTATGTGGCAAGCACTTTACCCACTGTGCTATCTTCCCAGCATGCATGTTCTTATTTAAAAAAATTTTTTTTTATTAATTTATTTATTTGACTTGAGAGAGAGAGAGAGAGAAGAGGCAGAGAGAATGGGTACACCAGGGCCTCCAGCCACCACAAAAGAACTTCAGATGCATGTGCCACTTTGTCCATATGACTGGGTGGGTACTGGGGAATTAAACCTGAGTCCTTAGGCTTTGCAGTCAAGTGCTTTAACCACTAAGCCATCTCTCCAACCCATTTTCTTAGCTGTCCATTAATTATCTTATGACAGATAAAAGTCTTAATATGTATGGAGTTGGACCAGGTAGCACAGGCCTGTAATCCAACACTAAAGAGTCTGAGGCTAAATGATCATGAGTTCAAGAGGCCATCATGGGTTACATAGCAAGAGTGTCTCCCTCACACCTTCCCCATAAAAACACACCTTTATTATACCTCCCAGAAGAGATAAATATGATCTCAAAGATAGTAGAGTCCTAGGAACACTCAGTTCTAAGACAAAAGTGGGAGTCTTCATTACTGCAAAGAGGAAGCCATTGTTTACAAGACCATTGCTGGAACAGCAGTGCTGAGTCACCACACTGTGGCATTCTGGATTTAAGGAGGCAGTCACCTCATCCTCAGGTCTCCTAGAGTTTATAGCTCCCTTCCCCAGCAAAGCAATCACTATCTAGGGCACCATGTAGAAAGGCACACAATACCCCATGAGTTCTGGAAGGCATACTTTCAGGTCAGAGCTGAGCACTCAGGCAGGTGATGAGATTAATGTGAAGAGGCAGCCAAGCAGCAAGGATATGCATGGTGATGGAGAACGGCTGAAGAATGCCATTTCCCCACCCCGGTTCTGTCTCAGTGGCCTTCAAAGAGAGCTGGCAGCTTCCGAGGAAGAGATAGAAGAAGGCAGATTTGGGGACAAAGAACAAGGTCAAGGACAAGAGAAAGGAAAACAAAGATACATGAGGGAAACTGAATAGCTAGAAGAATGAGGGGTCCATGGCTGCCAGTTTCATGCCCTACACCCACCACACATACATACAGATACACATATATCATATATAAATTAAAATTGAGGATCTGCATGGGAGAGAAAACATACAGTATGTCTTTCCAAGTCTGATTTCTTTTTTTGAGGTAGGGTCTTACTCTAACCCAGGCTGACCTGGAATTCACTATGTAGTCTCAGGGTGGCTTCAAACACTTGGTGATCCTCCTACCTCTGCTGCCCAAGTGCTGGGATAAAAGGCATGCACCACCACGCCCAGCTCAAGTTTGATTTATTTCTTTTAACATATTTTTCAGTTCCATTAAGATGTCCTTCAAAAGGCCGGGCGTGGTGGCGCATGCCTTTAATCCCAGCACTAGGGAGGCAGAGGTAGGAGGATCGCCTTGAGTTCAAGGCCACCCTGAGACTACATAGTTAATTCCAGGTCAGCCTGGGCCACAGTGAGACCCTACCTTGAAAAAAAAAAAAAAAAAAAAAAAGATCTCCTTCAAAAAAAAAAAGAAAGAAAGAAAAGAAAAAAGAAATACTAACCAGGCATGGTGGCGCCTTTAATTCCAGCACTCAGGAGGTAGAGGTAGGAGGATCACCATGAGTTCAAGGCCACCCTGAGACTACATAGTCAATTCCAGGTTAGCCTGAACTAAAGTAAGATCCAACCTCAGGGGAAAAAAACAAAAAGATCTCCTCAAATAAATAATGAAAATTAAGTAAGAACAAAGAGGAAACCCAATTCTAGAAACTTCTTGGAAGCTTCAAAAATCTTTGTGAGGCCGGGCGTGGTGGCGCACGCCTTTAATCCTAGCACTCGGGAGGCAGAGGTAGGAGGATCGCCGTGAGTTCGAGGCCACCCTGAGACTACATAGTGAATTCCAGGTCAGCCTGGACCAGAGTGAGACCCTACCTCGCAAAACCCAAAAAAAAAAAAAAAAAAATCTTTGTGAGCTTTCATCAATATTTAAATAGCTGGTGAGGTGGTCAAGGGTTAAAGGTACTTGCTTGCAAAGCCAACCAACCAGGATCAATTCCCCAGCCACTATATAAAACTAGACACAAAAAGTGGGTTTCTGGGCTGGAGAGATGGCTTAGCAGTTAAGCGCTTGCTTGTGAAGCCTAAGGACCCCGGTTCGAGGCTCGATTCTCCAGGACCCACATAAGCCAGATGCACAAGGTGGCTCACGCATCTGGAGTTCGTTTGCAGTGGCTGGAGGCCCTGGCATGCCTGTTCTCTCTCTCTCTACACCTGCCTATTTCTGTATCTCTCTCTCTCTCAAATAAATAAATAATAAAATATTTTTTTTTTAAAAAAAAAAGTGGGTTTCTAAGCCGGGCATGGTGGCACACGCCTTTAATCCCAGTACTCAGGAGGCGGAGGTAGGAGGATCGCTGAGAGTTCAAGACTACCCTGAGACTACATAGTGAATTCCAGGTCAGCCTGAGCTAGAGTGAGACCCTACCTCAGAAAACCAAAAAAAAAAAAAAAAAAAAAAAAAAAAAAAGGGTTTCTGCTTACAGTGGCAAGAGATGCAAACACACACACACACACACACACACACACAGAGATGGCAGTGACTACTGGGGAGACTCAAAACTCATCAAGGGCTGGGGAGATGGCTTAGCTGTTAAAAGAACTTGCTTGGGGGCAAGCGGTTAAGGCATTTGCCTGCGAAACCAAAGGATCCCAGTTCGATTCTCCAGGACACACATAAGCCAGATGCACAAGGGGCACATGCATTTGAAGTTCGTTTGCAGTGGCTAGAGGTCCTGACATGCCCATTCTCTCTCTCTGACTGCCTCTCTTCCATCTCTCTCTCTGCTTGCAAATAAATAAAAAATAATAATTAAAAAAAAAAAAAAAGAACTTGCTTGTAAAGCCTGTCAGCCAAGTTTCAATTCCATGTAATGCCAGAGACACAAATCGTTTGCAGTGGTAGGAGGCTCTGGCATACCCATGCTCTTTTTTTCTCTTTCTCACTCAAATAAGTAAACGAATATATTGAAAAAAGGCTGGAGGGATGGCTTAGCAGTTAAGGCCCTTGCCTACAAAGCCAAAGGACCCAGGTTCGATTCCCCAGGACCCACGTTAGCTAGCTGCACAAGGGGGCACACACATCTGGAGTGCGTTTGCAGTGGCTGAAGGTCCTGGCGTGACCATTCTCTCTCTCCCGCCCACCCCCCCATCTTTCTCTGTCAAATAAATAATTTTTTTTAAAAGGAGCCTGGGCGTGATAGATAGTGCACACCCTTAATCCCAGCACTTGGAAGGCAGAGGTAGGAGGATCACTGAGAGTTCGAGGCCACCCTGAGACTACATAGTGAATACCAGGTCAGTTTGAACTACAGTGAAACCCTACCTTGAAAAAACCAAAACAAAAAAAAAGGGGTGGGGACTGAATGTGCTGGCACATGCCTTTAATCCCAGCACTCAGGAGACAAGAGATAAGGGATCACTGTGAGTTCAAGGCCAGCCTAAGACTACATAGTGAATTCCAAGTCAGCCTGAGCTAGAGCAAGACCCTACCTTAGGGCTGGAGAGATGGCTTAGTGGTTAAGGCGCATGCCTGTGAAGCCTAAGGATCCAGGTTCGATTCTCCAAGTCCCACATAAGCCAGATGCACATAGTGGCATGCATCTGGAGTTTGTTTGCAGTGGCTAGAGGCCCTGGCACACCCATTCTCCTTCTCTGTCTCTAATAAATAAATAAAAATAAATTTTAAAAAAAAGTGGAGGGGAGGCTGGAGAGATGACTCAGTGGTCAAGGTGCTTCCTTGCAAAGCCTAACAACCCAGGTTCAATTTCCCAGTAGCCACATAAAGACAGATGCACAGTGATGCATGCATCTGGAGCTTGTTTGCACTAGACGGATGCCCTGGTGCACCCATTCTCTCTCTCTCTCTTTCTTTCTTTCTTTTCATACAAATAAATAAGAACATTAAAAAAAATAACTTGCTGGGCATGCTGGTGCATGCCTTTAATTAATCCCAGCACTTGGGAGGGAGAGGGAGAGGGAGGAGGATCACTGTGAGTTCAAGGCCAGCCTGGGACTACAGAGTGAGTTTCAGGTCTGCCTGGGCCAGAATGAGACCCTACCTAGAAAAGGCCAAAAGACATTCTTTTCTCATCAAATTACTGAGAAGCCTACCGTGAAAAAACAGAAAAATGAAAAAACAAACAAACAAAAAAAATTACTGAGAAGTGACAGTGGAGTGTTCAGAACACCAGATGCTATAATGCTATCATCTATAATCCCAGTGTGCCGAGGGTAAGAATTGCCCATAGGCCAATTAGCTTGGAGAACACAGATGTGAACAAGAAAATCCATGCTCCCAAACAAGGTGGAAGGCAAGAAACACCACCTGACCCCCACTGCAAGATGTCTCTATCACACCCTAGAAAGTTTAGGGATGACCACTGCAGAAGAGGTGGTGACAAGAATGTAAGAGCCAGGGCTGGAGAGGTGGCTTAGGGGTTAAGGTGCCTGCCTCCTAAGCCTAAGAACACTGGTTCCAATCTCCAGCAGTTCCAATCTCCAGGTCTCACGTTTAGCCAGATGCAGAGACGCAAGGGCGCAATGCCGCACTTGACCACAAGGGGGCGCACACATCTGGATTTCGTTTGCAGCAGCTGAGACACTGCTGGTGCGCCCATCACTGTCTTCCTCTCCCTCTCTTTCTCTGTCTCTCTCTTTGTCTCTCTCCAAAAAAATAATAAAAAATTTTAAAAAAAGAATGTAAGAGCCAAAAAAAAAGAAAGGAAGGAAGGAAGGAAGGAAGGAAGGAAGGAAGGAAGGAAGGAAGGAAGGAAAGAAAGAAAGAAAGAAAGAAAGAAAGAAAGAAAGAAAGAAAGAAAGAAGGAAAGAAAGAGCTGAGGGATGGCTTAGCAGCTAAGGTGTTGCCTGCAAAGCCAAAGGACCCATGTTCGATCCTCCAGGACCCACGTTAGCCAGATGCACACGGGGGTGCGCGCATCTGGAGTTCGTTTGCAGTGGCCGGAGGTCCTGGCATGCCCATTCTCTCTCTCTCTGTCAAATAAATAAATAAAAAAATATATATTTTTTTAAAAAGCCAGGCGTGGTGACTCACACCTTTAATCCCAGAACTTGGAAGCAGAGGTAGAAGAATCACCGTGAGTTTGAGGCCACCCTGAGACTACATAGTGAATTCCAAGTCAGCCTGAGCTAGAGTGAGACCCTACCTAGAAAACCCAAAAAAAAGAATGTAAGAGCCAAAGTCAGGAGGCCCTGACGTGTCCATTCTCTCTACAAAGAAGCCTTCCCAGAATCCATATATGAAGCTGGATGTAGCCACACTGACCTGTAACCCCAGTCCACACGGGCAGAGACCACTAGGGCTCACTGACCTAAAAAAAATGACAGCTTCAGGTTGAAGGAGAGACCTTATCTCAAGAAAGTATGCAGATGAGCAATAAAGAAGAGCATCCAGCCAGGCGTGGTGGCGCACGCCTTTAATCCCAGCACTCGGGAGGCAGAGGTAGGAGGATCACCATGAGTTCGAGGCCACCCTGAGAATACATAGTGAATTCCAGGTCAGCTTGAGCTAGAGTGAGACCCTACCTCAAAAAAACAAAAAACAAAAGAGAAAAGAAGAGAAGAGAAGAGAAGAGAAGAGAAGAGAAGAGAGAAGAGAAGAGAAAAGGAGGAGGAGGAGCAGAAGCATCCAAGCCGGGCATGGTGGCACACACCTTTAATCCTAACACTTGGGAGGCAGAGGTAGGAGGATCACCGTAAATTCAAGGCCACCCTAAGACTACATAGTGAATTCCAGGTCAGCCTGGAAACAAACAAACAAACAAAAATCCAAAGTTCTCTGGTCTCTGCAGAGGCGCGCGCACATACACACAGAGCACCTGCTCATTCCATGCACATCCAGACACATAATACACCATATCACACACATACACACCAATAATATATTTGGGGGGACTAGGAGTTGGCTCAGTGGATAAAGTACACACACAAGAGTAAATGTCTGAGTTCAGATTTCCAGAACCCATGTAAAAGCCAGATGATATTGTAACACCAGATGCTGTAATGCTATCATTTATAATCCCTGTGTGCTTCGAGTAAGAATTGCCCAGTATAAGCTCATGGGCCAGCTGGCTTGGTGAACACAGCTATGAACAACAAAATACCCTGCTCCTGAACAAGGTGGAAGGCAAGAACCTACACCTGAAGTTGTCCTTTGACCTCCACACACATATGATGGCACATGCACACACATTAAAATAATATATTTTGGGCTGGAGAGATGGTTCAAGCCAGATACACAAAGTGGCACATGCATCTGGAGTTCATATGTAGTGGCTAGAGGCCCCAGCTTGCCCATTCTCTGTCTCTCTCTCTCTCTCTCTCCTCACATAAATAAATAAATATATATATATATATATATATATATATATATATAGTTATTTTTTTATTAAAATTTTTATTTATTTGCAAGCTGAGAGACAGAGAGAAGAGAGATAGAGAGAGAATGGGCACGCCAGGGCCTCCAGCCTCTGTAAAGAACTCCAGATGCATGTGCTCCTTGTGCCTCTGGCTCACGTGGGTCCTGGGGAATAGAACCTGTGTCCTTTGGCTTTGCAGGCAAACGCCTTAACTGCTAAGCCTTCTCTCCAGCCCTATATAGTTATTTTTATTTATTTATTTGAGAGAGAAAGAAGGCACAGAGAGCGAGAGACAGAGAGACAATGGGCACGCCAGGGCCTCCAGCCGCTGGAAACGAACTCCAGACACACGTGCACCTTGTGCAGCTGGCTTACGTGGGTCCTGGGGAATCGAACCTAGGTCCTTTGGCTTTGCAGGCAAGTGCCTTAACCATTAAGCCATCTCTCCAGCCCCAATAAAATATATTTTTTAAAAGACTATATTTTGTCTCATGCTACTATAAGCAATCCCTTGCCTATGCTCTGTAACTAAGTCAAATAAACTTTGGTTCACCAAAGAAACTGATTCCTTTAAAACTTCCTTACCTTAGGTTGGGCACACAATAAACAAAACTGCTCAGTTGCACTCCCTTAGAAAGTCTTGATGTACTCCAGGGGTACAGTAAGGACTCAAGCTGTAAGCGATCTTCCAGAGCTCCAGCTTGTTTTTTGAGACAGGCTAGCCTCGAATTTGAGATCCTCTTGCCTCAGTTTCCTGAGTGCTGGGATTATAGGCATGCACTACTATGCCTGGCTCAGCTCCTCAGCTTTCACACATGTTCTAAGAATAAGCCTGTGGTGAAGAAGTCCTCTTTTCTCTCTAGCAGCTTATCAACTTAAACCCTGAGGCAGGAGGACCACCGGGACCCTCCAAGCTTTGTGAGAAGCTTCTTACCCCAAGGAGAGGGTTGTCGGTCTGCGTACTACTGTCCTTGGCTTCTGCACGAGGGACAGTAAGTTGGCTCTTCCAGGCCTGTAGCTGGAGGGACAGAACTTCTAGTATGACAAGGGAGCTCAGCAGGTTATCTTCCAAATCATGTCGAGACAAGGCAGTCAGATCTGGAGGACCATGGCTGCAGCAGGAAGACACAAAGACAAGATGAGAATAGGGAAGGGAAGAGACTGAAGTGTTAGGTCCAGAGCCACAGCCACAAAGGGACACTTACCCCCACAGGAGGTGCTCTGTCTCTAAAGTACCCTCTGTGTGAGGTTTGTTTGTACTCTCTTTCTGTGGGGCTGGAGGAGTAAACCAAGTTCCAACTGAGCAAGTAGAGAGAGGTGTGTTGCCAGTGGCAGCATCCTGAAGCACAGAGGGAAGGGATAAGCTCTGGCGGAGATTTTCCAGCATGACTGAAGTATTCACACCTTTTTCTAACCAAGCCAATGGTGACATCCAAGTTTCTGAATCAGAGGCAAGAATCCTACTGGTGTCTTCTAATGCTGGGCCTTGATCTGCCTGGGATTCCATTTCTGCTGGATTTGGCATTGGACATATGGGTAGAATATCTTCCAGATTTGAGATAAGTGCTTGATCTCCCAATTCCGCCTCCTCAGGGAGTGTGGGAAAGCTCATTTCTGCTTCCTGTGTAACTCTGTGCTCCACAGTTTCCTCTCCAGGGTCTACAAGATCAACAGGGAGATCTACTGACAAGGCAGTTGAAGGGGAAAGCCAGAGTACGGAAGACGATAAGACATTATTAGCAGAAGGTACTAAGTCCTCAGGTATAGTTTCAGTCCTACTGTCCTTCGGGCTTTCTTTGGAGCAGTGTAACTGTTGCTCACCATAGAGTTTTGGGGAATATTCCAAGAGATAAGATGGAGAATCCAGAAATTTAAGTTTCTCGGGCATAGCAGCAGCTTCTAAAAAGCTGTCATCAATACAGGGTGCCACCTCATTTCTCACCAGATCTCCTGTCCTCAAAGGCTCATTTGGAAAGCTGCTCTCTTTTTGAGCTATGGTATCTGAGAGAGCCTCAAGCGGCATGTCTTGCTGCTGGAAAACTGGAAGAGGTGTAAGAACCATGCTCTTCACTACACAGTCATCCTCTGGGTCTACTGCATAGCTCTCCGGGCCTGCTGCTTCCTCAGGCATTCTGAGATTAAAGCTGCTTTGAGGAGCTGGATCTAGGAGCTGCTCAGCTGGTCCATGCTGACAAGTTCCTAGGCACTTTGAGGGATGGATGAGTTGTTCTTTAGGGAAGTTTGTCTTCTTGGCATTGAAAGAATTCACTGGAGATGAGTTGTTCCTCCCTGCCTGCCAAAGGAAATAAAAGCAGTTAACACAGCCAGTTCAGTTCCCAACATTCAATTACAGGTGCAAGATACTATCAAGCTCAGAAAAAGGCTCACCACTAGACCACCAACGCCACATCCCAAGGAGGAGTTCTGATTGCCTCTGTTTAGGTAAGAACGTGCCTGGTCCTTGCTGCTTACCACCCGGAACCACCGGTAGAAAAAGAAAAGCTAGGAAGCCGGGTGTGGTGGTGCACTCCTTTAATCCCAGCACTTGGGAGGCAGAGGTAGGAGGATCGCCGTGAGTTCGAGGCCACCCTGAGACTACATAGTTAATTCCAGGTCAGCCTGGGCCACAGTGAGACCCTACCTCGAAAAACCAAAAAAAAAAAAAAAAAAAAAAAAAAAAGAAAAAGAAAAGCTAGGAAGCCACACTTTGGATCTTCTAAGTGAACAGGCTGAGAATGTAGTGTCATAGGGAGAGTTTAGTTTGAATATGGCCTTGTCATTTCTATTCCTAATTCCCACCCATTTCTCGGGGAAATGGTAGGAAGCTTGGCACAAGATGCGAACAATGACTCAAGTGCTATCTGAATCTGGTACAGGGAGAAAAAGGTAATGAAATGGGGCTGGGGGGTGAAGTTTTGTGAAAGAGTACTTACTTAGAATGCACAAGGTCCTGGGTTCAATACCCAGCACCAAATAATAATAATAATAATGATGATGATGATGATGAAAGACAGACACCTATAATCCCAGCACTTGGAAAGCTGAGGTAAGTCACCATGTGTTCAAGGCCAGCCTAGGCTACAGAGTGAGTTGCAGGTCAGCCTGGGCTAGAGTGAGACCCTGCTTCAAAATAATTAAAAAATAATAGTCAATAAAATTCTAATCAAAGAAAAAGGAAGCAAATCTTCATTAACAGGAAAAAATAAAAGTAATTTCTTGGCCAGACATGGTGTCATATGCCTTTTTTTTTTTTTTTTTAGTTTTTCAAGGTAGGGTCTCACTCTAGTTCAGGCTGACCTAAGTTCACTCTGTATTCTCAGGGTGGCCTTGAACTTCTACGACTGCCTCCCAAGTGCTGGAATTAAAGGCATGCGCCACCACGCCCAGCTGCATATGCCTTTTAATCTCAGCACTGGGGAGGCAGAGGTAGGAAGATCTCTGTGAGTTCAAGGCCACCTGAGACTACATAGTGAATGTCAGGTCAGCCTGGGCTAGAGTGAACCCCTACCTCAAAAAAAAAAAAAAAAAAAAAAAGGAATTTCTTCTTTTGTTGTTTTGGTTTGGTTTGGTTGAGGTAGAGTCTTGCTCTAGTCCAGGCTGACCTGGAACTCACTATATAGTCTCAGGGTGGCCTCAAACTCACAGAGATCCTCCTACCTCTGCTTCCAGGATGCTAGAATTAAATATAAATATAAATAATGCTGGAATTATATATATTGCACCAATACGTATACTGACATTGAAAAAATCCACTAGAGATGAGTTGCTAGAATTCACTATGTAGTTCCAGGCTAACCTCATACTCACAGTGATCCTCCTACCTCTGCTTCCCCAGTGCTGGGATTAAAGGTATGTGCCACCACGCCCAGCCTGGTTCCTAATTTTTTGTTTGTTTGTTTTTTTGAGGTAAGGTCTCATTGTAGCACAGGCTGACCTGGAATTCACTCTGTATTCTAAGGGTGGCCTCAAACTCAGGGCGATCCTCCTACCTCTGCCTCCCAAGTGCTGGGATTAAAGGCATGCGCCACCACACCCGGCTTTGGTTCCTAATTTTTAAAAAACTATTCTTTATTTGCTAGCAGAGGACAGAGAGAAAGAGAGACCATGAGCACGCCAGGGCATAATGCCACTGCAAATGAACTCCAGATGCATGTTCCTCTTTGTGCTTCTGGCTTTACATGGGTACTGGGGAATAGAACCTGGATTGTTAGGTATTGCAGGCAGGTGCCTTAACCACTGAGCCATCTCCCCAGCCCTAATTTTATTTATTTTATTTTTAAATATTCATTTTTTAAAAATATATTAATTTGTTTATTTGCAAGCAGACAGAGAGAGAAGAGAAACAGACAGAGAGAGAGAATGGGCATGCCAGGGCCTCCAACCACTGCAAATGTACTCCAGACACATGCAACATCTTGTGCATCTGGCTTTACATGGGTATTGGGGAATCGAACCTGGGTCCTTAGGCTTTGCAGGAAAGCACTTTGACCACTGAGCCACCTCTCCAGCCCTAATTTCATTTAACAAAAATATTTTTAGTTATTGGAGAGAGAGAGGAAAAAAAAATGGAAAAAATGGGCCTGTTAGGGCCTCCTGCCTCTGCAAACAAACTCCAGATGCATGCACCACTTTGTGTATCTGGCTTTACAGGGGTACTATAGAATTGAACCTAGGCCATCAGGCTTTGCAGGCAAATATCTTTAATAGCAGAGTCATCTTACAGCCCAGCAATTTCTTTAGAAAAACAATTTTCCCAGACAGTGAAGTTCTAAACAAGTCTTTGGTGGTCATTGGTTAAGATGCTTACCTGCAGAGCCTAATGACCCAGGCTCTATTCTCCAATACTCATGTAAATCCAGATGCACAAAGTGATGCATGCATCTGCAGCGGCTGGAGGCCCTGGCACATCCATTCTCTCTGACTCTATTCTCTCTCTCTCTGCTTGCAAATAAATAAGTAATAACTGGTTTTTTAAAAAGTATTTGAAAGGGGCTGGAGAGAGAGCTTAGCAGTTAAGGTGTTTGCCTGCAAAGCCAAAGGATCCCGGTTCAAGACTCCAGAACCCATGTAAGCCAGATGCACAAGGGGGCACATGCATCTGGAGTTCATTTGCAGTGGCTGGAGGCCCTGGTGTGCCCATTCTCTCTCTCTCTCTCTCTCCCTCTTTCTCTCAAATAAATAAAAAAATATTTAAAAAAAAAAAAGTATTTGAAGAACCTTAGTGGTCAGTCTCCTTACTTGACAAGATTTTATATAAAAATCAGTTTGAGCAGGGCATGGTGATACATGCCATTAATCTCAGCACTTGGGAGGCAGACATAGAAGGATTGCTGTGAATTTGAGGCCTCAGCTAAAAGTGAAACTCTACCTTGAAAAACCAAAAAAGAAGTTTGGGCTTTTCTGTGCTCACACTCGTCTAGGGGAAAGCAGGTGCAGCATAGACATGCAGAATGATGCCACCAAGTTTGTGGACCTGTACGTGCTGTGGAAATGCTCTGCAAGCAGTCACATCATTTGGGAAGCAGAAGTAGGAGTTCATCAGCAGTTCAAAGACACCCTGAGACTACATAGTGAATTCCAGGTCAGCCTGGGCTAGAGTGAGACCCTATCTGGGCCGGGGGTGGGGGGGGGAGGGAGGGGAGGGAGCGGGAGGGAGCGCGAATGGAACCTACACCATCTGTGGAGCTATTAGCAGGATAGGTGAGTCAGATGATTCTATTCTGCAATCAGCAAAGGATGATGGCACTATCTCAAACAACTTCTGACCTGAGAAAATTGTGGATGGGATATTTGTGGAGTATTTGTCATAAACAAACAGTAAGAAGCTTAAAAAAAAAAAAAAAGCCGGGCGTGGTGGCGCACGCCTTTAATCCCAGCACTCGGGAGGCAGAGGTAGGAGGATCGCCATGAGTTCGAGGCCACCCTGAGACTACATAGTTAATTCCAGGTCAACCTGGACTAGAGTGAAACTCTACCTCGAAAAACCAAAAAAAAAAAAAAAAAAAAAAAAAAAAAAGAACAGAAAAGAAAAAAGAAAGCAGTCTGGGGGCTGGGGAGATGGTTTAGTGGTTAAGGCACTTGCCTGCAAAGCCAAAGTACCCAGGTTCAATTCTCCAGTACCCACGTAAGCTAGATGCACAAGGTGGCTGGAGTTCATTTGTAGTGGCTGGAGGCCCTGGTGCACCCATTCTTTCTATCTGCTTCTTAAAAAAAAAAAAAAAAAAAAAAAGGCAGTTTGGTTTGGGGCGATGGCTTAACAGTTAAGGCACTTGTCTACAAAGCCAAAGGACCTAGGTTTGATTCTCCAGGACCCACATAAAAAGATATTCATGGTGGCACATGCATCTGGAGTTTGTTTCCAGTGGCTGGAGGCCCTAGCATGCCCATACACACTATCTCTCTCTCAAATAAAAAATAAATAAAATAAAAAAGCAGTTTGGGCCTTGTGTGGTGACTCTTGCCTTTGATCCCAGAATTGGGGAAGCAGAGGTAGGAGGATCACTGTGAGTTCGAGTCCAGCCTGAGACGACATAGTGAATTCCAGCTAGAGTGAGCTCCTACCTCAAAAAAAAAAAAAAAAAAAGGTTTGAAGGTGATCCAAACAACTTGCCTTTCTGTGGTTTAAATGATCCAGGAGAATTTTGACTACTTCATGGATGGATGGGTATTGCCTCACTCATTAGACCACTAATAGGGGTAATGTATTTCTCTTAGTTTGGTAAAGGTCGGACGAGGGGAGGAGATAATAAAAACGAACAGCTAAATAGAGCTTTGGTTCTCAGTGGATTTGTTTTAACCACCCTAGGGCACCTCTCTGTTGGCCTGAATAGCTGTTAAATGGATGTCACAGGAGTAGAAGGCTTCATTATTATTGTTAATTACGTTCCAGCCCTGGCCCTCTGTTCCTCCGAGCTCTCGACCTGGGCAAACAGCCCAATCAAGAAACTGTCCAGGCAAATAAATCTCACCTGCAGCCCCAGCTTGGACAGGGATGGCGTGAGCGAGGAGCACGCAGGGGGTCCTTTTCCTGAGTCGGTGAGGGAGTCGGCTTGCAGGTTAAGTTCTCGGAGAGGAGTTCTCATCGTTGTTTTTCCCTAGGAAAGCAAGCAAGGAAGCAAGCGTGAGGAAGCCCGAGCTCTACCATCCGCCCGCCCGCCCGCCCTTGCCTGAGCCCAGGACATCTCCCTTGTAGAAGAGCAGGTTCCCGCTCCAGGGCGAACAAAGACTCAAGACCCGGGGTTCCCGGCCCCTTGGCGCCCCCGGATCCGCTTCCTCTCCCGGAGCGCCCTGCCGCTCACCGGCTGGGGCGAGGGCGTCAGGCCCAGGTTCAGGATTTTCACCCTCCACATCTTCTACGCGGCACAAAGGGAACTCGATCACTTTGCTGACCAGCTCTGGCTCGCCATGTTCACCCGCCGTCTTTATTTGAACTCGCCCCGCGCCTCTGGATTGGCTGCCTGCAAGCAGCACGTCCGGCGTGTGTGGGCGGAGCCCGCGCTGACCACGCCCACACCGGCTCCCAGGCTAACCTTACTGACGGCCCTGGGGTTCTCCAAACCTAACCCCGCACCTGAGGTCGGCGGAAAGACAAGGCTGACTTCAGCCCCAGCGGACATGGCAGGTAGCCGGAATCCTTTTTTTTTTTTTTTTTCTTTGGTTTTTCGAGGTAGGGCCTCACTCTAGCCCAGGCTGACCTGGAATTCACTCTATAGTCCCAGCGTGGGCGAGCTTCCTACTCCCAAGTGCTGGGATTAAAGGCGAGCGCCACAACGCCCTGAGTCAAGGAGTCTTATTTCCAGTGGACCCTCTTCACATCTTGTTCGAAGTCTCTAGTAGGTCTCTCAGGTTTCCTCCTTAGCTATCTAAAGCAGCATTTTTTTTCATTTTTAATTAATTTATTAAAGACAGAGAGAGGGGGAGAGAGAATGGGCACACCAGGGTCTCCAGCCACTGCAAACGAACTCCAGACACATGCGCCACCATGTGCATCGGGCTTGAGCGGGACCTAGAGAATCAAACCTTAACCGCTAAGCCATCTCTCCCGCCTGCAGCATCTTACCTAGACTTGGTCTTCCATCTGTGATTGTGAGATAAGAGTTCCCAAGCTGGGTTTGCTGGTAAAGCCCCTTCAGAATTTCTGCCCTCCTCTTAGAGCTGACCTTAGACCCTGGCAACACCACTACTGGCCTGGTAGCTGACATGTACTGCACTGTGACTCATTTAATCCTCAAAAGAATCTATGAAGCACTACCAGTATCCCCATTTTATAGATGAATCAAGCAATAATTTGCCCAATACCCTAGGGAGCCAAACTTCCAACCCACACTACTAATTACTGTATTCTTTTCATTCCCTTCTGTAAATCTGTCCACTAAAGGTAGAACTGATTTTTTTTTGTTTTTTGAGGTAGGGTCTCATTCTAGTCCAGGCTGACCTGGAATTCACTATGTAGTCTCAGGGTGGCCTCGAACTTACAGTGATCCTCCTACCTCTGCCTCCTGAGTGCTGGGATTAGGCATGCGCCACCACGCCCGGCTTGATTTTTTTTTTTTTTTTTTTACACCAAAACTAGTTTGGTGAACCTGAGTTTATTGGAGTTACTTACATAGCAGGGTGAGGGGTTGCTTACAGGAGCACTAGATGACTCAGACACAACTGCACCCTCTCCATAGCTACTTAGACACAAAGACAGTTTCATCTTTATAAAGTTTACCTCAACATAGGTGATGACTCACAGAAGTTGCAACTCTGGAGCACAGTACACCAGCCTCAGATACCTCCACAGGATAGTCTCTCAGAACTGATTATCTAAAAAATATTTTTATTTATTTATTTGAGAGAGAGAAATAGGGAGAAAGAGAATGGGTGCACCAGGGCCTCCAGCTACTGCAAATGAACTCCAAATGTGTGAGCCCCCTTGTGCATCTGGTTTACATGGGCCCTGGGGAATTGAACCTGGTCCTTTGCTTTGCAGGCAAGCGTCTGAACCTCTAAGCCATCTCTGCAGCCCTCAGAACTGATTTTTTTAGTAACACCTGAGGTTTTTATTTGAGACAGGTCTCAGTATGTACACCAGGCTGGCCTCAAACATGTACTGACTCTCTGCCTCTGGAGCCCATTTGTTTTGAGACAAGTCTTACCATGTTTCTCAAGGGGGCTTCAGCCTCCCAATTTTCTGGGACTACAAGTGTACACTATGATGCCAGAAATCACATTCATCACTGATATTCTTGTTCTTTCACAGAAACTTCACAGGTTGGCTTTCTGTTGTTGTTTTTCGAGGTAAGGTCTCACTCTAGTCTCAGGCTGGCCTTCGAACTCAGTGACCCTCCTACCTCTGCCTCCCAAGTGCTGGGATTAAAGGCATGAGCCACCATGCCTGGCCAGGATGGCTTTTTGTTTGAGACAATCTCACCAGCCTGGAATTACCAATCATCGTGCCTCACCCTCTTAAGTGCTAGAATTATAGCCAAGGATAGAAGTCTTCATGAATTCGGAAGCAATCCAAGGAGGAACTATATGATGTTTCCAACATCAGGTCCCCATGGTTATGTATGGACTCGAGAACTGTATTGCTCAATACCTACTATTGGTCACATATAAATTTGAACATATTTATTTACTTTTTATTTTATTTTGGCTTCTCAAGGTACTTCCCCCACCCCAAGTTAGGGTCTCACTCTAGCCCAGCCTGACCTGGAATTTACTCTGTAGTCCCAGGTTGACCTCAAACTTTCAGCGATCCACCTACCTCTGCCTCCCAAGTGCTGGGATTAAAAGTGTGCACCACCACACCTGGCAATTTTTTATTTATTTGAAAGAAAGAGGAAGCTGACCTGGAACTCACTTTGTAGACCTGACTGGCCTCAAACTCACCATGAGCCTACTAGCTCAGCCTCGTAAATGCTGGGATTAAAGACCTATGTCACCACATCCTGCAACTCTGAGCACCTTAAATGAGACTAGCCCAAATTGGTAAGTGCTACAGGTATAAAACAGAGTCAGGCATGGTGGCACGGGCCTTTAATCCCAGCAATATTTAAGACGTTGGGTTAAATATGTTAAAATTTCACTTTCAACTTTTTAAAAGTTGCTTACTGGCAAATTTCAAATTACCTGTATAGCCTGTGTATATTTATATGAAATATGTGACAGAGAAGGGAAGAGAAAATGGGGAGCACCAGGTCCTGCTTTGCAAATAAACTAGACACATGCCCACTTTGTGCATCTGGCTTTACATGGGTACTGGAGAATCAAACCCAGGCCTGCAGGCTTTGCAAGCAAATGCCTTTAACCACTGAGCCATATTTCTAATCCAACCATATATATACTTTTTAGTCTATGTAGACCAGTTGGCCATAGACGCCCTCCAGTCTATCTCGAATGCTTCTATAGAATGCTATTATGATACCAGGCAGCAGGCATTAGACGGCTGCTTGAATAAAAACAGGAAGTGGGGGTGCTGATGATGGAAGCCAGGGCCTTGAACAAGTTAAGCTTGTGTTCTCCCAGTGCACTACTCTCCCACTCAACATGTTTGTGTGTGTTTCTCTTTACTGAGATAGGCTTCTCATGATTCAATCAAGGCTGACCTCAATTTGGGCAGTCCACTTGTTTCAGTCTCCTGAGTCCTGGGAACATAGGCAAGAGTAGAATTCTCACCATACTCCTTTGGCTTTGCAGGCAAATGCCTTAACTGCTAAGCCATCTCTCCAGCCCTCAGAGCAGTTTTCTTTTGTTTTGTTTTTGGAGGTAGGGTGTCACTCTAGCCCAGGCTGACCTGGAATTCACTCTGTATTCTCAGGGTGTCCTTGAACTCACAGCGATCCTCCTACCTCTGCCTCCTGAGTGCTGGGATTAAAGGCATACACCACCATGCCTGGTTTATAATTCTTAATGAACTGAACAAAGGAATCAATGAACCATCATGCTCGTCAAGATGATCTTGAGCCTAGAACTATCTAAAGTTCAACTAGGGGAGTTCAGAGTATTTGTGGTCGATCAAAAAAACCTGGCAGGGGGGCTGGAGAGATGGCTTGGTGGTTAAGGAGCCTGCCTGCCAAGCCTAAGAATGCCGGTTCCAATCTCCAGCGGTTCCAATCTCCAGGTCCCACGTTTAGCCAGACTTAAAGTGATGCAAGGGCAAAATGCTGCACTTGACCACAAAGGAGCGTACATGTCTGGAGTTTGTTCACAGCAGCTGAGAGGCTGCTGGCATGCCAATTCTCTCTCTCTCTAGCTCTCTCTCTCTCAAAAAAACAAACAACAAAAAAAAAACCTGGCAGGGCTGGAGAGATGGCTTAGCGGTTAAGCACTTGCCTGTGAAGCCCAAGAACCCCAGTTCCAGGCTTGATTCCCCAGAGCCCATGTAAGCCAGATGCACATGGTGGTACACACATCTGGAGTTCGTCTGCAGTGGCTAGAGGCCCTGGCACACCCATTCTCTCCCCACCCTCCATCTCTAATAAGTAAAATAAACTTTAAAAATTAAAAAAAAATAAATTAAAAATAAATTAAAAAAAAAAAAAACCTGGCAAATGAGGGTGAGAAGTGACAGAAAAACCCAGACAAGAAATGGTCAGTAGTAAAAGCTTGTGTAATAGAAATGTGTGACTTGAGATGTTCACCCATTAAAGTAGCTATGTCAGATGCCAGATGTGAGCATGAAGGAATATGGCACTTCTAGTAACAAATACAGCTAGAGAGGGGTAGATAAGGAGGAAAATACCCATAGGTAACAAAGTGGCTATATATATTGCTATGTGTACTCATGTGTAGGTGCACATGCCAGCATTATGGATGTGGTCAGGTGACAACTTCCAGTGTTGGTCCTCTTTGCCTTCCACAATTTGGGCAACCTAACCACTTACTGTAGTTCAATGCTACTTTCACCAGGATAACTAGCTCTCAGGTTCTCATCTCCTCCTCCCTTCTTGCTGTAGACTTGCTGAGATTAGATGCTAGGCCATGTCCAACTTGTGAGTTCTGGAAATTTGGGACCCAGGTACTTTTGCAAGTGTTTTATTCACTCACTGAGCCATCTCTCTAGCTACAATATTTACTTAGCATAACTTCATATTTTGGTGGGGATTTGGTTTTTTATTTTTATTTTTATTTATTTATTATTTTTTTTTTTGGAGAGAGACAGAGGGAGAGGAAGAGATAGAGATGGGCACGCCAGCAGCCTCAACTGCTGTGAACAAAATCTAGATGTGTGTACCCCCTTGTGGTCAAGTGTGGCATTGCACCCTTGCATCACTGCATCTGGCTAAACGTGGGACCTGGAGATTGGAACCAGCATTCTTAGGCTTAGGAGGCAGGCGCCTTAACCGCTAAGCCATCTCTCCAGCCTGGGATTTGTTGTTTTATTTTTTCAAGGTAGCGTCCAATCTAGCCCAGGCTGGCCTCAAACTCATGGTGATCCTGCCTTGGCCTCCCAGTGCTGGCATAAAAGGCACGCACTACCATGCCTGGTTTCTTTTTCTTGTTAAGTAGTCTAGCTAGACTTGCCTCAAATTCACAATCTTCTTGCTTCAGTCTCCAGAAGGAATTAAGGAAGTACAGACCTGCACCACCATAGCTCTTCCCGCTTCATTTTCCATTTGCATTACTCATCTTCCCCAGGCTTTCACATTTCCTCCAACACAACAGTCATTAAGACCTTTACAAATCGTGGTTTCTTTTATTTTTAACTTTTTAAAAAATTTTATTTATTTGAAGCCAGGCGTGGTGGCGCACGCCTTTAATCCCAGCACTCGGGAGGCAGAGATAGGAGGATCGCCGAGAGTTCGAGGCCACCCTGAGACTACATAGTTAATTCCAGGTCAGCCTGGACCAGAGTGAAACCCTACCTTGCAAAACCAAAAAAAAAAAATATTTATTTGAAAGAGTGACAGGCAGAGAGAGAAAGAGAGGGAGGGAGAGAGAATGGGTGCACCAGGGACTCCAGCCACTGCAAACGAACTCCAGACACATGTGCCACCTTCTGCATCTGGCTTACGTGGGTCATGGGGAATTGAACCGAGGTCCTTTGGCTTTGCAGACAAACGTCTTAACTGCTAAGCCATCTCCCCAGCCCTATTTTAAACTTTTTTTCCAAAGATTTTTTATTTTATTTATTATTTGAGACAAAGAGAAGGAGAGAGAATGGGTGCGCCAAGGCCTCTAGCCACTGCAAACGAACTCCAGACGCATGCGCCACCATGTGCATCTGGCTTATTTGGGACTTGGAGAATCGAACCAAGCTCCTTAAGCTTCGCAGGCATATGCCTTAACCACTAAGCCATCTCTCCAGCCCTATTTTTAACTTTATATTTTTGGTGGCTTTTTTTTTTTTTTTTTTTTTTTTTTTTTTTTCAAGGTAGGGGTCTCACTCTAGCTCAGGCTGACCTGGAATTCACTATGTAGTCTCAGGGTGGCCTTGAACTTATGGCAATACTCCTACCTCTGCCTCCTGAGTGCTGGGATTAAAGGTGTGTGCCACCACGCCCGGCTATATATTTTTTTATTTTATTTGAGAGAGTCAGAGAGAGAGAGAGAGAGAGAGAGAGATAAAGACAGAGAATATGGGCGCTCCAGGGCCTCCAGCCACTGCAAACAAACTCCAGACGCATGTACCACCTTGTGCATCTGGGTTACGTGGGTCCTGGGGAATCGAACCAGGGTCCTTTGACTTTGCAGGCAAACACCTTAACTGCTAAGCCATCCCTCCAGTCCTGATTTCTTTTAAAAAACTGTTGGGCTGGCCGGGTGTGGTGGCACACGCCTTTAATCCCAGCACTCGGGAGGCAGAGGTAGGAGGATTGCTGAGAGTTCGAGGCCACCCTGAGACTACATAGTTAATTCCAGGTCAGCCTGGACCAGAGTGAGACCCTACCTTGAAAACCAAAAAAAAAAAAAAAAAAAAAAAAAAAAACTGTTGGGGCTGGAGAGATGGCTTAGCAGTAAAGTTAAGGTGCTTGCCTGCAAAGCCAAAGGACCCTGGTTCGATTCCCCAGGACCCATGTAACCGAGATGCACAAGGTGGTACATGCATCTGGAACTCGTTTGAGTGGCTAGAGGCCCTGGGATGCCTCTTCTTTGCTCTCCCTCTCTCAAAGGGCCTCTCTTTCTCGTTCCCTCTCTCTGTCTCTAATAAATAAATAAATAAAAATAAAATCTTAAAAAAAAATCTTTTTGAGAGGGAGAGGTGCATGGGTACACCAGAAACTCTTGCTGCTCCAGATACATGTGCCACTCTGCATCTGGCTTTACATGAGAACTGGAGAACTGGATCTGGGTCAGCAGGCTTTTGCAAGCAAGCACCTTTAGCCACTGAGCCATCTCCCAACCCTTTTTATATTTTTTGTTTTTCAAAAATTTTAAATTATTTATTTGAGAGACGGACAGAATGGGCACACCAAGGCCCCCAGCCACTGCAAATGACTCCACATGCACGTGCCACCTTGTGCATCTGGCTTACATACGAATTGAGGACTTGAACCTGGGTCCTAGGCTTCCCAGACAAGCACCTTAACAACTAAGCCATCTCTCCAACCCCTTTCAAATATTTTTATTATTTATTTATTTATTTGGTTTTTTGAGGTAGGGTCTCACTCCAGCCCAGGCTGACCTGGAATTCACTTTGTCGTCTCAGGGTGGCCTTGAACTCATGGCGATCCTCCTACCTCTGCCTCCCGAGTGCTGGGATTAAAGGTGTGCGCCACCATGCCCAGTTTCAAATATTTTTATTGAAGAGGAGGGAGAGAGGGAGAGAATGGGGGCAAGCCAAGGCCTACAACCACTACAGATGCACTTGATGTGCATATGGTTTTATGTGGATAGTGGGGAATCAAAACAAGGTCATGAGGCTTTAAAGATAAGTGCCTTAATCACTAATAATTATCTCTCCAGCCCTATTTATTTATTTGGTTTTTCAAGGAAGGGTCTCACTTTAGCCCAAGCTGACCTGAAATTCACTGTGTAGTCTCAGGGTGGCCTTGAACTCACGGCAATCCTCCTACCTCTGCCTCCTGAGTGTTGGGATTAAAGGCATGTGCCATTATACCTGGCCTTACAGCCCTATTTATTTTTATTTATTTTTATTCATATTCAAGGAGAGAGAGAGAAAGAAAAGGTAAACCAAAGCCTTTTGCTGCTACAATGTCCAAACACATGGGCCACTTTGTGCATCTGTCTTTACAGAATCAAACTCAGACCATTAGGCTTTGCAGGTAAGCCCCTTAACCACTATGTCATCTTTCCAGATTGTATTTTATTTTTTGGGGGGAGTTTTTGTTTGTTTGTTTGTTTGTTTGTTTGTTTGTTTGTTTGTTTTTCAAGGTAGAGTCTGACTCTCAGGCTGACCTGGAATTCACTATGTAGTCTCAGGGTGGCCTCAAACTCATGGCTATCCTCCTACCTCTGCCTCCCAAGTGCTGGGATTAAAGGTGTGCACCACCATGCCTGGTGCAATCACCTTTAACTACTGAGTTATCATCCTGGCCCCAAATTGAGATTTCTTTATACTTATCTCTCTCTTCTCACTCCTTCCTTCCCCCTTACCTTTTCCCTTAGGTGGCCCAGGACTTCAAACTCCCTATATAGCCAAAGATGGATGACCTTAAACTTCTGATCCTCTGGAGCTTAGATTACAGGTGTATACCACCATGCCCAGTTTTGAACCCATACAAAAGAGTGCTAGGTAAATAGTTATGAGAAATTAGCTACATCTCCAGCCCTAGTTTTGATTTTCTGAGACAGGAACTTGCTCTGTAGCTCTGGTTGGCCTCATAGTAGCAGCAAACCTCCTATCTTAGCCTCACAAATTCTGAGATTATAGGAATGAGCTATCATACCTGGCAATGTCTCTTATTTTGTAAAAACCCAACTGCATCAACAAAATTAGCAAGTTGAGAACTATCTACCACATGTTATTTTTAAAGTTCAATGACACTTTATTAGATTAATAGAAGGAAAGAGAAGAGAGTATAAAGAGCCCCGGCCCACAACAAGGCAAGAGCAGGGTTAAGCCCCCCAATTCACCAGTTTTGAGCAAAATCAATGGATGAAGCTGGAATTAACTTAGCTGCTTTGCCTAATGAATAAAGGAGGGTATGTATTAGCTGATAATTAGTGGGACTCATAGACCAGCAAAACTCATGGAAAGGCCAATAAAATCTGAAACAATGTTTCATAGACTATAAGCAGGGAAGCTTGGCATGGTGGTGCATGCTTTTAATCCCAGCACTTGGGAGGCAGAGGTAGGAGGATCGCTGGGAGTTCAAGGCCACCCTGAGACTACATAGTGAATTCCAAGTCAGCCTGAGCTGGAGTGAGACCCTACCTCAAAAACCAAAACCAAAACCAAAACCAAAAACAAAACAAAAAACAAAAAAATAAAGAACATAAATAAGCAGGGGAGAAAATAGTATGCTTTTTTTTCCCAAATAAAATAATTCCTGATTAACTCTACAGTGTTTGTATTAATTTGCTAGGATTGCCATACAAAGTTCCACAGACTGGCTGGGTCAAATAACAAAAAATAATTTTCTTGGGCTAGAGAGATGGCTTAGCAGTTAAGGCACTTGCCTGCAAAGCCAAAGGATCCCATTCAATTCCCCAGGACCCACGTAAGCCAGATGCACTAGGGGGCGCATATATCTCGAGTTCATTTGCAGTGGCCAGAGGTCCTGGCACGCCCATTCTCAACCCCTCAAATAAATAAATAAATAAAATAATTTTCTTACAATTCTGGAGGCTAAGCTGGACATGATAGCACATGCCTGTTAATTCCACCACTTAGGTGAGGCAGAAAGCTAAGTTCAAAGTTCAAGGCCAGCACAAGCACAGGAAGACCCTGTCTCAAAAATAACCAGGACTGAAGAGATGGCACAGCAGTTAAAAAGCTTGCCAGCAGGGGCTGGAGAGATGGCTTAGCGGTTAAATGCTTGCCTATGAAGCCTACGGACCCCGGTTCAAGGCTCGATTCTCCAGGACCCACGTAAGCCAGATGCACAAGGGGGTGCATGCATCTGGAGTTCGTTTGCAGTGGCTGGAGGCCCTGGCACACCCATCCTCTCCCTCTCTCTCTCTCTCTCTCTCTCTCTCTCTCTACCTGCCTATTTCTGCATGTCTCTCTCTCAAATAAATAAATAATAAAATATTTAAAAAAAAAAAAAAAAAAAAAAAGGTTGCCAGCAAAGCCAAAGGACCCAAGTTCGATTCCTCAGTACCCAAATAAAACCAGATGCACACGGTGGTGTAAGAGTCTGGACTTCATTTGCAGTGGCTGGAGGCCCTGGTATACCCATTCCATCTGCCTTTCTCTAATAAATAAATATTTTTAAAAAGTAACAACCAGGGTCTGGCATGGTGGCACACGCCTTTAATCCCAGCACTCAGGAGGCAGAGGTAAGAGGTTCACTGCAAGTTGGAGGCCAGCCTGAGACTACACAGTAAATTCCAGATCAGCCTGGGCTACAGTGAAACCCTACCTCAAAAAAACAACAAGAAAAATCAGGGCAGGGGAGATGGCTTAGTGATTAAGGCACTTGCCTGAAAAGCCAAAGGACCCAGGTTTGATTCCCCAGGACCCTCGTAAACCAGATGCACAAAATGGTGCACGCTTCTGGAGTTCGTTTGCAGCGGGCTGGAGGCCCTGATGCACCTATTTTCTGTCTCTTTCTCCCTCTTCCTACCTCAAATAAATAAATAAATAAATAAATAAATAAATTAAAAAAATCAGCCGGGTGTGGTGGCACATGGCTTTAATCCCAGCACTTGGGAGACAGAGGTAGGGGGATCGCAGTGAGTTCAAGGCCACTCCCACCCTGAGACTACATAGTGAATGCCAGGTCAGCTTGAGCTAAAGCAAGACCTTATCTCAACAACCCCCCTCCCCAAATCAAAATCAAAGCATAGGAAAAAAATTGAAAATATCATTTCAGATCATATACTATATTTCTTTTAAGTAAATTTCATGCAAGTAAATAAAAAGTATTACGATTTATATGTCATTAGTTCTGAAGAGAGGGTATGGAGTGGTGAGAAGGGAGGACTTTTCAAATTGGTACTTTCTCCCATCCAAGAACTAACCTACTTTGCTTCAAATATCAGTCCTAAGAAGTGAAAAATAATACAGATGAGGTAGAAGCACATTCTCCCCTCAAACAGAAGAAAGTTTAAACTTTTGAGAAGTTTAAGAAAATGAAAGACTTCATAAGGCTAGAAATGTACATCAATTCTAAGTCCAGATGATTTTCCTTACAAAAGGACAAAGTTCTTTTTTTTTAATTTTTTTAATTATTTTATTTATTTTTGGAGAGAGACACAGAGACAGAGAGAGAGAGGGAGACAGACAGAGATGGGCGCGCCAGCAGTCTCTCGGTGCTGAGAACAAAATCCAGATGCATGCACCCCCTGAAGCCAAGTGCGGCATTGAGCCCTTGCATCACTTTGCATCTGGCTAAACGTGGGACCTGGAGATTGGAACCGGGTTCTTAGGCTTAGCAGGCAGGCGTCTTAACCACTAAGCCATCTCTCCAGCCCCAAAGTTCTTTTATTAGAAGTTATTTTTACTTATTTGTGAGAGAGACAGAGAGAGATAAAGTATGGGCATGCCAGGGCCTCTTGCCACTGTAGACAAAACTCCAGATGAATGTACCATTTTATGCATCTGGCTTTATGTATATATTGGGGAACTAAACCCACACCACCAGGTTTTGCAATCAATCAAGTGCCTTTAACCACTGAGCAATCTCCCCAGTGCAGGAAAAGGTTTTTGAGATAAGTCTTCAACTTTAACTTTTTATTTTTAATTTATTAGAGAGAAAGAGAATGAGCATGCCAGGGACTCCAGGTGCTACAAGCGAACTCCAGACACATGCACTACCTTGTGGATGTGGCTTATGTGGGTACTGCAGAATCAAACCTGGGTCCTTTGGCTTTGCAGGCAAGTGCCTTAACCACTAAGCCATCTCTCCAGCCCAAATCTCCAACTTTAAATCCTAAAATTAGTGACATATGGTCCTCAATCATTTCATTTACCCATCAAAAACAGAATCTTAGCTGGGCCTGATGGCAGAGGACTATAATCCCAGCTACTTAGGAAGCTGAGGAAGGAGGATCATGAAATCAAAGTATGTCTAGCCTACAGAATAAACTCAAGGCCAGCCTCAAAAAACAAAAACCCTGAACCTTGGTTCATGATGATCAGTTTAATAGTCCTTCTATCTCCTGAGGAGGTTTTGTTTTGGAAAAGATGTGGGTAGCTGCCCCTGTTAGCCCTAGAGAATACATTTCATCCATCTCTGTTTAAGTTTGTATTTTATTCCTCACATTTAGGTTCACTTTTCAATTTTCAAAAATTATATTAAGGAATAGCCTTAAGCTATCATATTAAATTTTTGCTGCATATTTACTCAAATGGTGAAATGATAGCTTTTGAGGTCTTTGAAAACACATTCATATTGCTTTTTTTTGGTGGGGGGAATTTCAAGTTAGGATCTCACTCTAGCCTAGGATAACCTGAAACTCACCCTGTAATGCACGGCTGGCCTCGAACTCACAACGATCTTCCTACCTTTGCCTCCTGAGTGCTGAGATTAAAGGCGTATGCCACCATGCCAAGTTCATACTGTTTCTGACAAGCTTATTAAACATATAAATAACACCTTGGGAGCCCATAAAGTGTCATTAATGTCTAGGAAAGAAACAGGACAGAGAAACAAGAAGGTAAAGAATAAGTCTTTGGTTTACAGCTTGTGGGTAAGAATACAGAGATGGGGCGGGGAGAGGGGACAAAAGAGGATAACATGATGGGAATGCAGCCAATTTCCAGTATGTTCATATATGAAAGTTACCACTAAAAATTATATTTAAAAGGCCAGGCATGGTGGCAACATGCCTTTAATCCCAGCACTGGGGAGACAGAGGTAGGATTGCTGTGAGTTTGAGGCCACCCTAAGACTACATACTGAATTCCAGGTCAGCTTGGGCTAGAGACAGATTCTACCTCAAAAAAAATTAATAATAAAGTAAAATAAAGTAAAAATAATAGAGAGGGAGAGATTGTACTGGAGAAGTCACGATGAGAAGGGTCACAACCTTGATCTGAAATGAACTAAGAGGTGGGTTATATGATGGAGAAGGACTAGGGCTAGTTGTGACTGTCAGGAACAAAATGCTAAAGATTTAACTCGGATCCAGCACCCGGAAGGATAGAGTATTAAGCAGCAACCAAAATAAAACGGGACCATCAGGTGTTCATACTGAGTTGACAGTGGAGGAGATCCTCAGGTTTACAGCTGGGCTCCAGTCTACAGGAGAGGGGGTGAAGCAGAGATAGAGTGGACCAGGAAGGACTCCAGATCACAGTCAAAGTCCTTGAAGGGCACGCACTCCAATGGGCTGGGCTGCATATCTTGTGTCTCCATGATGAAGTCCACTGGCTGCTTCTGTAGGAGCTCTGGATCAAAGGCCACCCCCCGAAAGAAAGGGTGGACCTGGAAGTGATGCAAATAACGCAGACGGTGCAAGGGGTTCTGGCATAAGAGCTGAAGGGACATAGAGTATGAAGGGTGAGAGCCTGGGATAGGAAGAGGCTAAACAAACAAGATGAAAGGGGAATAAAGGACTTCATGGAGAAATGGGGGGCAGGCAAAAAAGCAAATGTAGGTGGATCTGACAGGACTGGTGGGAATGAAAAAGCTGTAGTTGGAGCTGGGTGTGGTGGCGCATGCCTTTAATCCAGCACTCAAGAGGCAGAGATAGGAGGATTACTGTGAGTTCAAGGCCACCCTGAGACTACATAGTGAATTCCAGGTCAGTCTGTGCTAGAGCGAGATCCTACCTCAAAAAACCAAAAACCAAAACAAAACAAAACAAAACAAAAAAAAAAAACTATAAAGCTGTAATTGTGTATTTTCAGACAGTAAAAATGTAGCATTAGCTCACTCTCAGACATAACCTGACTTTTCTTTTTTTGGTTTTTTGAAGTAGGGTCTCGCTCTGCCAAGGCTGAGCTGGAATTCACCGTGTAGTCTCGGGGTAGCCTTGAACTCATGACGATACTCTTACCTCTGCCTCCCAAGTGCTAGAATTAAAGGCATGTGCCACTATGCCCAGCTTTTTTTTTTTTTTTTTTTTTTTTTTTTAGAAGAACGAGACTTTTCTTGAGATTTGGAGAACCAGAAATACTGGGATTTTTTTTTTTTTTTCCCCGAGGTAGGGTCTCACTCTAGCCCAGGCTGACCTGGAATTCACTGTTGTCTCAGGGTGGCCTTGAACTCACGGCGATCCTCCTACCTCTGCCTCCCAAGTGCTGGGATTAAAGGCGTGCGCCACCACATCCAGCCCTCGCAATGAAATTTAAAGAGGTTGCCGGGCGTAGTGGCGCACGCCTTTAATCCCAGCACTCGGTAGGCAGAGGTAGGAGGATCGCTGAGAGTTCAAGGCCACCCTGAGACTACATAGTTAATTCCAGGTCAGCCTGGACCAGAGTGAGACATTACCTCGCAAAACCAAAAAAAAAAAAAAAAAAAAAGAAAGAAAGAAAGAAATTTAAAGAGGTTAGAGTGCCTCCAAAAAAACTTCCTCCCCCTAAAAATTACTCAGAGGAGCATGGAAATTATTAACTGATAAGAAAAGAGACTGAATGGTAAAGCAAGTGTTCACTCTTACCTCATGGAGCAGGAGAGAGAGCTCTTGAGTAACAGAAGCTGGGACCTTACATTCACAGTGGGTCACACGTGCCAACATGGTCACATGATCTCTTTCTGCCACCACTGGGAACTGAGTTAAAGAGGGAGGGATGGGAATAAGGCAAGACTTCTAAGGCCCATCGCCCATCACAGCTCTCTTCTCTGTCCAACACCACTACCATTCTCTCACCTTCCCGGTTGCCAGAGAGAAAAGTAATACTCCCAGGGACCACCAATCAGCAGTGTGGTTGTAAGGTCCACCACTCAGGACCTCTGGAGCTATGGATTTAAAAGGTACTTGTCATTGATATCCTTCACTATCCTCCCACCCTCTTTAGCATCTCTCACCCATGTACTGAAGAGTGCCACAGATAGTATAGGCTCGGGCTCCCTGAGGCAGGTGACGGGACAGACCAAAGTCTGTCAATTTCAGATGGCCTACAAAAGAAGAGAGAGGGTGGAACCTTATTAACCATGATTTACTTCCCCAGAAGAAGTCTCTCTCATTCTGGGACTAGAAACTTACCTCGCTCATCCAGAAGGATGTTCTCCATCTGAAAGATCATGAGTAAGAAGGTATTATTCTTCTTCAACTGTATTTCCTTTTTCTCTTTCTTTTTCTTTCTTTCTGAGACAGTCTTACTGTGTATGCCAGGCTGGTTTTAAACTTGTGGTAATCCTATAGTTTCTGCCTTCCAAGTGCTGGGATTACACATAAGTATCCCCACATCTAGCTATCTTTGCTTCATTCATCATGTATACCTACTCACTGGAGACGGCCCTTCTCAGCATTCAAATCTATACTTAGAGGACCTTACCCAAACCCTTAGCACCCAGAGAACCAAACATCAACTGTTGTCAGCTCCCCACCCATCTTCTTGGACCTGATGCAGCTTCTTACTGAAGTTCTTCCTTAGACTAAAGGAAAAACACTTAACTCTACCTTCACATCTCGATGGATGATGCCCAAGTCATGGAGATAGCCTGTGGATAACAGCAAACATGGGATGTACTGAAGGTCTTTGACTTCCAGAATTATTGTTTTCTCCTTCCCACCAACTTAATTCTTCCCGTTCCCTTACCAGTTTTTCACTTACATAGCACAAGGACCAGCTCAGCTGCAAATAGGCGGACAGAGGCCTCTGGAAAGCAACCAACAGCAGCCCACAGGGAGTAGAGATCTGTGCTACAGTAGCTACACACTGCAAAGCACCAGAAGCCAAAGCAATGTTTAGGGTCCACAATGCTTGGGCTCACAGCATTATAGAGCATCTGTTCAAACTGATGCCACCAGCTATTCCCTCTTGTTTTTGGATAAGAAATTCTGAGAGGGGAACAGAGCAAGACGGAATAATCCCAGAGGAACAAATAATCTCAGGTGAAGAGAATGGTGGGTAGACTATTGGGGGTAAAGAAAGAGGGCAGTCACTCACTAATGAAGAGGTGCCGTTTCCCCTGCCAGCTGTCCCCCAAGCTGTGTATAAAAGGATGGTTGATCTGTCGCTAGGGTCAAAGGAAACGAAGTTAGGAAATAACAGATTTGATAAAGATATTCAAGACATCAGGTTTTACCTAGTTGTACAGAAATGGAGCTGCTGTTTAAGCTCTCAGTTCAAAGGAACTCAATACTTAGGCCTGCCTGCCTGATAATCCTGAAACCAGCACACTAGCAAGGAACACACTGGCAGGACCTGAGTGTGTTGACAGCTAACTACTACTTTTCTCAGGATATACTTTGGCATTACACTGAGATGGAAACAAATGGGGAGGATAAAACCAGGAAAAGCAGTATAGCTGGGCAAAGAAAAGTGCTTTCTCTGAAACCTGGGATTTTGTTCTCCCCACAATGCTTCCCAGAGCTCTGCATACCTGAATGCTAACCTCCTCTTTACACTGCCTCAGGGTGTCCCTCTGTAGGACTTTCACCTTGGGTACCACCTGCAAAGGCAGAGGAAGAATAACTCTGAGAATAGTGCTGTGGAATTTACTTCTCTCTGGGACAGATTGCAAATAGGAACTGGGTTGCCTAGACCCCTACCTTTAGAGCAAATACAGCTTTCTGGGCACAATCTAGCACTTTCAGGACAGTTCCAAAAGAGCCTTTAGCCACAAGGCCTAAAATCTACACAAAGAAATGAAGAGGGCAACTGAGACTGGTTGCTTTGACATTTCTTCCACAAGAATTTGATTCCTCCCAGGGATTCCAATGACCTACCTTCAGCTGATGCTGCCTTCTTACAGGCCTCATGGGAAACTCTGGTAGAAAGAGGCTGATGAACTGAGGCACTGGCCACTCAGATAGAGGCTTCTCAAGTAGCAGTGGGGCTGGCTGTAGAGGCTCCTGATGACCCTGTAGTTCCCATAGTTCTTCCAGACCTGACCTGATGGTTCCCACACCACACCAGAGGCTCTTCCAGCCTCGGGCCAAAGGGCCCTGGATGTTGCCACACTGCTGAGAAGGGAGCCATTCTAAACTTCTTCCCAAAGCATTGTAGGTTCTACCTATCTTAAATTAATAGGTGTACTTTCTCAAACTCTAGGGGCAGATTCTTTTTTTCTTTTTTGTTTTTCAAGGTAGGGTCTCTTACTCTTGCCCAGGCTGACCTGGAATTCAATATGTATATCAGGGTGGCCTTGAACTCATGGCGATCCTCCTACCTCTGCCTCACAAGTGCTGGAATAAAAGGCATGCGCCACCACGGCTGGCTAGGTGTAGATTTTTTTTTGTTTTGTTTTTGGAGGTAGGGTCTCACTCAGGCCCAGGCTGACCTGGAATTAACTATGTAGTCTCAGGGTGGCCTCGAACTCACGGTGATCCTCCTACCTCTGCCTCCCAAGTGCTGGGATTAAAGGCATGTGCCAACACGCCCGGCTAAGGTATAGATTCTTAAGAACCAGTAAAAACTACTAAACTGGCTTTGTGATAAAGCCTGAATTTCCTGGACATAATTCAAAGCCTCTAGGACAGTTAATAGTTGGGATGTTCTTTCCATGACTAATCAGGAATACACAACCTGTGCCTCAGAAAAGGTCTACAATGCTTTCACATGAAAGCATCCTTTGCCCCACCCCCACTGGGCATCAGGGACTCACTCCTAACTAGATACTTCCTGGCTTCAGGATCTTAGCTTGGTCCACATCCTTCAATTCCCTTCCACAGACTACCAGAGCCCCACACCGTACCTTTCGAGGAGCAGGCACCTGGGAGTGTTGCCTCTGTCGACAGCTCACTGCTCCCATCCCCAGCCTCTGCCTCCTCTCTTGCTAAATCTATCCCAGTTACATAAGCAATTCCTCCCGCTGATACTGCATTACCCGTGAGCCCCGCCTCTTCCACTGTGCACAGACCCATCATCTTTGGGCCAGAGCCATAGAAAGGCTAAGAAGTATCTGTGATATAGCTTTAAGGCAGAGGTGGAAAGAATGTGTTGGATTGGTGGGGAGAGAAGGACACTGACAGATTGAACACTTGCACAACACAACTAAAGAAAAAACCAACATCAAATAAAAAATTTTTTTTTTCTCTTTAAATCGTTCTTTTTTTTTTTTTTTTTTTTTTTTTGCCATTCTCCAGGGTATACTCCAAGGGGAAGAGCAGAGGACCTGTAGCCAGCCCTGGCTCCTATTACCATCCTCCAAAGTGAGCACACACATTGGCAAGAAGTTGATTCTCCCAGAACACTAATACCTCTTTTATACAAGGCAGTGGAGTGAGGCACAAAAGATCAGACTCCTCCCCTCAACTTCCTGTCACAGAGGAAGAGCAGTTACACTTAGAAATATATATATATATGTATTTATATATATATGTCTATTTATAAAAATTCATCACACTTGATCATTACTATCCCCTCACCCTTTCAGCTGACCCCAAGGAAATAGGATCCTAGGCTTTGGCCCAAACCCTGGGTCTTCTGGTTCTCCTTCCTCTCTGGCTCTGGGCCGGATCAGCCTGAGATGGAACGCAGCATTACTGTCCACCATGCTCTGCAGGAAACAGGACAGCTGCCAAGGAACACTGTCTGTCTCAGTTCCCTATGAGCTCCAAACCCTCACAAAAGGGAAGCTCCTCCCACCCTCAAGTCCCTGGAGCCTGAGCCAGAGTCAGATCCTATACTGTAGTCACTCGGACTGACAAGTCACTTGCGCCTGCCAAAGATGGACTTCTTGCCAGGATTCTTGTCACCCACACTTAAACCGATGAGGAGCCGAGCTTTCTTTTCCTCTTCCTGCTGTTGCATATTCAGGTCTGATTTAATTTCTAGCTTTCCCCGGACCTCAGACCCTGTTGCAGGTTTCAGCCTTAGCTTTTCTTTGATTACCTGGTGAGTGAAGGAGTAGAAGGAAAGGTAAATATTAGTAGGACAGGCAGAATAAGTCAAAGTGAACCAAGTCAACAATATTTATTAAACTTCATACAAAGCACAACTGGACAATTCACATTATAAATAAAATGGTCTCTGCTTTCAAGAAGCTTACAGTCTAATTAGAACCATTCTAAAGCTGATGTGGTAGGAGTCCTTGTTCCCTCATATTAATGGTAGTTAACATACATGAAGCAGTAAGTATTTAATCATCTGGAGAAGAATGTAAGACGTAAGTAATTTCATTCCTCTGCCCCTTCCTTCAGCTATCTCTCTCTTAATGTATCTTAGAAAAAAAGGCTCCTTAGCAGGGGATCTCCTCGCCACCTCCTGTTAACGAAATAGCCATAAGCCCTGGCGGGATACCTGGGCAACCAGAGCTTTTCGGCTGTCCCTTTTGACAGCCATGGCAAAGTCTAGCCATGTCCACGTGTTGTTGTGGTACTCCAGACAGGGTAGCACCAAGTTAAGGTCACCCCAGTCCACACTGTTCTTCTCACCCTAGAAGAGGAAAAGGAGAGAAGATGGGGGGGGGGGAATACATCAGCTATCATTTTTAGTCTAAGCCCATATAAGTTTAAGTCCTCCCATAGCAACCTACTAATACAGATTCAGATTTTCCCTTACCTGATAAGGGTGCTGACTCCTGCAGGAAGCAGAAGGAACAGCAGATTTGTCAGCCAAGGGCCTGCTTCACAAGAAGCTTGGCTATCTGCCTGTCTATAACTGATCATTTGATTCTCGTCCCTCCCTGCTCTAGAAAGCACTAGGTAGGGGAGGAAGGACATACCTTATAGCTGACACACAGTGGAACCTGTGGAATCTTTATGTAGATGAAGGAATTGTTCATGGCAGCTCGCTCTTTCATCTTGTCAATATCATCCACAGGGTGCTATGAAAAGCAGGAAAGGAACATGAGCCTCTTAACTATCAAAATACACCCTCTCTCCTTCCACCTCTGCAGAAAACTCAAAATAGGAAAAAGTCTCAGCCATGTCCAACAAATACCCTTAACAACAGCCCCCCCACACACTTTTTTTTTCAAGCACACTAAAGTATGTTTTAATTTGGGCTTTTATTTTTATTTTAGAGAGAGAAAAAGGAAGGGAAAGGGAGGGAAGGAGAGAAGGGGCACACCAGGGCCTCCAGCCACTATAAATAAACTCCAGATGCATGCGCTACCTTGTGAATCTCGCTTACGTGGGTCCTAAGGAATCGAACCTTGGTCCATAGGATTTACAGGCAAATGCTTTAACCACTGAGCCATCTCTGCAGCAGAACCCCCTTTTTTTTTTTTTTTTAACTTTTTATTTGAGAGAGAAGCAGCAAGAGAGAATAGGCACACCAGGGCCTCCAGCCACAGTAAATGAACTACAGACGCATGTGCCCCTTTGTGCATCTGGCTTATGTGGATCCTTGAGAGTTGAACCGGGGTCCTTTGGCTTTGCAGGCAAACACCTTAACCGCTAGGCCATCTCTCCAGCCCTTTCTTTGGTTTGTCAATGCAGGGTGTCACACTAGCCCAGGCTAACTTGGAATTCACTATGTAGTCTCAGGGTGGCCTTGAACTTATGGCAATCCTCCTACCTCTACCTCCCAAGCGCTGGGATTAAAGGTGTGCACCACTACCCCCAGCTTCCTTTTTTGTTTTTAAGACAGGTTCTCTCATATATTCCAGGCTGGCCTCAAACCTCTGTTCCTCCTGCCTCTATATCACCAGTGCTGGAATTACAGACATGTGCCACCACGCCTATGCAGTACTGAGAATCTTGGGACTGAGCTCCGGGCTTCCTGCATGCTAGGCAAGCATTCTACCAATTGAGCCACACTCTGAGAATCTTATTTTCTGTTTTGAGACAGGATCTCATTATGTAGCCCAGGCTAATGATGAACTCATATCTTCCTGGTCCCAGGCTCCTAAGTGCTGGGTTAATGGAATACACCACCACATTCAGCTTTTGCCATTTTTTTTACTCTCAGATTCATGTGCTGTACCTCAGGTGATTTACGAAATGACCTTCTGACCCCAGAACTGCGGGTCAAGCCCTGTGCCACTCCCTTTCCTGCGCCCAGTGGGACAGCGTCATCTGTGGCCATCAGCTGCCGAGGCTTCACCACTGGTATTCCTGTAATAGTTAAGCACACCAACAGTGAGCCTTCTTCTGAAACTGCCTAAGGTTGCCACTGCATTCTTCTAACATTCCCCCATCAAAATTCTTACCAGTAGTCACTAGTTTGGACTTATCCTCTTCATCACCAACTTCATCATCTTCCACATTTCGGCCAGGAAAGAAAAAGCCCATCATTCTGTGGAAGAACTGGTGTGTCAACTGGATGGTGAGAGGCACAACATTTACCTAACAGGGAAGAAGGATGAAGAAGAAACTAAAGCTCAGACACTATCCATCAATTAACTGCACTAACCAGCATAACACACATCTAGCTTTGAAATGCTTTTGATCCTGGACTCCCACCAGACTGTTTAGTTACCTCAAAGTGTTCTTTAACAGAAATACCCCCAACAGGGGGCCGGACTTTGCTGAAAAGACGGAGAGCTAGTTGTCGTCCAGACTGGCAGGAACTCTGGGGCCGCAGGACTACCTGCAGCAAAGAGTCAACAATAGATCCACAATATGAGCTCCCTAAAAATCAATCTACAAATCAACCTGCAAACCTTTTGCAGAAGGAGAACTAAAGAAATGGTCTTGCTAAGCTGGGCAAGCTTTTACCATTCAAACTCCCATTATTCTTGTTTATATGAAAGGGCCTTTATAATATGCTTTGCTAAGAAGCCTATGAGTGGATTAGGAATGGGTAAATAAGACTTGCCTTGGGCTGGAGAGATGGCTTAGTGGTTAAGGTGTCTGCCTGCAAAGCCAAAGGATCTTGGCTCGATTCTCCAGGACCCAGGTAAGCCAGATGCACAAGTGAGTACATGCATCTGGAGTTCAGGAGCTGGAGGCCCTGGTGCACCCATTCTCTCCCCCTCTCTCTCCCAAATAAATTAATTCATTTAAAAAAAAAAAAAAAAAAAAAGTGGGCTGGAGAGATGGCTTAGCAGTTAAGGCATTTACCTGAGAAGCCTAAGGACCTGGGTTCAATTCTCCATGTCCCATGTAAGCCAGATGCACAAGGGGGGGGGGTACATGCACCTGGAGTTTGTTTGCAGTGGCTAAAGGCCCTGGCACACCCATTCTCACTCTCCCTCTCTCTTTCCCTCTCTCTGTCTCAAATAAATAAATAAATAATCTAAAAAAAAAAAGAGAGAGAGACTTGCCTTATAGATATGGGGGTAGAGCTCAGTACAGTGCTTGCCTATCATGTGCACAGCCCTGCATCCCATCCCCAGCACCATGAAAAAATAGAAAACTTGAGACTTGCCTTATAGACGGTGTTGGGGAGAAGGTTGTTCATAGTGAACCAGCCTAACTCCAGAAGATGTTCTGCTGTGTCATCAGACTTATTCACCTAGAAAGACACATTTCTGAAGACCGGGTGTGGTGGCACACGCCTTTAATACTAGCACTTGGGAGGCAAAGGTAGGCATGCCAGGCATGGTGGCACACCTTTTTAATCTCAGCACTTGGGAGGCAGAGGTAGAGGATCGCCATAAGTCCGAGGTCACCCTAAGACTACATAGTGAAGTCCAGGTTAGCCTGGGCTAGAGTGAGACCCTACCTCGAAAAGAAAAAAAAAAAAAGACAAATTTTTCCTTATTCACTATAAGCCTTGGGCACTTATTAGAGAATTACTACATATTTTTTCAACTTGACTCAAACTTGCTAATGTACCTGAGGCTGGCTTTATACTACTAATTCCCCTAACTGCACATCCCCAGTACTGGGATTATAGGTATGCACCACCATGCTCAGCCAATACCTTTCATTTTCACATACAACTGATATACCCTTTAATTCACTGTTTGTCATGAGCACCACTGGCCTCTAAATGCCAGGTACTTCCTAACTACTGTGACACTAAAATATGTTCTCAGGCTATAGAGCAGGCTTAGCAGTTAATACACTTGCCTGCAAGGCCTAAGGACCCAGGTTTGATTCCCTAGTACCCATGTAAAACCAGATGCACAAGGTGTCTATGTGTCTGGAGTTCATTCACAGGGACTAGAGGCCCTGACAAGCCCAGCCTCTATCTGCCTCTTTCTCTCTCACAAAAAAATAATAAACAAAATGTTCTCATTCATTTCCAAACATCCTGTGTTAGAGAAAGTAATGACTATGTTCTCATTTCCCTATCAATGGCAAAGTGCAGGAATGTTAAGTTACCTACCAAGCTGGACTAGGGAGATTATTTCGCTCTGGGCCATAGTTCTAGGGGTAATTGTTTTTTTTGTTATTGTTTTTTTGAAGCAGGGTCTCACTCTAGCCCACACTGACTTGGAAATGCCCCAGGCTGGCCTTGAACTCACATCCATCTTCCTACCTCAGCCTCTGGAGTGCTGGGACACTAAACGCATGCACCATCATGCCTGGCTTATAAGGGTAATCTTAATGAAAGAAGCATTTTATTAAACTCATCTACATCTCTCTCATTTTAAATATTTTTATTATTTATTTATTTGAGAGAGAGAGGGAGAGGGGCAGACAGACAGGGAGAAAGAGAGAAAGACAGAAAGCAGAGAGTGTGGGCATGCCAGGGCCTCCAGCCACTGCAAACGAACTCTGGATGCATGCGCCACCTTGTACATCTGGCTTACATGGGTCCTGGGGAATTGAACTGTGGTCCTTTGGCTTTGCAGGCAAATGCCTTAACTGCTAAGCCAGCTTCTCCAGCCCATCTCTCTCATTTACTATTACAAACAGATGTGTTTAAGGGAGTTCACGTTTCCAATCATGATCGTTACTAATAGTAGTATATAGCCAGATATGGTGGTGCATGCCTTTAATCCAGCACTTGGGAGGCAGACTGACGTGACTTCAAAGCCAACCTGAAGCTACAGAGTGAGTTCCAGGTCAGCCTAGGCTATAGTGAGACCTTGTCTCAAAAAAAAAAAAAAAAAAAAAAAAAAAAAAAAAAAAAAAAAAAAAGGCCAGGTGTGGTGTCTCACGCCTTTAATCCAAGCTCTCGGGAGGCATAGGTAGTAGGATCGCCATGAGTTCGAGGCCACCCTGAGACTACATAGCGAATTCCAGGTCAGCCTGGACTAGAGTGAGACCCTACCTCGAAAAACCAAAAAAAAAAAAAAAAAGTTTAATGATTAGCTTTTTTGTTTATGAATTTAACTGCTGACATAGGCCAGTGCCTCAACACAGCTGCTTTTGTGTGACTGTACATCCTAGATACCTTGCTGTAGAGGAACCTTTGCAGCTCCAGTTCAGCAATACCCAGTTGTCCATCTTCCTCTGTCAGGCGCCACCGCGCCTGAGCAAAGTAAAACTCAGTGCGGCGCACCACACTAACATCTTCTTGTTGTTTTCGCAGCTCCATCTTGTTGGCTCGCTGTAGTTGGAAATCCTTAAAACACCTATATATGGACAGAAGAACCAGAGAAGCCCATAAGAGAAACAGCATATAGGATGAATGTTCTGGAATGTTATAGGTTGTAAACCCAGAGATGAACCAATTCTGAGTTAGCTAGTTCCTTTTTTTTTTTTTTTTTTTGGTTTTCTGAGGTAGGGTCTGGCTCTAGCACAGGCTGACCTGGAATTTACTATGTAGGTCTTCCAGTGGCCTCAAATTCACAGCGATCCTCCTACCTCTGTCTCACAAGTGCTGGGACTAAAGGTGTGTGCCACCACCTCCAGCTCGAAATTTGTATTTTCAACTGGATTTTTTTTTTTTGTCACCCCAAGGTGACAAATCCTAGCTTGTAGCTCTATAGCCTCTTGATAAAGTAGTATCTTCCATACTTGGAATGTTGATGAGTTGGTAAAGAGCAAAAATTGGGCATATTCAAGGAGGTCCCGGTAGCCTCCAAAACATTAAAGGCTTTTGCCAAAGCCCTTGGTTTCCCTTGAGAAACAGATAGTAAGACCCTATTGCTGAAGACATCTCTTGCCTGAGAGGCAAGGTCACTGAGAAAGCAAGCTGGTGCTGAGCAGAAAACCTTCTCCCTGTAGACCACCCAACTGAAAGCTGGAAAAAGCTGCACTGCATGCAGCCCTATGGGAGACAGAAGTCATCAGCAGTGAAAACAGTGAAAACTGAATATTCAAGTTTGGCCAGACAGGCCCAATGACTGAACGGGTGCAATAGTGGCATGTCTACTCTTGGGGTAACCAACTGCTCCATAATTGGACTGAAGGCCCTCTCTACGGGAGGGAATACATACCTGGTACTGAAAAACCTAAGCAAAAGTCTATGGCAGGTGAGGTCATGAGCCTTAGGGGTATAAAGCCTGCTCTTCTCTGACTAAATGTATATATTATTCCCACCAAGCTGCCCTGGGGGCACTACACTTAATGTTCATGTTCACATATTAACACTACTCTCACTTCTGGTTAGAGAAGCTTCTCTTTTCAGATGGCGATGACCACTGGGATGACCCAAAAGGCAACATAGTACTGAGAAGAAGGGATAGAGGAGTGCCCAGCACTGAAACATCTCTGTCACACCCTCGAAGGCTCAGGGCCCATTGCAGAAGAGGGGGCAGATAGAATGGAAGAGCCAAAGGAAGGGTATGACTTCTTACAATGCAACTGCCCAGACAGAAATTGGCCTCGATATCCATGACCTTGCAGTGCCTAGCAATACCTTCGCAAGACCCTCAAAGTAGAAGAAAAAGATGATGACATCAAATTAAAAGAGAGAGTAATGGAGAGAGGGAGGGGACATGATGGAGATTGGACTTCTAAAGTGGAATGGGGGGGAGGGGAGGGAAATATCATGTGTTTTTTGTATGTAAGTATAGGTGTCAATAAAATAATAATTTTAAAAAATTGGTGCCAGGCGTGGTGGCGCACGCCTTTAATCCCAGCACTTGGGAGGCAGAGGTAGGAGGATCGCTGAGAGTTCGAGGCCACCCTGAGACTACATAGTTAATTCCAGGTCAGCCTGGAGGACCAGAGTGAGACCCTACCTCGCAAAACCAAAAAAAAAAAAAAAAAAAAAAAATTGGGCATATTGCCATATGCCTGTAATCTTACTACTTGGGAGGGTGGAGGCAGGAATAACAGGAGTTCAAGGCTCTCCTCAGCTATAGTGAGTTTGAGCTTAGTCTGCACTACATTGGAACCTTGAAAAAACAACAAATAAAAAAAAAATTTTTTTTGTTTATTTTTGAGGTTGGGTTTCACTCTAGCCCAGGCTGGCCTGGAATTCACCATGTAGTCTCAGGGTGGCCTCAAACTCATGGCAATCCTACCTCTGCCTTCCAAGTGCTGAGATTAAAGGCATGCGCCACAACGCCTGACTTCAGATAAATTTTTTAAAAAGTACTGTCTTCACAATAATTCCTTAATTATATTATTGTGGGGTGTTTTTGTTTTTTTTTTTTTTTTTTTTTTTTGGTTTTTGACCTGGAGTTAGTTTCAGGCTGGCCTCAATTTGCTGTAACTATGTTCTTTACTGGTCAATTTCAAGACATTTTCAGTTCTGATGAATGGTATCAAAGCCACAAGTGATCTCTCCCAACTACTCTATTTGTTTGTTTGTTTGTGAGAGAGAGAAGGAGAGAGAGAATAGGCATGTAAGGGCCTCCAGCCACTGTAAACAAACTCCAGACACATGTGCCACCTTGTGCATCTGGCTTATATGGGTCTTAAGGGAATTGAACCTGGGTCCTTTGGCTTTGCGGGCAAGCACCTAAACTGCTAAGTCATCCCTCCAGCCCCCAACTACCCTTTTTTCTTGCGGCATACCCTTTCCCAGAATGTACTCCACTAAGAATCCTAAGGTGGGGTTCTCCTGTTTTTGACCTCTTTGGCCAAGTCCAACAATGCTTATTCAGACAGATGAGCCTAAATCTACTTCTCCAACAATCCTTGATTATGTACATTAAACACTGAGAATCTGGGTAAAGAGAAAACAGCTTTAAGTGTGGTCGTGGATAAGAACAGGGCAAGATTGCTGGGGTACCTGATGAGGATGTTCAGCTCTTCACTTTCCAGCTGCAGGTTGGCCTTCTCCTGGTTCAATTGCAACTGAAGTTTTTGGTTCAGGTCAAGCAAGTTTTCATTCTTGCTGTCATCTTGCAAAGACTAGGGAATAAGGAGAGGAGAAATGGAGAGCTCACCCCTGCCCTAGAAGACCTCTGTCTTTGAGACTACCTGGGGCTGCCTACCTTCATGATAGAATACATCTGCTTCTCTAGGTGCCGTATTTGTGCCACGTGCTGCCGCACAGCTTCCTGCAGATGCAAGATGCTGCTGCGCTGCTCTTCAGGGTTGCTAGAGATCTCAAGCTGGAACCTGACCCGCTGCTTCTTTTCACTGTGCTCCTAAAGGAATAGGAAGGGAAATGTGTATGCTTTGTTTTGTGTGGTGCTGGGATAAAGCTCAAGGCTTCACATATGCTAAGCACAGGCTTATCGTTGGTTATCCTAGCCCCATAAATAATATAATAAAGTAAAATGAACAAAGGAATAAGAAATGGGGATTGCTTCTGGAAAACTGTCATGGTTAATAGTAAAAGTGGGGTAGGTCAATGCCAAAGGTTTGAAATGTGGGTTTCACAAGCCAGGTGAACAGGGTAGAGATGAAGGCAGAAGTGGGGTGCAACTACTATTTTTAGAGTATTTACATGACTGAGTGGAGAACTAGCCAGAGAAAAGTCAAGCACACAAGCTATATAGTCTCTGGGACATTTAGACCTTAGCTATGCAGAATTTTCAATAGCTAAGACTGATTAATAGAGGTTGTGCCAAACACAAGACCTTTTTCAGGGTGAAGCATTACTTTTCTTATTAGAGTCCAAATTAAACAAGATCAGGGACTGGGAAGATGGCTCAGTGGTTAAAGGTGCTTACAAAGCCTCATGGCCTGGAGTTCAATTCTCTAGCACCCACAGAAAGCCAGATGCAAAGTGGCACATGTGTCTGGCATTCATCAGCAGAGCCAAGAGACCCTGCCATGTCTGTGCATGCACACACACGTACGCGCACACACACACACACACAAACACAAATAAAAACAAAACCACAAGGTCAAGAATTCGCATGAGTCTAATTAGCATTCTACAAGGGTTCATGCTCACCTTTCGCTTGGGTTCTACATGGAGCAGCAGGTTGTTGACAATGTCCAGGATCATAGCATACTGAGCAGGGTTGGTGGAAATTTCTAACTCATGGTGGATGAGAGTGAAGGTATCCACAGCCCCTAAGACGATTGTTAGCAGCTAAATAAGAGGTTTCAAGTCCCCCTTCCCCAAATATCTACTGCATCTTCTAACCCACATTGGAACCACTCCTGTTAGTCAATCCCACAGAAAGAGAGTAAGAGATATTCAAGGACGGAAACAAGTTTGCTTGTTTCACAATCAAAATATCCATTAGTCTGAGTTCATCCAATATACAGGTTGTTCTCATAGCTGAGCTTACAAAATGCAAAGTGAGATGTTAGTACCAGTGCACAGTAGAACTCTTAAAACTATTTTTTTTTTTTTTTTTGAGGTAGGGTCTCACTGTAGCCCAGGCTGACCTGGAATTCACTATGTAGTTTCAGGGTGGCTTCAAACTCACAATGATCCTCCTACCTCTGCCTCCTAAGTGCTAGAATTAAAGGCGTGCGCCACCACACCCAGCTACTTTTTCAAAAGCACTAAGGATATCGACTACTTTCATACACTGCCTAGTCCTAGCCCTTTGAAGCTCCGAATACCTTCCTGCTTCTTTAGGAGATCTTCCTTCTCCTGGTTCTCATGAATCTCAGGTGGCTTAATCTGAGTTGCCAGCTCAGGATCAATGTCATGGCTGTAACTAATATAGTACATTCGACAATTACAACGTGAAATGATCCGCTGGACCTGCTGTGCTTGCTGGGCTTCAGCTGGCTGGTTCCAATCTGGGAAGAGAGAAAGGTATGGTGAGAACCTCCTATCCATGTGTAATGTCTAGGGGACTCCAGAAACAATGCTTTCAACCTAGCCTACTACAAAATATTCCTACTTCAACTTACAGCAATAGATAAGCTGGACTGGGTGTACAGCTCAGAGCAAATGCCTAGCACGTGTGAAGGCCTAGGTTTGATCATCATTACTTAAAGAGAAGGGGGAGGGGCTGGAAAGATAGCTTAGCAGGTAAGGTGTTTACCTGCGAAGCCTAGGGCTCCAGTTCAATTCCCAAGTACCCATGTAAGCCAGATGCACAAATTGGTACATGCATCTGGAGTTCGTCTGCAGTGGCTAGAGGCACTGGCATGCCTATACTGTTTCTATCTGCCTCTTTCTCTCTCAAATAAATAAATATAAAAAAACATAAGGTAAAAGGCTGAGCACGGCAATTCATGCAGATAATCCCACACTCAGGAGATGAAGGCCATGAGTTTGAGGCCAGCTTGGCTACGTAGTGAATTCCAGGCCACCTTGGTGTATAGACAGTAAGACTCTGTCTCAATAAACAAAAAGCACAGCCAGGCATGGTGGTGCACGGCTTTAATCCCAGCACTTGGGAGGCAGAGGTAGAAGGATTGCCATGAGTTCAAAGACACTCAGACTACACAGTGAATTACAGGTCAGCCTAGGTTAGAATGAGACCCTATCTTGGGGTGGGGGAGGCATATAGAATGCAGAGATTACATAAGAAAATAAGGCCCTATGGGATAAGTAAATAATGCTAAACAAATAATGCACATTTGCTCCTAATCAAAGCATAGAGAAGAAGAAAAGAGCTGACCTGTGGTTGTGGTAACCATGCCTCCCACTGCCTGTCCGCTCTCCATCAACTCCTGCACAGAATCCAGACTACGCTCCCGGTGTTCCTCAATATTTTTCACCTGAAAATAGAGAAGCAGGTACCTTTAGCTCCTGGAAAACCATGATTTCTTCTAGCTAACTCTGGCATGAGTCTCCATGTCTCAAGTACATTCATGTCCTATATAATGATGCTTCAGTCAATGACAGACTGCATACACAATGGTGGTCCCATAAGATTTGATCACCAGCTGTACATAGTGGCTTGTGTCTGAATCCCAGTACTTACGGAGCCAAGTCAAGATAATGACTAAGGAATTCAAGGCCAGCCTAGGCTTCAGAGTGAGACCCCATCTCAAAAAACAGAGGTGGAAAGAATGTAAGAGCCACAGCATCGTAGGCATGACCAACACATTTCTCACAAGTTATCATGATAGGGGTAGTCATGAGCCCTAAGGGTGTAATGTTTGCTGGTGTCTTGCTTACCAAACTGCCCAGTAAGCACTTCTCTTAATGTCCACACCCATATATTAATGCTACTCTCTTACTTGTGTTTACAGAAGCTTCTCTTTTCAGATGGTGGCAACGTTGGGATGACTCAGAAGGCACCATGGTGCTGAGAAGGGTCAGAGCAGTGCTCAGCACTGAAACATCTCAAACCCACCTTCCAAGGCTCAAGGTCCATTGCGGAAGAGGGGGCGGAAAGAACGTAAGAGCCAAAGGAAGGGTAGGACTCCTTACAACGTGCTCCTCCAAACACAAAATGGCCTGGATATCCATGACCTCACAGTGCCTGACACTACCTACACAAGACCATCCTAATAGGAGGAAAAGATGATGACATCAAACTGAAAAGAGAGACTGATTGAGAGGGGGAGGGGATATGGTGGAGAGTGAAGTTTCAAAGGGGAAAGTGGGGAGAGGGAGGGAAGTACCATGGGATATTGTCTACAATTAAAGATGTTGTCAATAAAAAATAAAATAAAATAAAATAAAGAAGTTATTACCATTAAGGGACACATAATTGCATTTATACTACCTAGACCTCCAATGCCTTAAATAAAGTTTCTCCCAGAGTAGAGGAAATATATGGTTCTCCCTCTTGTCCCAAACCAGCCAAATTCTCAAACCCAACTGCTTACATGCATGCTTGTCAGGCCCACAAATGTGAGGACAGAAAAAACAATGATGAAAACCAAATAATGGAGCTGGGCATGGTGGCGCATGCCTTTAATCCCAGTGCTTGGAAGGTTAAGGAAGGAAGATTGCCTTGAGTTCGAGGCCAGCCTGAGACTAATTCCAGGTCAGCCTGGGCTAGAGCAAGACCCTACCCCAAGCCCCCCACCAAAAAAAATGTTGCCAGGCACGGTGGCCCATACCTTTAATCCCAGCACTCAGGAGGCAGAGGTAGGAGGATTGCCATGAGTTCAAGGCCTCTGAGACTACACAGTGAATTCCAGGTCAGCCTGGGCCCAAGCGAGACCCTACCTCGAAAAAGCAAAGGAAAAAAAAAAGTTGCATGGGCTGTACAGCTTAGTGACACAGCTTGTGCCATTCCTTGCATCTCGCTTTATGTGGATTCTAGAGAATTGAACCTTGGCTGGTAGGCTTTGCAAGCAAGCTTTATCCACTAAGCACATATGCAACCCTAATTAAACTCAATGGGACCACACACACAAGATACTCATACACTCTTGACACTGTCATATTGGGGGAAAGAGACTATATGCCAAGTGACGTCACGGTGAATAGCAGAACGGTCAGACCAGAGTAAGATTAAGGCTTCATGATAGCAGATCTGTCAAATCTCAAAAAAAAAAAAAAAAAAAAGTCACATAGGAAAGGCAAAAATCAGTCTTTCTTAGCCAGGCATGGTAGTGTATACCTTTAATCCCAGCATTCAGAAGGCAGAGGAAGGAGGATCACCCTGAGTTCAAGACTACAGAGTGAATTCCAGGTCAGCCTGGGCTAAAGTGAGACCACTCTACCATGAAAATCAAACAAAAACAAAACAAAACAAGTTACAGGATTTAGCTATGTCATAAGAACCAAAATGAGAACAGAAATTAACAAAAAGAAAAACAAGCTGGGCATGGTGGAGCACACCTTTAATCCCAGCACTCAAGAGGCAGAAGTAGGAGGATCACCATGAGTTCGAGGCCACCCTGAGACTACAGAGTGAATTCCAGGTCAGCCTGAGCTAGAGGGAGATCCTACCTTGAAAAACCAAAACCAACCAACCAAACAAACAAACAAAAAATCAGTCTTTCCAACTTACTCCAAGGAAATTTCACTCTAATGTCAACATAACCTGGAAAATGGGACTTAGCTATATAAAATATTTCATGCCTGAAAGAATCAGAGACCCAGAAAAATACCAGGCAGTGCGTTGTACCCATCTCTACCCCTTTACCTTTTTATGGGAATGGTGGGGATCAAACCTTATGCATTTTACCACTGAGCCACACTCCTAACTCAGGTAATTAACACCTTCTGTGCCTTTTTCCTAAAACTACTGGTAACAGGTACGACTTGTCTGACCCTAGGCTTCTCATGTTACCAACAGCTTAGTCCTTACTTGACATGTGATCTAAATGCTCATTATCTCTTGTATCATTACCCTAAGGTCCTTTGTGTAAGCAGCAGTAGCCAGGGAGAAGAAAGGATTGGCTTCATTGTTTTTTTGTTGTTGTTTTTTGAGGTAGGCTGACTTGGAATTCACTATGTAGTCAGATGCATAAAATGGTACATGCATCTGGAGTTTGTTTGCAATGTCTAGAGGCCCTGATTGATTGATTGATTGATTGATTGATTGATTTCCTTCCTTCTCTCCCTCTCCCTGTCCCTCCCCTTGGCATGGTGGCACATACCTTTAATCCCAGCACTGGGGATGGGAGAATCAGAGGTAGAAGGATTGCTGTGAGTCTGAGCCCAGCCTGAGACTAATAGTGAATTCCAGGTCAGCCTAGGCTAGAGCAAGACCCTACCTCAAACAAACAAAAAATAAAATAAAATAAAATCCTATCTCTCCCTTTCAGATGCTGGGATTAAAGGCGTGCACCACCATTATCACTTTTTTTTTGTTTTGTTTTGTTTTGTTTTCTGATGTAGGGTCTCACTGACCTGAAATTCACTATGTAGTCTCAAGGTGGCCTTGACTCACAGCGATCCTCCTACCTCTGCCTCCCAAATACTGGGATTAAAGGCATGAACCACCATGCCCAGCTTGTTTTTGTTTTTGTTAATTTCTGTTCTCATTTTGGTTCTTATGATATAGCTAAATACTGTAACTCACTTGAGGATGTAACACATTGTGCACAATGTGGACATTAACATCTATTAAATACGATAATGCACAATACTAGCTAGATTTACCATTTTATAACCATTAAAGTTATTATAAGTCTAATAATATATCCTAGAAACTACAATGCTTCTATACAACCTTACAATGTAATAAGCTCCTTCCCTAGTCCTGGCCAACTGCTCACAATCTTACCAACCAACAAAAGTGTTATCTTGGAGGCTGGAAAGAAGGCTCAGCAGATAAGGTGCTTGCCTGTAAAGCGTAAGGACCAGGGTTCAGTTTCCTAGGACCCACGTAAAGCCAGATGCACAAGGTGGTGCGTGTATATGGAGTTCACTGCAGTAGCTGGAGGCCCTGGTACACCCATTCTCTCTCTCTCTCTCAAATAAATAAAATAAAAACAAATTAAAAAAAAAAAAGCCAGATGTGGTGGAGCATACCTTTAATCCTAGTACTTGGAGGGCAGAGGTAGGAAGATAGCAATGAGTTCAAGGCCACCCTGAGATTACATAGTGAATTCCAGGTCAGCCTAGGCTTAGAGTGAGACCCAACCTCGAAAAAACAAAAAAACAAATTTAAAAAAGCTGGATGTGGGGCTGGAGAGATGGCTTAGTGGTTAAACACTTGCCTATGAAGCCTAAGGACCCCGGTTTGAGGCTCGATTCTCCAGGACCCACGTAAGCCAGATGCACAAGGGGGTGTATGCATCTGGAGTTCATTTGCAGTGGCTGGAGGCCCTGGCGCACCCTATTCTCTCTCTCCCCCCCCCCTGCCTATTTCTGTATCTCTCTCTCAAATAAATAAAGTAAAATAAAAAAATATTAAAAAAAAAAAGCTGGATGTGGTGGCTCACAACTTTAATCCCAGAACTTGGTAGACTGAGGTAGGAGGATCACCATGAATTCAAGGCCAGTCTGGGCTACAAAATGAGTTCCTACCTCAAAACAAAGAAAACTGGTTGTGGTGGCTCACATCTTTAATCCCAGTAACTCAGCAGGCTGAGGGAGAATCACTATGATCCTCCAGAACAGTTTAGGCTAGGAAAAGACCCTGCCTCAAAAAAAAGAAAAGAAAAAAACAAGCAAAGAATAAAAGCTCCAACTCATTTTATTCTAGTGCTAGTAAATGACTTTCTCACAATGTAATAGAATAGCAAAAGAAGGTCGGTATGGTGGTGCATGTCTTTAATCCCAGCACTTGGGAGGCAGAGTTAGGAAGATTGCCTTGAGTTCCAGATCACCCTGAGACTACATAGTGAATTCCAGGTAAGCCTGGGCTACAGCAAGATTTTATCTTTAAAAAAAAAAAAAAAAAAAAAAAAAAAGGCCTGAAGGGATGGCTTAGTGGTTAAGGCATTTTCCTTCAAAGCCAAAGGACCCCAGTCTGATTCCCTAGGACCCACATAAGTTAGATGCACGAAGGGGCGCATGTGTCTGGAGTTCGTTTGTAGTGGTTAGAGGCCTAGGCGTGCCCATTCTCTCTCTCTCTCTCAAAAAAAAAAAAAAGGGGTCTTAGTTCATCACTCCTGAACCTCCAGGTTCTGCTAAGTCTCCAACTGGGCCTAGAGGAGGGCAGAACCCCCTTGGCCCCTTTCTACCCCTCCCTGCCCTCCATATGGCAGGAGCTTTCTGTACTTTCTAAAACTTTTTTTTTTTTTTTTTTTTTTTTTTGTTTTTCAAGGCAGGGTCTCGCTCTGGCCCAGGCTGACCTGGAATTCACTCTGTAGTCTCAGGGTGGCCTTGAACTCATGGCGATCCTCCTACCTCTGCCTCCTGAGTGCTGGGATTAAAGGCGTGCGCCACCACACCCGGCTTTCTAAAACTCTTTTTTAATGTGTGTATGTGTCAGAGAGAGTGAGAGAGAGAGAGAATTGGCATGCTAGGACCTCAGCCACTGAAATCGAATTCCAGACCCATGTGCCACCTTATGCACACGTGTGACCTTGTGTGCATATATCACCTTGTGCATCTGGCTTATGTGGGTTCCAGGAAGTCGAACCTGGGTCCTTAAGCTTCGCAGGCAAGTGCCTTGACTGGTAAGCCATCTCTCTAACCCCTCTCTAAATCTCTTTTTATGTTTCTTCTAGCGTCACAGACTATGTGGTGTATTCATTTCCCTTGCCTTGGTTCTGTACTACCATCAATAAATATAATAATTTCATAATTATCTTTCTCAGCTTGGTTTGCCCAATTTTTTGGTTAAATACAAACACAAACTCAAAACCAGGCATGGTGGCACACATCTTTAATCCCAGCACTCAAGAGGCAGAGGTAGGAGGATCACCATGAGTTCAAGGCCACCTTGACTACATAGTGAATTCCAGGGCACCCTGAGCTAGAGTGAAACCCTACCTCGAACACCCCCCAAAGAAATTCAGGTTTTGGGGTTCAAGGACTTGCCTGGACTCTGCACAGACCCTGTATCAGAGGCATGGTGACTTGCTGATAGGAACATGTATACATGCTCCCTTTTTTTTTTTTTTAACTATATAACTTACTTTAAAAAAATACTTAATATATTTTTATATTTGTAAACATATAGATAGATCCATACTTACATACATCCATACAAACATCCATCCATCCATACATACATACATAGAGAGTGGGCATGCCAGGATTCTGACACTGCAAAATCAACATTAAATAATTTTAACCTGTATTATAGAGCCATAGTAACAAAAACAGCATAGTACTGATACAAAAAGAGACACACATAGATCAATAGAACAGAATAGAGGATCCAGATAGAAGTTTGGGCAGCTACAGCCACCTGATCTTTGACAAAAATGCCAAAAATTCTCGTTGGAGAAAAGACCGCCTCTTCAACAAATGGTATTGGAAAACCTGATTACCTATATGTAGAATGATGAAAATAGATCCTTCTCTCTCACCATGCACAAGAATTAAGTCCAAATGGATCAAAAACCTTAACATCAGACCTGAAGTTCTAAAACTTCTAGAGGAAAAAGTAGGGGAAACTCTAAAATTGGTATAGGCAACGACTTTCTAAATATAACCCCAGTTGTTCAGGAAATAAAACCACTAATCAACCACTGGGACCTCATGAAATTACCAAGCATTTGTACAGCAAAGGACACTGTGAATAGAGCAAAGAGGCAACCTACAGAATGGGAGAAAATCTTTGCCAGCTATATATCTGACAAAAGAATTAATATCTAGGATATACAAAGAACTCAGAAAACTAAATAATAAAAAATCAAACAACCCAATTTTAAAAAATGGGCTATGGGGGCTGGAGAGATGGCTTAGCTGCCTGCTAAGCCTAAGAACGCTGGTTCCAATCTCCAGCGGTTCCAATCTCCAGGTCCCACATTTAGCCAGATGCAAAGTGACGTGAGGGTGCAATGCCGCACTTGCCCACAAGGGGCCGCACACATCTGGATTTCGTTCACAGCAGCTGAGAGACTGCTGGCGTGCCCAGCTCTATCTGTCTTCCTCTCTTCTCTCTGTTTCTCTCTGTGTCTCTCTCCAAAAATAAATAAAAATAATAAAAAATAAAAATAAATGGGCTATCGAACTAAATAGAGTTCTCAAAAGAAGAAATACAGATGCCATATAAATGTCTAAAAAAAAAGTTCTACATCCTTAGCCATCAGGGAAATACAAAAATTAAAACTACGTTGAGATTCCACCTCACTCTTGTCGGAATGGCTATCATCAAGAAAACTCATGACACCAGGCATGGTGGCATACATTTTTAATCCCAGCATAGGGAGATAGAAGGACTGCCAGGAGTTCAAGGCCACCCTCAGACTACATAGTGAATTCCAGATCAGCCTGGGCTACAGCGAAACCCTACCTCAAAAAAACAAAAAACAAAAAGGGCTGGAGAGATGCCTTAGTGGTTTAGGCGCCTGCCTGCTAAGCCTAAGAATGCCATTTCCAATCTCCAGGTCCCATGTTTAGCCAGATGCAAAGTGATACAAGGGAGCACGCATCTGGAGTTCGTTCACAGTGGCTGAGAGACGGCTGGCATGCACATTCTCTATCTGACTTCCTCTCCCTCTCTTTCTCTCTCCAAAAAGAAAAAGAAAAAAGAAAAAACAATAAATGTGAAACATTGTAAAAATGTCAATCTTTAATGTTTTAATGTTTTGGGGGCATCAGGAATCTCCCTGGCCAACAATTCACTGGAAGGTATCCCATCCCTGGCACCAAAAATTTTCTATTAACAATCTATGGCTTCTGGGTGCACCACTGTCCAAAAAAGTAGGTTTCCATATGACTTATTCATTCCCTCTTAGATTTTGATTAACCCTCCCCATACCTTTCCTTTACTTACTCTCTTCCCCTGACCTCACTTAGGTCTTTCCACCCCGAGTAATCTGTTCATCTACTTACATATATACAATACCATCCCCTTTAGTCCTCCCCTCTCCTCCCTTATAGCCCCTTTCTAGCTTACTGGCCTCTTGTCACCGATTTTTATTCCAACTCACATATTATCATGGCTTATTGTCTTAAAATTATGGAAATTGTCAATAATAATTTTTTTTTTTTTGATTTTTCAAGGTAGGGTCTCACTCTGGTCCAGGTTGACCTGGAATTCACTCTGTAGGCTCAGGGTGGCCTCGAACTCTCAGTGATCCTCCTACCTCTGCCTCCTGAGTGCTGGGTAATAATAATTAAAAAAAAAAAAAAAGACATCCCACAGCTGGGCGTGGTGGCACACGCCTTTAATCCCAGCACTCGGGAGGCAGAGGTAGGAGGATCACTGAGAGTTCGAGGCCACCCTGAGCCTACAGAGTGAATTCTAGGTCAGCCTGAGCTAGTGAGACCCCACCTCAAAAAACCGGGGGGCGGGGGGGGAGGGAGAAAAGACATACCACATAAAGTTTTAAAATTTTTTTTTGGTTTTTCAAAGTAGGGTCTCCCTCTAGTTCAGACTGACCTAAAATTCACTGTATATTCTCAGGGTGGAAAAAAGAATAGCATAAGAAAAAAGGTACTGTGTTATCTACCCACATTCAAAGTGTCAGCAGCCTCATTATTCTGCTAAGCAGAAGGTAGGTGCTGTTAATAATCTTCCAGTGATCTTAGTAGAAGGGGCTAACTATGGAAAACTAAAAGGTACATACATGGAAAAGCTTTCCCAACCATGCTGACTAACCTCTAGCCACAGCTGTCGCCCATCCTGTTCAGTAGGGCTGCTTTCAGTAGTGGCAAAGTACTGCATGCCATCAAGTAGGCAAGTCCAAGATGTCTTTTGTTTCAATGTATCACCATACCAAGCCGGGTGGTGTTGGCACTGGAGGAGCTGTGCTTTGGCAGCTGACACAATGACACAGCCTTCTGTCTCTGCTCCACGAAGAACCATCTATGTCAGAGATAAATGCAGAGTTAAGACACAAAGGAAGAAGGCTATTGAGATCACTGCATTTAGTCTTACTGAGTTACTGAGTGAATGTCATGGGCTTTTAGATATATAAGTGATTATTTATGATACTTGAGGGAAGGGAAAGTTTTTTGGAGCTCTACCCACCCATTCGTTTTTTTTTTTTTTTTTTTTGAGAGGGACAGAGAGAAAGAGAGAGAGAATGGGTGTGCCAGCAGCCTCTCAGCTGCTGTGAACGAATTCCAGACGTGTGTGCCCCCTTGCGGGCAAGCGCGGCATTGCGCGCTTTCATCACTTTATGCCTGGCTAAACGCGGGACCTGGAGAATTGAACAAGTGTTCTTAAGCTTGGCAAGCAGGGGCCTTAACCGCTAAGCCATCTCTCCAGCCCTATTCACCCATTCTTTTTTTTTTTTTTTTTGGTTTTTGCAAGGTAGGGTCTCACTCTGATCCAGGCTGACCTGGAATTAACTATGTAGTCTCAGGGTGGCCTCGAACTCTCGGTGATCCTCCTACCTCTGCCTCCCGAGTGCTGGGATTAAAGGCGTGCACCACCACGCCTGGCTATTCACCCATTCTTATTTAGAGGTGGTGGAGTACCAGGGTGAGTGATACACTAGTGTAATCCTAGCACTGACAAGACTGAGACAAGATGATCCCAAGTCTGAGGTTAGCCTGCAGTTCATAGTGTAATCTATCTCAAAAAAAAAAAAAAAAAAAAAAAAAAAGCCAAGAGTGGTGGCTCAATACTTTATTCCCAGCACTAGGGATGCTGAAGTTCACCGAGTTCAAGGCCAGCCTGGGCTACAGAATGCTTTCCAGGTCAGCCTGGGCAAGAGTAAAACTCTGCCTCAAAACAAACATCAAACTGAAAAGAGAGACTGATTGAGAAGGGGAGGGGATATGATGGAGAGTGAAGTTCCAAAGGGAAAAGTGGGGGGGGGGGAGAAATAACAGGGATATTGTCTACAATTAAAGAAGTTGTCAACAAAAAAATCAAAACAAACAAACAAACAAAACAGGGAGCTGGGCATGGTGGTACATGACTTTAATCCCAGCATTTGGGAGGCAGAGGTAGGAGGAGTGCTGTGAGTTCCAGGCCACCCTGGGCTAGAGTGAGACCCTACCTCAAAAAGCCAAAAAAAAAAAAAAAAAGGATAGAGAAAAGTGAATAATCTAATTAGGAGCTAGCCCAATCCTGAGGCATACTGGTAAAGAAAAGGTACCTGGCAGTTGACCAGCTCAATAAGGCAGTTTCGGTTGTATATGTCATCCGTCTGGCAGGCAGCAATGCCACACAACTGGTCACTCATACCTGACTCCTCTTCTGTAAACACCACAAACCTATCTGTCTCTTCAATCAGCTTCTGCAACATGGAAGCACCTGGCAAAGAAACAGCACGTGTGCTGTTAAAGGCAAGAGAACACAGCTGGGGCCATAGTGATCTCCCCTCAATTTCTCTGCACAGACAAGGAATAGGATACAACTTTTCCAAGCCTGCAACAAAAATCTAGCCCACCCCACCCCACCCCACCCTACCCTTGATTCCTGAGGATGAGTTATTATTTCATTTCCCCCCAATATTAATAAAAGTTGCATATTAAATGGCTTAGCGATTAAGGTCCTTGCCTGCAAAGCCAAAGGACCAGGTTCAATTCCCCAGGACCTATATAAACCAGATGCAAAAGTGGTATATGCGTCAGGAGTTTCATTTGCAGTGGCTGGAGGCCCTGGTGCATCAATTCTCAAATAAAAATATTTTAAAAGTTAAAAGTAACAGATTTGAGCTGGGTGTGGCAACACGTGCCTTTAATCCCAGCAACTAGGGAACAGAGGTAGGAGGACAGCCTTGAGTTCGAGGCCATCCTGAGATTCCATAGTGAATTCCAGGTCAGCCTAGGCTAGAGTGAAACCCTACCTCAAATAAACAAAACAAAGCAAAAAAAAAGTAACAGATTCCCAACAGAAATTGAAACACTAACTTAAATGGCACTATTATTTCTTCTTACACCTTGAAGCTGTTTCTTTTCTCATGTTTCTTTTTTAAAAATATTTATTTGAGAGAGATACATAGAAAGAGACAAAGAGAGAATGGGCGCCCAAGGGTCTCTAGCCACTGCAAACTCCAGACGTCATGTGCCACCTTGTGCATCTGGCTTACGTGGGTCATGGGGAATCGAACCTGGGTCCTTTGGCTTTGCAGAAAAGCACCTTAACAGTGAAGCCATCTCTCCAGCCCCTTTCTTTTCTTTTTTTCCTTCAAAGCAGGGTCTCACTCTAGCCCAGGCTGACATGGAACTCATTCTGCAGTCCCAAACTGGCCTAGAACTGGCCTAGAACTACCTCATGTTTGAAACTAAAAGCATATACTATATCCAGCCTTTTCTCATGTTTTATGTGCTATTTGACAACTACTTTCCACTTGAACCACTCTACTGTCTCTGTTCTCCTCTTCCTTCTTGTGGGACCCATTTTTAGCATGTCCCCTCCTCTATAATACTGTTTGCCTAACAGTATTGTAGTTAAGGGCAGTGCCCAGAATTAGACTAGTTTGTGTTCAAGAACCTACCTCTAGCACTTACTCAATGGTGACTTTGGGCAGCTTACTTTATACTTTTGCCTCAGTTTTCTTGTCTATAAAATAAGTATCTCGGGCTGGAGGGATGGCTTAGCAGTTAAGGCATTTGCCTGCAAAGCCAAAGGACCCAGGTTCCATTCCCCAGAACCCATGTTAGCCAGATGCACAATGTGGCACAAGCGTCTAGAGTTCATTTACAGTGGCTGGAGGCCCTGGTGTGCCCATTCTCTCTCTCTCTTCCTCTTTCTTTCTGTCAAATGAAATAACTATCTCATAAGGCTGTTTTAATAATATATTATTTCCTATAAAATTATCTTGTAGACTCCCTCTCTTTCGCATGAATTTTTTTTTTTCTTCAAGGTCAGGTCTCACTTTAGTCTAGGCAGACCTGGAGTTACTTTACAAAGTAAAGTACTACAGTCTCAGGGTGGCCTAGAACTAACGGCAATCCTCCTACCTCAGACCCACAAGTGCTGGGATTCAAGGTGTGTGCCACCATGACCATCATGAATTCTTTTAAAAGAATGTTTATTTGTTGAGATAATTCTTTAAAAAATATATTTTTAGCCAGGTGTGGTGGCACACACCTTGAATCCCAGCACTCGGGAGGCAGAGGTAGGAGGATCACTGAGAGTTCGAGGTCACCCTGAGACTACATGGTGAATTCCAGGTCAGCCTGGGCTAGAGAGAGAAAAAGAGAGACTGACTACGGGCACTCCAGGGCCTCTTGGCACTACAAACAAACTTCAATGCCACTTTGTGCATCTGACTTTGCACAGGTTTGCAGACTCTGCAAGCAAGCATCTTTAATTGCTGAGCCATCTTCCCAGCCCAATAAGCATGAATTTAGCTCTATCCTGAAACTTCAAAACTTCCATCTCTAGCCTAAAGGTTTTAGACTCATTTACAGCTGCTTGTCAGACTTACATAGATGACCTACTACCAACATAAATTCAGCATACCCAAATCTGAACCCAACAATCCTACACCTTCCCAAATCTAAGTCTCTGGCTCTATCTCTGATACTACTGTTAACATCATTCAATCATCAGACCCGAAACCTTAATCATTATTTTCTCCCTGTTTATCCTCCTTCCAACCAGCAGCCAAGTCTCCTATATGAACAATAATATTTCTGTCTCATCTCCATCCCCACTGCTCCTACCTAGATCCTGCCCTTGATGCCTCTGAGACATTACAATTGTTTAATTTGTCTCGCCATCTCCAGTTCCCCCTCTCAGACCTCCTACACACCACTGCTAGATTTATCTTCCAAAAAGTGAAACTCTAATGATGATACAACTCTGTTCAAAGACTTTCAGTCATCCATCATTCCCTACTGAATACAGGCCAAAAGCTTGTAGGCTTATATGAAAGGGCTTCAGTGATCTATCTCCTTATTTCTATTCTAGCCTATTTTCACTTCTCTCCTTTAGTTATTCTCTCTTTTCAAGGTACACAGTCTCACTCTAGCCCAGGCTGACCTGAATCTCACAATGATCCTCCTACCTCTACCCCCCAAGTGCTAGGAGTTAAAGGCGAGTGTCACCATGCCCGGATTCCTCTAGTTACTCTCTCTGTTAACAAAACTGTTTACACTCTCCTTTGTACTAAGCTTTCCCTTCTCCATTCCCATGCACTGACTGCCTTTCTTCTCCACTCCCAGTGTTCAATCCATAATACACCTTTAAAATTAGCTTAAATGCTTCTTTCTCAATAAATCCTTCCCTGATTATAGTCTTTGCTTAACTCCAGTCAGGAACAGCTTCCATATTCTCTCATACACCATTTAACAATTTTTACTTTGTTCTCAAACTCACCATAAAATACTCATTTGCAGCCAAGTGTGGTGGGACATGCTTTTAATCCCAGCACTTGGGCGACAGAGGTAGGAGGATCACTGTGAGTTCAAGGCCATCCTGAGACTACATAGTGAATTCCAGGTTAGCCTGGGCTAGAGTGAGACCCTACCTCAAAAAAACAAAACAAACAAATGAAAAAAATACTCCTGTGGGCTGGAGAGATGGCTTAGCCGTTAAGGTGCATGCCTGCGAAGCCTAATGACCCTGGTTCCATTTTCCAGGTCCCATGTAATCCAGGTGGGCATGGTAGCGCATGCATCTGGAATTCATCTGCAGTGGCTAGAGGCCCTGGCGTGCCTATTCTCATTTTATCTCTCTCCCTTTCTCTGTCTCAAATAAATATAAATAAAAAATATTTTTAAAAAAATACTCCTTTGGCCGAGTGTGGTGGCACACACCTTTAATCCCAGTACTCAGGAGGCAGAAGTAGGATCGTCATGAGTTCAAGGCCACCCTGAGACTACACAGTGAATTCCAAGTCAGCCTGAGCCAGAGTGACATTCTACTTCGAAAAACCAAAAAAAAAAAAAAAATATATATATATATATATATATATATATATATATATATATATTCTTTTGCATTTATTTCTTTTCCCTGTCACCTAAAGTCTTACCTCTTAAGGTTTTCCTCTCAATTGTCTTTGTGAAACTTTTTAGATTTGCCTATATGTAAGTATATAAAATAATTTCCTTTGGAGGCTTTTAGTATCCTTGAACATTCTTACAAAGTATTTTTACAATGAAAATTATAATTTACTTATCTTATTCCCTATTTTTTTTCTGAACTACCACTTATTTTTGGATCCCCAGTGCCTATGGCCATGTCTGACACATTATTATCCTCAGTAGAGCTACAATGAATTTGTGAAAGAGTGAGTGAAGGGAGCCGGGTGTGGTGGCGCACACCTTTAATCCCAGCACTCAGGAGGCAGAGGTAGGAGGATCACCATAAATTGGAGGCCACCTTGAGACTACATAGTTAATTCCAGGTCATCCTGGGCCAGAGTGAGACCCTACCTCGAAAAACCAAAGAGTGAGTGAAGGAACCTTTACTCAACTAGAGGATAAACATGCTGAGGAATGTACAATGACTTACATTCTATATCCTTCACTGAACCCAGGGCAGTGTTTTATGCCTGCTAAGTACTCAATAAACATTTGTTGACTGAGTAAATTCGTCTAAGATAAGAAAATTATGGAGCTGGAGGGATGGCTTAGTGGTTGGGGCATTTGCCTGCAAGGCCAAAGGACTCGGGTTCGATTCCTCAGGACCCACGTTAGCCAGATGCACAAGGGGCGCACGCATCTGGAGTTTATATGCAGTGGCTGGAAGCCCTGGCACACCCATTCTCTCCCTCTCTCTCTCCCCCCCCTCTTTCAAATACATAAATAAATAAAAATAAAATATATTTTTTAAAAAGTATGGGTGGTAGAATCTTTGCACAAGAACTAGGCTGCCAAAACAATAAAAAGCATTAAACATTTCTCTAACACTTTGCTTCTTTCCTTTACTCAATTCTGTTTTTAATATTTTTATTTATTTGGGTGGGGGAATGAATGGCAATAGGTGTGCCTGGGTCTCTAGTCATTAGAAATTTAGCTTTATACAGGTACTTGAGGCAAGTGCCTTAAACCACTGCACCATCTCTCCAACCATCAATTCTGGATGTTTTGTTTTGTTGTTGTTGTTGTTAATTATTTATTTATTTTGAGACAAAGGTAGATAGAGCTAGTAGGCACACCAGGGCTTCTAGTCATTGTAAACGAACTCCAGATGCATGTGCCCCCTTGCACAGCTGGCTTATGTGGATACTGGAGAATTGAACCTGGGTTCTTAGGCTTCACAGACAAACACCTTAACCGCTAAGCCATCTCTCCAGCCCCTTGTTTGTTTTTCAACATAGGGTCTTGCCCTAGCACAGGCTGACCTAGAATTCAGTATTTAGTCTCAGGCTGGCCTTGAACTCATGGCAATCCTCCTACCTCTTCCTCCTGAGTGCCAAGATTAAAGTCATGCACCACCATGCCCAGCATTCCTTATTCTCTTCTGCTGGCTACAAAATCAGGTCTTTGAAGCCTCCCTAGCATTATTATATAAAACTAAGGTGACCTAAAAGAGAAAAATATTAAATTTCAGTTCTACATTTACTTTTTTTTTTTTTTTTTGGTTTTTTGAGGTAGGGTCTCACTCTGGTCCAGGCTGACCTGGAATTCACTATGTAGTCTCAGGGTGGCCTCGAACTCTCAGTCCTCCTACCTCTGGCTGACCTGGCTGACCTGGAATTCACTATGTAGTCTCACGGTGGCCTCAAACTTATGGCAATCCTCCTACCTCTGCCTCTTGAGTGCTGGGATTAAAGGTATGTACCACCATGCCCAGTTTTACATTTACATTTAATTATCCACAATTTAGTCCTTCTCAAACCTTGTCCATGTGCTAAACATAAACTCATAGTCTCATTTGCCCTAGCCTACCTCCTGATGATGCCTTATCAGGCTGTCCACTGAAGCTAGGAGTGCTGACATGAGCTGGGACTTGAGCACTAGGTGAGGCACCCCGCTTTGGCTTTTTGGCTGGCATCTGAGGATCAATCTTTAAACCCTTCAGTGCTTCAGTAGAGAGATTACGTTTGAGCACAGCTGCCTTTTTGTAGCCATCATATAAGCCAAAAGCAATGTCCCGGTTGGTGGTTGTCCAGGAAATCCGCAAATCTACCAAGTACAGCTGGTGTGTATGAAAGGCAGGATCCCCATCTCGAGTAGAGAGGTCCTAAGAAACAGGAAAAGGATATAAGAATCACGGAGCTATTCCCAGCATTGCCCCTGGACCCAAATACAGATATAAGCTTGTTACATAATAAACCAGTTCTGAAGGAGACTGAAATACCCTGAAGAAATAATAAGTGGTCTTAACTTGTACATTACTTCATATCCTAACTATACTTAATGCTTTTTATGACTCTACGAGTTTCAACTTAAAATCCTTTCATCACTGTATGTATGGTGGGGGGGGAGTCAGCACCAAATGAGGTGTTAAAAATTTTTATTTTGGGGGTCCATGGACAAGGGAAAAGAGGGTACCAGCATATGATGTATCCAAACAAAATGTGTTGTTAATAATAATAACAAAATTTTTACTCTTGGGCTGGAGAGATGGCTTGGCAGTTAAGGTACTATCAGAGTTCAATTCCCCAGTACCCACATAAAGCCAGATGCACTAAGTGGCACATGCATCTGGAGTTTATTTGTAGTGGCTGGAGGCCCTAGCATGCCCATTGTCTCTGACTCTCTTCTACCTCTGTCTGCTTGCAAATAAATAAATAAAAATATTTTTAAAAAGGGCTGGAGAGATTGCTTAGCGGTTAAGGTACATGCCTACAAAGCCTAAGGACCCCAGTTCAATTCTGCAGGTTCCACATAAGCCAGATGCACACATCTGGAGGTCATTTGCAGTAGCTAGAAGGCTCTGGAGCGGCCATTCTCACTCTTCCTCTCTCTCTTTCCCACTCTCTATATCTAATAAATAAATAAATAAATAAAAACAAAATCTTTTTTAAAAGAAAGAGAAAAAGCCGGTTGTGGTGGTGCACAACTTTAATCTCAGCACTCAGGAGGTTGAGGTAGAATGATCGCTGAGTTCAAGACCACCCTGAGACTACATAGTTAATTCCAGATCAGCCTGGGCTAGAGGAAGACCCTACCTCGGGTGAAAAAAAAAATTTTTTTAAACTCTTCCTGGGCATGGTATTGCACACCTTTAATCTGGCACTTGAGATGCAAAGTTCAAGACCACCCTGAGACTACATAGTGAATTCTTGGTCAGCATGAGCTACACAGCAAAATCCTACCTAAAAAAATAAATAAAAGAAAGAAATTTGTTTTTGTTCTTGTGCTGAAGAGATGGCTAAGTAATCAAAGGTGCTTGCTTGTAAAACCTGATAGCCTGGGTTCAATTCCCCACTACCCATAAAGCCAGATTCACAAAGTGGTGCATGCATCTAGAATTTGTTTCCAGTGGCAACAGGCTCTAGCATGCCCATTCTCATTCCCTCTCTTCCTCTTCCTCTGCTTGCAAATAATTTTTTTTTTTTTTTTTTTGGCAAGGTTTCATTCTAGCCCAGGCTACTCAGGAACTCACCCCATAATCCAAGGCTGGTCTCAAACTTATAGAAATCCTCCTACCTCTGCCTCCTGAGTGATGGGTTTAAAGCATGCACCACCATGCCCTCCCTCCTTCATCCCACTGCACACAGAATAAAATGTATCTGAGGGCTAAGGAAATGGCTTAGTGGTTAAGGTGTTTTCCTGTGAAGCCTAAGGACTCAGGTTCTATTCCCCAGGACCCACGTAAGCCATATGCACAAGGGGGTGCATGCATCTGGATTTCGTTTGCAGTGGCTAGAGGCCCTGGCGCACCCATTCTGTCTCTCTCTCTACTTCTTTCTCACAAATAAATAAATAAATAAATAATTTTTTTTTTTTTTAAGTCTCTGAAAGCCAGAGTGAAAAGCCTCACCAGAACCTGGCCATGCTAGCACGTCTAAAGCCTCTAAGACTATAGGAAATAAATTCATGTTGATTAAGCCACAAGTAGTCTATCCTATTTGCTCAAGCAAGCTGAGATAGCTACTAACTGCTGCAAAAGAGACTGTATTATCAGACAGTACCTCCTCAGTGGTGCCATTGCTGTGCCGCTGGTAGGTGAGTGAAGACAGGCTCAACAAGTGGGTCTTTGTTATCAAAGGATCAAGGCAGTGATCAACATTCTCTTCAGTGGGTGAAGCCATCAAGTGAACAGTCACCTGACTTAGGTCACTCACCATCTGGGTAACACTCCAGTCAGAAATGAGACGTCGCATCACTGTGCCCGCTGAGAAAGGAGGCATAGTCCATGCAGAACAGGATGGAAGGATAATATGAGTCGTTAGGAAGGAGAATGGAACTGAGAAATGGAAAAAGGACAAGAAAGAAGCTAGGAGAAATGAAAGGAGATTTTGATTGTACCTTGAGGTATAAGCCGCTGAGTCCCCCGAGTGAAGACATGGCCCTGATTACACTCAATCTGGATGCCCCGTTGTTGCGCAAATGAGGCCCAATAATGCACCTGGTAACAATAAAGAACAAAACTAAAGAAAGGATGCCATAATAGATTCAATATGTTAGAATATAAGAAAAGTAAGGTGCTGGGGAGATGGTTCAGTGGAAAAAGGTGCTTGTTTGCAAAGCCTGCCTGCCCTGGTTCAATTCTCCAGCACCCCCATAAAGACAGATGCAAAAATCTGGTGTTCTACAGTGGCAAGAGACCATGCCATGTCCATACCCACACACACATACAGATAAATAATGATACTGAAAAGAAAGAGAGAGAAGAAAAAAGAAGGAAGAAAGGAAAGGAGAGAAGAAGGAAGGGAGTGGAGGGAAGGAAGGACGATTAGAATATGTAGTCCCTAACCTGCAGCTGGGGAAAGAGTGCAGTATAGGAAAGCTGCTTGTAGTGCTGGCCAAGTTTCTTCTTGCTGGGTTTCAGGTTATTAAAGAGTTTTCCTCTACAGATAGGTCTTGTAACACTTGTCCAAGTTGCCCAGAAGTTTTGCATCCAGCGCAGGGTGCTGCTATATAGCAGGATTCGGGGCTGGGATATTGCTGCAAAAGAAAGGATACCTATATCCAAGGTGAGGCTAAGTCCTTTCCTAGTTTCAGGGATAGTGGTTTAAAAACTTAAACCGCCTCCTATTCAGTGTCCCCAGCATCCTCTTTCAAGAATCTATGTAAGCTCTTTGCTTTCACCTACAGCTATGGTCTGAATGTTTATGTCTCTCCCAAATTTTTATGTTGAAATCCTAAGCACCAAGGTGGTAATGGTGTTGAGGCAGGCCAGTGGGAGTCAATTAGATTCAGGAGGGCAGAGACCTCAGGAAGGAAATTAATGTTCTTGAAAATGTGAATCAAGGGAGTTTACTGGATCCTTCCACCATCTGAGGACATAGCAAGAAGGTGTCACCTAAACAAGGAGTGAACCCTCATCAGCCATTGACCAGCACCTTTATCTTGAACGTCCCAGACTATAGAGCTGTAAGATTCAAGTATCTGTTTCTCATAAGCCACCTCAATTATGGTATTATTGTTAGACCAAAAAGATACAATTACACACACAGTCCTAACCAAAATTCTCCTCTATCTATCTTGTCCTTTCCTCAAGCTACAGTCAAGTCCTCAGTGTCCCAAACCCATCTTCTAATCCCTTCCTCCCAAGCTCATCCTCCAATCCCTTCCTCCCTGCTCCCCAAGGCCCAAGCCTCACTCCCACTGTGTTGAGTCAGATCCATCTTGATGGAGAGGTTGAGGTTCTCAGAGCGGAAGGCCCGGTAGGAGTCATGAAGCTGGCCCAAGGGCACCTCAGGCAGGAACTCTGGGGCCCTCAGGGTGACACTGTGGTGATCGTGGGGGTTCCCATGGCACAGCCATTGCAGGTCCAGTGTCATGCAGAGGTCAGGCAGGTGAAGGAAGCAGCAGTCATCATACCTGCCTCACAACAGAGCCCCAGCCCTCAGTGACCTGGTCACTTGCTTCCCCTTGGTTTTCCCCTCTCCCTCCACCCTGATGCAGCCACCCAGTGCAGGCCCCACCCTTCCCACCACTCACTTAGAGGCTGTTCTCACGTTGATATCCAAGTCACCTTTGAACACAAACTGACCAGGTTTCCAATGGAAAGAAAGGTGGCTCCATTCCCAGTGCATATTTTCAGTTGTATTGTATGGATCCTATAACAATCCCCCAAGAACGGGATGAGATATGCAAGAGAGAACCATCTCCCAAATCAGAACCCTTCTCTTTCCCCCTTAAGCTATACAGACCCCAACCACACTATTCTGGTAGAAAAATGACTCCACAAGACCCATCACCTCAGTGGCAAGCTGGTGCAGGTTCGCTTGTTCAATGTCCATATGCCAGTCCCCATGGAAAAGAAGACGGCTCTTGTCCCACCAGGGCAAGGGTGGGCTGGGGTCAGCTGAGGGCTTGGTCAAGAGGTCTACACATTGCCCAATCAGTGTCCAGGCAGGATCCCAGCATGGGCCCCATACCACTGTGTACTGGAAGATTTCCGCTAGAATAGGAAAATGGAAGCTATAGCATATTGCACAACTCCATTCTTCTGTTCTACCTTCACTTCAAAAGTCTCAGCTTATCACCCATCCAAGTCACCATAAATATCCCTCAGCCAAGCCAACCACATCCCGTACTCACAGTGAAAGTTATGGTAGAATTTGAGTGGGGGCATGTTCCTTTCTACTGCCACATTACCCCATGGAAGCCCCAAGTGCAGGATTTGACGTCGACGGGAACAAGGCTGACCACTCTGTTCAGTGCCAGCAAATCGACCCATCAGCCGCCAGTCACGGATCTCAAACAGGTACCGTGGGTAGTCTCTAATCCGAACTATTATTAAAGGGCAGATACAAATTGGCTATTCAGGTGCTGTTTTAGAATGCTCATTTTTCCCCCTTACCATTCTTTCTACTTGTCTGTATTTATCATCAATTCTAACAGCAAGGGCTGGAAACTGGCAAATAACAGAGCTTAAAAAGGTCATAAAAGAGCCAGGCATGGTGGTGCCCATCTTTAATCCCAGCACTTGGGAGACAGAGGTAGAAGGATCATTGTGAGTTCGAGGCCACCCTGAGACTACATAGTGAATTCCAGGTCAGCCTGGTCTAGAGTAAGACTCTACCTCAAAAAAACAAAAGAGAAAAAAAAGTCATCAGGTCTATAGAGTAGAAGGTACAGGGCAGAGCACTGAGATCCAAACCCACAATAACCTTAAAGATGTTTTACTATTCTTTCATATCAGCTGAGCAGTTTCAGGGTGATATTCAGGAACAAAGAAAGGGAAGCTTACCCATGCAACTCCACCCATCTAAACCCAATCTCCTCTGTAATCACTCACAGAGCTTCCTGGAGCTCATGGGTCAAATATCAGGCTCCACAAGTAAGGGAAACTTTACTTACCCAGAAAGGTCTTGACACTGCACTTCAGCATACGACACCAGTGAATGACAAGATCTACTCCTTCAGCAGGAAAAGGGCTGCCAGGATCAAGCTCTCGAACCTGTTCTACCACTTGCTCAGGTCCATGGAAAGAGGCATCTGCCAGAGCCACCAGCTCTAGCCCTGCCAGGCTCCAAGTGAGCAGTGCCCGGCGCATGGGTGTGTTGCCATAGAGACGACGGGAGCGCTGAATGTAGATTTCAATGTTTTTGCGTTCCAAAGAGGCATAGAGCTCCTCAATTTTTCGAGCTGGTAATAACTCACCATGCTGCTTCCGAAGGGCAGCCACCTTGGCATCCAGCAACTGCAACCTTTTGGCACTCTCCTTACTTTCGTCTTTCATCAATTCATAGTTATCATGAAGTTTCACCTCAAAAATGTCATCCAGGAAAACCCATGAAAAGTGTTGAACCTTCAAGAGTAGATCAGGTGGGAGTGGGGCAGGGCTTGGAGAAGCCCAAGTACGAGTCCCTCCATGCAGCCCCTTCAACCATTTCTGAACTCCCACAGCTTCATCCAAAGTTCGAGAAAAGTCATACTGATAAGGAAACTCCACTGAGACAGATCCTAAGGAAAGAAGCCAAACACGATTCCGGAGGGTCTGCAGTGCAGGGAAGGGGGTCCGGTGGAGGATCATCTCCTCCAGCTCAGGTAGCAGCTGCACCTCTACCTCCTTGAAGTTGAAGATGCTATTACCATCAAAGCCAGCAGCAAGCTCTGGACAGTAAGCCTGTAGTGAACCTCCATGCCGGTTCAGTGACACACTCTCTGCAGCCAGGGTAATGAACTTGTCCTCAGCAACAAATGCTGTCAGTTTGGCTGTGCTCACCTCCAGCGTCAGGTTGAGTAGCCTCTTAGGTGGATATGGCTCAGAGAAATGATCTTCTGGCTCCGAAGTGGTTCTTGGAGTCTCTAGTGCACAGGATGGAACAACCTCAGGAAACATAGTGGCTTGTAATAGTTCTCGGCACTGTTGGATAGCCAGGACATGCTGGTACAAGTACATGTGATCTGGAGGACTCCAGAGCAAAGTCAGCCTTGCACCACACTGAACCTGCAAGAAAAAAAAAACTCTGTGTCAATCACCATGTCTCAATGCAGCACAGCTAGCAGAGATGATTACGTGCATACCTGGCACAAGAACTAAATCCACCCACAAGTCTTTCCTGAGTAACCTAATTACTGTCGGGCTTTGTTCTCCTTAGCACTAACATTCTGAGCTAACAATTGTCATTTATCTCACATTTAAAAGTACTTACAAGCCGGGTGTGATGGCACACGCCTTTAATCCCAGCACTTGGGAGGCAGGGATTGTTGTGAGTTCGAGGCCACCCTGAGACTACATAGTGAATTCCAGGTCAGCCTGAGCTAGAGTGAGACCCTACCTCGAAAAAAAAAGAAAAAAAAAGTACTTACAGGGCTGGAGAGATGGCTTAGTGGTTAAGTGCCTGCCTGTGAAGCCTAAGGATCCCCGTGTGAGGCTCAATTCCCCAGTACCCATGTAAGCCAGATGCATAAGGTGGCGCATGCATCTGGAGTTCATTTGCAATGGCTGGAGACCCTGGTGCACCTGTTCTCTCTCTGCCAGTCTGTTGCTAATAAATAAATAAAAATAAAACAAAAAAAAAGTACTTACAAGCCAGGCATGGTGGCACACGCCTTTAATCCCAGCACTTGAGAGGCAGAGGTAGGTAAATTACCAAGAATTCGAGGCCACCCTGAGACTACATAATGAATTCCATGTCAGCTTGGACTAGAGTGAGACCCTACCTTGAAAAATCAAGAGTACTTACATTTTTCAAAATCTCTACCTGAATGCTAAATAGTAGAAGCCCTGAATTTTAATTCTTTGGTTATTTATGACAATACATCCAGTATACACAGAAAGTAATCATTTGGCTTTATGTTTCTACTAGTGAGTTACCATTCTATTTACTGTCTAAAATCAAGTGCCATGTGAAATGTTTCATTAACTGACTGCATCTTGACTTAATTTCTAAAAGGTAGTATAATAGTACTGGTCATACAAGATAATACAGCAATTGAGTTATGTGAAAGTATGACTCAAGGAACAAGTAGAGCCCTCGTTAGAGGAATTTAAATTCCAAGACAGAAAAGTTCTCTTACATTCCAGTCTCTGAAAAGCAAGCTCCAATTGCCAAAGGAAGGTGAGATCTGAAAATTGGGAGCATGTCACAGCCTACTTCTATTGAGGACTAATGGCCATCTGCTACCCTATATTAAGAGACATTGGAAAGCTGCCACCGTCAATGGATCCCTAAAGAGCTGAATATTCCCACAAAATACATCAGATCATTTTTTAAAGCCCCTTTACTTATCAGATTCATACTGAATTATTTTATTTATTTTATTTTGTGTGTGTGTGTGTGTGTGTGTGTGTGTGTGTGTTTCAAGGTAGGGTCTCACTTTGGCCCAGGCTGACCTGGAATTACTATGCAGTCTCAGGGTGGCCTCGAATTCACAGCAATTCTCCTACCTTTGCCTCCCAAGTGCTGGGATTAAAGGCGTGTGCCACCACGCCCAGCAAATTATTTTTTTAGTTTTCTTTCCTTCTTTCTTTTTGAGGCAGGGTCTCACTCTAGCCCAGGCTCACCTGGAATTCGCTATGTAGTTTCAGGCTGACCTTTAACTCAGTGATCCAAGTGCTGGGATTAAAGGCATGAGCCACTATGCCTGGCTGATATGCATATTTTTAAGATTTTTTTTTATTAGAGAAAGAGAGAAAACGGGTGTACCAGGGCCTCTAGACACTGAAAACAAACTCCAAATGCATGGCTTGTGTATCTGGCTTACGTAGATACTGGGGAATCGAACCTGGGTCCTTAGGCAAGCGACTTAACTGCTAAGCCATCTATCCAGCCCTGGTGTGCTTTTTTATTTTTATTTATTTATTTTTGCTTTTTCAAGGTAGGGTTTCACTCTAGCCCAGAATTCACTATTTAGTCTCAGGGTAACCTTGAATTCAAGGTGATCCTCCAACCTCTGCCTCCTAACTGCTGGAATTAAAGGCGTGCACTACCACACCCAGCTGGTTTGCACATTTTTTTTAAATTTTATTATTTTTTATTTATTTTTGGAGAGAGACACAGAGAGAGACAGAGAGTGAGAGGGGACAGAGATGGGCCTGCCAGCAGTCTCTCAGTTGCTGTGAACGAAATCCAGGTGCGTGCGCCCCCTTGTGGTCAAGCATGGAATTGCGCCTTTGCATCTGGCTAAACGTGGGACCTGGAGATTGGAACCAGAGTTCTTAGGCTTAGGAGGCAGGCGCCTTAACCGCTAAGCCATCTCTCCAGCCCTCCCTGTCATTTTTTTAGGTATCTGTTTTCTGCTGGATAAGTGCTAGGTGGTCTCTTTCATGACTAAGATCTACTTCTCATTTTTATCTGGTTTATTCTATTAAATAAAGATGCAATAATGTATTGCAGTAATGTTCTGCTATAGAGGACTGTTCTGGTAGGTATGTGTAGAATGTGGGTGCAGCCATGTGAATTTACATACATGCTGGATGGGATCAGGAAGGGAGACAATCAAAATCGAATCAAATAAAGAATAAACCTGGGCTGGAGAGATGGCTTAGCAGTTAAGGCGTTTGCCTGTGAAGCCTAAGGACCCCAGTTCGATTCTGCAGGTCCCACGTAAGCCAGATGCACAAGGGGCACACACGTCTGGAATTCATTTGCAGTGGCTAGAGGCCCTGGCGTGCCCATTCTCACTCTCCCTCTCTCTCTTTCCCTCTCTCTCTGTCATTCATAAATAAATAAATAAATAAATAAATAAATAAATAAATAAATAAAATTTATTTTTTTAAAAAAGAATAAACCTGGCCAGGCATGGTGGCGCACGCCTTTAATCACAGCACTTGGGAGGCAGAGGTAGGAGGATCGCTGTGAGTTCAAGGTCACCCTAAGACTACATAGTGAATTCCAGGTCAGCCTGGACTAGAGTAAGACTCTACCTCGAAAAAACAAAAAAAAAAAAAAAAAGAATAAACCTGGCCAGGCATGCTAGCACATGCCTTTAATCCCAGCACTTGGGAGGCAGAAGTAGGAGGATTGCTGTGAGTTGGAGGCCACCCCAAGACTACATAGTGAGTTCCAGGTCAGCCTGAGCTACAGTGAGACCCTACTTAAAAAAAAAAAAAAAAAGGAAGGAAGGAAGGAAGGGAGGGAGGGAGGGAGGGAGGGAAAAAAAAAGAGAAAGAGAAAGAAGAAGAGAAAGAAAAAGAACAAATTAGCATAAGGGCTGGAGAGATGGCTCAGTGGTTAAGTTGTTTACTTGCAAAGCTTGATGTCTAGCTTCAGTTCCCCAGTATCCCCATAAAGCCAGATGCCTGCAAAGCCTAAGAACGCCTGTTTGATTCTCCAGATCCCATGTTTAGACAGATGCAAAAGTGACACAAGTGCGCAATGTCAAGTGCGTCTGGAGAGCATTCAGTGTCTGAGAGGCCGCAGGCGCACCCATTCTCTGTCTCTCTAATTAAAAAAAAAAAAAAAAAAAAAAAAAAAGACTGAAAAGGCTGTAAATAGCAGAAAAGACCAGCCTGGCCCCAGTGCCCCACAGCATTACCTCCAGAGAACGGATGCTGCTGTGATAGGTGAGGGAGAGCATGGAGAGGCCAAGCACAGGCGTGGGAATGTCAGGAGCCTTGCAACAGGGCTGCATCTTCTCTGTGATGGACTTCACTAGCGCAAGCACAAGCCCTTGAATTCCCACAGTGGAAGTCTCCGCGCTGCCCAAGACAGTCAGTGTATCCAGTCGTAACTCTGAAGCACCTGACATCCAGAAATCATGACAACTTTGATTCATAACTCTCAAACAGCAACTTATCCTCCCTCTCCTTTATTATTACCTTTATTCTAGTTATTTTTATTTACCATAAACAACTCTGTTTATTAGGGAAATTTCCCCTTTGCCCTCTTTAACTAGGTCTGACAAAAATCAAACAAGTTCTCTAATGCCTACAAGTTGTCTATACAGCATTAATTCCTCAGAACTACACACATGGGAGCCAGATGTGGTGGTAGACACCTATAATCTCAGCATCTAGTAGCCTCAGCTGGATTCCAGGTTCAAAGTCAACCTAAGCTACACTGTAAGATCCTATCTCACGGAGAAAAAAAAGAAGAAGAAAACTAAATAGGATTCATTCTCTTGACTACATCATGGCTCTTTTTCTTTCTTCCATTCTTTTTATTTACTGTGTGTGGTAGTGAAGTATGCACATGTGTGTAGATGCCAGATTTTTTTGTTTTTGTTTTTTTTTTTTTTTTTTTTTCCGAGGTAGGGTCTCACTCTGGCTCAGGCTGACCTGGAATCCACTATGAGGTCTCAGGGTGGCCTCGAACTCTCAGCGATCCTCCTACCTCTGCCTCCCGAGTGCTGGGATTAAAGGCGTGCGCCACCACGCCCGGCCTAGATGCCAGATTTTTATAGAGGTCCTGGGGAGTCAAACTTGGTGTTCTCCAGTCTGAGAGGCACTCATGCTTAAGCAGCAAGTTGTTTTTAACAGTTGAGCCATCATCCCAGCCCTGTCTTTTTATTTGTCTTCCTTCATATTTGCCTTTAGTAAACTCCTAAGAAATATCAAGAAGCTAAGAGTTATACAAGACTTTCTAACATGTCATGCTGCTAACATAGAAAAATTCCAGATAATTAGCTTCCTTAAACGAAGGGAGCAACTGAATCAGCATAACCTGGTAAGTTTTCACACTACCCACTTCAGCACAGACCTGTCCCACTCACCAACCAGTGAAGAAAGAGTGAACAAGTTCATGTCTTCCACCTTCAAGTCCACCTTCCACAGTAATGTCATAGATTCTCCAAGTGAAGATTTCTTAGACAGAGCTGACTTCCCAGACTGAGGACTCATCAGGGATAAGATACGAGACAGACACTGAGCACAGATGTCTGATGCTTCTACCTGAAGTCCTCGTATAGTACAATCAAGAAAAAGGGTATCTGATTGGGTGTTGGACAGGCCCAGAGGCTGGTTATAACTACCCTAGAAAAGAAGCACAGGAGAGGGAGCCATGTCTTCCTTAATATACCCACTGATAAACTGCCCATAATCCAGTAAATATCTTAACTCTAACCATGCTCATACAAGCAACCCTAACTTAACTCTCAGTGGGTCAAAAACACCAACCAAAAACAAAACAAAATAAGACATTTAAAAGTAGGAAGCGGATTTGGTGGGAAGGAATTAACAGGAATGGGAAGGGGATAAGAGAGGGTAATGCTAGGCATGGTGGCACACACCTTCAATCTCAGCATTTGGGAGGCAGAGATAGGAAGACTGCTATAAGTCTGAGGCCAGCCTAGAACTACAGAGTGAGTTCCAGGTCAGCCTGGGCTAAAGATCCTCCCTCGGAAAAAAAAAGGGGGGGGAGGGGGATACTGGGTGAATATGATCAAAATTTATTATATACATGTATAAAACTGTGAAAAATAAAATTAGTAGGATTCCAAGAAGATGGCTAAGTGGTTAAAGGTGCTTGCTTATAAAGCCTTCCAGCCAGTGTTCAATTCCCAAACAACCCACATAAGCCGAATGAAAAAATGACACAAGTGACTGGTATTTACTATGGCAAGAGGCCCCAACATGCCCATAAACACTCACACATAGTGTACATGAATAAATGAATGAGTTTGTTTAAAAATACATAAAATAATTTTTTAAAATATTGCTAGAGACTCCACTTGCTTGGACTACAAAGTCACTGAGAAATCCTGCTGGAGCTGAGCTGAAAGCCTCCTCCATGTAGACCAGTTAACAGAAAGCTGGAAAAAGCTACTCTGCATGAAGCTCCATGGGAGAGAGAGAAGCCACCAGTGGACACTGCTAGCCTTAAGTTTGGTCAGCCAAGCCAAATGAACCAATGGGTACAACAGTGGCATGTTGGTTATGGGAGAAACCAACTTCTCTCTAATTGGACTGGAGGCCCACTCCACAGGAGGAAATACATGCCTGATACTGAAAACCTATGACAGGGGTAGTCATGGGCCCTAGGGGTATAACATCTTCTGGCGTCTGGCTAAATGTATATTCTATGCTCAACAAACTGCCCGGTAAACACTTCTCTTAATGTTCATACCAATATATTAAGGCCGCTCTCACTTTTGGTCAGAGAAGCTTGTCTTTTCAGATGGCGGTGACCTCGAGATGACTCAGAAGGCACCATAGTGCTAAGAAGAAGTGGCAGAGGCATGCTCAGCACTAAAACATCTCTATCACACCTTCCAAAGCTCAGGGCCCATTGTGGAAGAGATGGCAGTAATAATGTTAGAGCCAAAAGAAGGGTAGGACTCCTTACAATGCACTCTTTGAGACACAAAATGGCCTGGATATCCATGACCTCACAGTGCCTGACATTTCCTACATAAGACCATCATAATAGGAGGAAAAGATGATTACATAAAAATAAAAAAGACTGATTCAGAGGGGGAGAGGATATGATGGACAGTGTGAATAGGAAAGTGGGGGGGAGGGAATTACCATGGTTTATTGTCTATAATTATGGAAGTTGTCAATAAAAATAAATAAATTTAGCCAGGTGTGGTGGCACACACCTTTAATTCCAGTACTTGGGAGGCAAAGGTAGGAAGATCACTGTTGAGTTCGAGGCCACCCTGAGACTACATAGTGAATTCCAGGTCACCCTGGGCTAGAGTGAGACCCAGCCTTGAAAAACAAACAAACAAACAAAAATTTAAGTAGAGGGTTCCCTTTGAAAGCATGCACTAACCAAGTTTTGTAATACTCTGATGCATTACCTACTGCCAAGTGCTCTGAAATATATCAGGATAAGGAGCTGTGGGGGCTACTGCTCACCAAAGCCTCCACCTACCTGGAGTGTGAAGGAGTCCAGAACAAGTGCCTCACCCCAAACATGCATATTAGGGGGATGTGGTGCCCGCTGAATGTGGGAGTCACTGCCCACACGCCAGCAGAGGTGATCTACTGTTAGAACACTGCGCTGATGGATGCTTTGTGGTCTGAGGTGCTGATAATCTGAACAAAGGTAGGAAAGAGATCATCAAAAGGGTGCAGCTCTACTAATGGACAAATTCTTATTCCATTCCATCTCAGAGACTTACCCAGGGCGATGGAATTGAATCCCAAGGCAAAAGGTGGTGTATCTCCAAGCTGAATGGAAATATTGACATTGGAGATAGAGGTGCTAAATATAATGGGAGCCAGGATTTGAGGGAATGCTCTACAAAAGGACAAAAAAAAAAAGACACCACTAATTTAATAAAGAAGTAATTGCAGCTTCCTAGCAATGAAGAGATTCCTGAAGCTCTCAAATTGGTGACAATTTAGTTTTTGCAATTCTTAGGATTGGCCAAAAGTAGAAAGGAAAAGGCTAAGCTTGGCAGCTTACTACTCCTCCCAAAGGTAATCATTAGGAACTCCAGAAAAACATGTTGAATATCATGAAAATGTAATGTAGCCAAACATAGTGAATATCAACAATATTACAAGATTCAACCAAGAATGACCTCCAAACTATTAACCTGCTCTGTGTTGCACAATGCAAGCACTTCATAGGCAATAATGGCTCTGAAGACCTGACATTTGATAACCTAAGGCAGCCAAGACAAGCATATCACTTCAGCTCAACAAATGTTTCTTTTGTATAAAGAAAGAACTGCTCAGCTCACAGGACAAGGAAATGAAGAAGACACCTTCCTGCCAGCAAGAAGTCTAATCTAATGGGTGAGATATATAAATCAAGATTGCTTCTGAAACTAAGATTTGAGGAAAGCAAACAATCAAATGCAAATTTAACACAAGATACCACTCTGGATCAAATGAAAATCTACCCGATCAGACAGTGACTTAAAAAAAAAAATTAAGCCAGGTATAGTGACGCACGCTTTTAATCCCAGCACTCAGGAGGCAGAGGTAGGAGGATCGCTGTGAGTTCCAGGCCACCCGGAGACTACATAGTGAATTCCAGGTCAGCCTGGGCTAAAGTGAGACCCTACCTCGAAAAACCAAAAAGAAAAAGAAAAAAAAAAAAAAACCTACAGAGAATACTTCAGGGAATACTCCACACAGAAGAATCAAACAACCAATCTTAACAGCCTACAGGATGATCACAATAACCAAAACTAGACCAGGTTCAAAAAAGTACAAAACACAAGAAAGCACAAAACCCCACTGTGGTATTTTAAATGAATTGCCCTCAGTATATTCAAGATTTTATTATAGTTTATAATCTAGAACTGCAGCCACCTGGGTGGAGGAGGTGTCACTGGGTGAATCTTAGGGTCCAGCCCTAAGGTGTGGGAATGGATCTGAAATTCCAGTCTAAAGATATGCATAGTGCGTGAGTTCCACCTGGAATTCCTAAGTGTGCTTGTGTGTGGCTTCTGGGTTTTTGGCTTCAGGCTTCTCTCTTTCTACTTGGTTCTTTGGGAGGGGGCCAGCTTCTTCTGCCATTATCAATCTGTAAGCTTAAATAAATCCCTTCCTCCCTAACTGTGCCTGGTCTGGAAGTTCATCTCAGTGACCTGGAAGCTGTCTACTACACCCATAAAGCACCCCATCATGGCAGGGACTGAATCGAACCTCACAGTTATAACCTTAAACATTAATGGTCTTAACTCACCCATCAAGACACAAGTTAACAGGGTATTCAGAAAATATTGACCCTTCTATCTGCCGTCTTCAAGAAACCCACCTCACCGCCGGGTGTGGTGGCGCACGCCTTTAATCCCAGCACTTGGGAGGCAGAGGTAGGAGGACTGCCGTGAGTTCGAGGCCACCCTGAGACTACATAGTTAATTCCAGGTCAGCCTGGACCAGAGTGAAACCCTACCTCAAAAAAAAAAAAGAAACCCACCTCACCATTAAAGACATACACCTCCTGAGGGTGAAAGGATGGAAAATGATATTCTAGGCAAATGAAAATATGAAAAAAGCAGGTGTTGCTACATTAATATCTGATAAAACAGACTTCAAACAAACAAACAAACAAAAAAATCTGTTCTTTTTCAGAAGGTAGCAACAGACCCGAGGAGATAAACTATCCCTTGCACTTCAGCCAAGTCACAGCTGAAACCACAGAGGAACTGGGAAGACAAGCACTAGTGCTGCTTCCATGGTGAACCTGATAATCAGTGCCAGGGTGTAGGAGACAGACCCTGAGGATACTCAACACTTACCAAACCAGCGATCCAAAGGGCCTAAGAGCTCATCACTGAAGTAGACTTAAAACTCACCCACCATGGCTCAGGAAATTTGTGGAAGAGGGGCGGAAAGATTGTTAAGAGCCACAGGTTGAGATATCATGCTCACAAACATTCCCTCCTCCAAAAAAATAACTGAAAATGCTGCTCCCATGACACATAACCCACAATCCCATGGGGAATATCTGCAACCCCACTAAGGAGTGTCCCCAATGGAATGGGGGCAGGGACGAGGAAAAAGAGGGTATCAACACATGATGTATCCACATAAAATATGTTAATAATAATTAATTAAACTAACCTTTTTTCCCTTTGTTTAAGAATAGGTAAACTAGATCTTTGGGTCTCCAGTGCCAGCATGTGCAGCCAGTGAGAGAATTCCTGGTGCCGGTAATGAATGATACAAGTGTTCAGAATGAGGGAAGCCGAGAGATCAATGGTGGTCACCTGGAAATGAGAAGACCAAAAGTGTGGGCTTGAGTTTTTACTTATGTGAAAAGACAGCAGATAAAGGAAGTCTCTTCGTACCAACTTCAGCATACCTGCACATTAGCTTTGAGGGAGTTGAGGCAGACAATACGTTGGCGACTCTGTGACAGCAGCAACCCGTCTGTAAGAGGCCAAAGGATAGATTATAGGACAGCAAGGGGAAGCCAAGAAGTAAAACTAAGAGAGGGACAGAAGCAGGCAAGAAGTTGAACAGATGATAACAAACACTTGTGAGTTGGCGTTATTTTTTCTCAGTATGTTCTCTCCTTCCCTACCCCAGTTATAATGTTATTAAATTAAGGAGACAATGTGGGGTACTAAGAATATCTGGCCTCCCTTCTCTGAGTACCAGTACCCCCTCCATGAACCTTCCAGTAGGAGTTCAGTGCTCAGCTGTGCCATATCAGAGTTTGCTGTGAAGCTTCGAAGGGGCAGTTGATCCTCATCACGGTGGTATAGGAAATGTAGCAGCTTCAGTGTCCAAGTCAGGTGCCTGGACCAGAGAGATTCTAGCTCAGGAAGACAGAGAATACCATTCTTCCTCCCTCCCTCCCTCCCCCCAGATAAGCTCAGTACGGATGCCAAGACTGGTTACAGAGATCTTGGCACACAGCTCACATTATCACTCCCCACACTGTCTCAGGAGACCTCACCTCTTTTGACTATTCATAGACAACACCACACTTGTGTTCTCCATCTTCACCTTGACCTGGTCTGGCAGCTGCTGGAGGAGGTATAGACCAGGCAGAGTTGGCTCAGCTAAGCTTTCTGTCACCTCTGGGACCATGAATGAATAATAAAAATGAAAGCCATCAATCCTTAGCACTCTCAAATCCTCCAAAAAGCCTTACTCCTTAGGCCAAACCATCACACATAAAGTGGGCTAGGCTAAGTAAATGTCCTAAGAGGCCACCACAGGCACAGGTACTTGATGTACTTCCTTCCTCAGACTCTAAAAGCATAAACAGTATGGGCAGCACATTGGTATAATGGAAAGAGTATGGACTTTATGGTCAAATAATTCAAACATCATTTTTACTGTCTGATCTCAGCTAAGTTACCTAGCTAACTATTCTAGGCTTGTTTCCTTATTTATGAAATGCAAATAATTTAGAAAAAAATATATATGGCACATAGCACAGATCTAATTCATGACAGAGACCCACTAAAAATTAGTTTTTTCACCCATAACAAAGAAATGCCCTATTTTCTCTAACTATCCTCAGGGTCAAAGAACATAGTGATTAATGGCACACACATTTAAATGAATATTGAAACCACTACTTCTAAAATAACTTGAGAACCAAACAGACAAGCTCAATGACTGGAACTTTACCTGAATAAGGAACAGGCTTGGATACCCAGCCTGGGGCCTGACACAGTAGTTGACTATGGAAGAGACCTTCATGTAGCTCAGCATGGAGTGTCCACACATCCACATTGATAGCCTTCAGATACCAACTGCTAATGTCCACTTTTAGACACAGGTCAAGAGCTAGTGAGATCTCTACTAGGCATGTATCCTCCTGTAGAGAAGATAAACCTCTGACAAATATGTGGGGAGTTACAGAGCAAATAGCAATGGCCTAGAGCTGGCAATGGTGACACACAATTATAATCCCAGCACTCAGAGGACTGCCACAAATTCAAAAACACCTTGGGCTGCACACCAAGTGTCAGGCCAGCCAGGGCTCCATGGCAAGACTTTGTCACAAAAAAGCAACCATTGTGCTTGCTTCGGCAGCAGATACTAAAATTGGAATGATACAGAGAAGATGCATGTCCCCTGCACAAGAAAGACACACAAATTCATGAAGCAGTCCATATTTTAAAAAAATAATCAATAAACAAACAACCCACAAAGGTTTGGAACACTAGGTCTTGCCCCGAAGGAGCCCCAAAAAGACATAGAATCTAGAATATAATAAGCACCTAAGCTCCTTCATCCCTTATGTCAAGAAGCAAATGAAGCATCAGAATAACCATGGCAAACTCACCAGCTGACCACTCTTCAGAATTTTACTGCTGATCTTTGATAGACTCAACTCACAGATTAGCCTGAGAAAGGAAGAAAATTAAGAGCACTTAGCTCCTTTCCTCATTACTTATCTCCAGTTCACTTCTGTTGGCTAGAAAAGACAAGAAGAAACACCTAATCTTAACCTCTACTCAAGCTGCACAGAATGAGAATGTGACACCTTGCCATGTGTGGTGGCACATGCCTTTAACCCCAGCACTCAGGAGGCAGAGATATGAGGATCACTGTGAGCTCAAGTCCAACCTGATACTACATAGTGAATTCCATATCAGCGTGGACTTGAGTGAGACACTACCTCAAAAAATGCAAATAAAAAATAAGTAAAAAATAAAAAGAGCTGGAGAGATGGCTTAGCAATTAAGGCATTTTCCTATGAAGTTAAAGGACGCAGGTTCGATTCCCCAGGACCCATGTAAGCCAGATGCACAAGGGGCACATGTATCTGGAGTTTGTTTGCAGTGGCTACAGGCCCTGGTGTGCCCATTCTCTGTCTGTCTCTCTTCTTTTTTTTTTTTTCGAGGTAGGGTCTCACTCTAGTCCAGGCTGACCTGGAATTCACTATGTAGTCTCAGGGTGGCCTTGAACTCACAGCAATCCTCCTACCTCTGCCTCCCGAGTACTGGGATTAAAGGCATGCGCCACCATGCCCAGCTGTCTCTCTTCTTTCTATCTCTCTCTGCTTGCAAAATAAATGAATAAAATTTGAAGAAAAAAAAAAACACCTTAAAAAATGCAAAAAAAAAAAAAAAAAAAAAGAGAGAGAGAGAGAGAGAGAATGTGACACCTAGGTAAGAAGACCCTTACATCCACTTTCCCTAAAGCAACTCCAGACAGGAATGGTACTTCTAGACCCTCTTCTAGCCAGGGCTTACCCTGTTCCATCACTATCCAAAAGAAATCTGCTTCTACTGATCTGAATGTGCCATAAGGACTCGGAAGTAGCCACCTTGAGAACCATGATGTTTATAGCATCTACATGAATGGAGAATAGCTGGAAGGAATGAACAAGGATAAACAATAATTAATGTCAAGGCATCGCCCTTCCTTTCCAGATGAGAAAAAAAGATCTTAGCATTATGTCCCCAAAATAGTGGAAAAATCCACCCACCACTCCAAAGCCAACCAGCCCTAGAAAATAGTCAAGGACAATAGAAGCAGTCTTACTTGGCACAAGATCTTCAACAAGGATGGGCTAAAGGACAGCTCCTTTTGGTCCACCCCAGTGTTCTGGGAGAATGGAGCATACAGGCCAGACACCTTCTGCAGGTCTGTTCTGATGCGTACTTCTCCAAAGCACAATGCCACATAGTGTCTGCCCAGAAAAAAAGCCTCAGGTTATCGAGTCCATCAACCTCACAGCAGTCCTCCTCCCTTCCTCACATTCATTCTCCCAGTCTCCGTAACAGCACAGCTCAAATCACAAGAAGAAAGTCACATAGCATTTTTCAGCAAAATAGCACTCAGGCTAATGGGAGACTCCAACAAGAACCTACTACCCTCCTTGGGCTAAAATTCCCCAAAATATTCTTCAAGGGAAAAAGTGAGGGTATTGTGTACTCACGGCAGATCATGGCTGAGGAGTTTGCTGGATATCCACAAGTTGTCAATTTCCTACAAACAATATGAAAGAAAGCTGTGTACATGAGCTGCTAAGTAAGCAATGAGTAGCAGTTTGACAAGCCAGGAAAGGCTCTGGATCACAGGAAAAGAGGAAGTTCTATCAGTCTTCCCACTAAATATGCCTAACTCTGCTTTTACTGGTTCCTCTGCTCAGCACTGGGTATGATCCTCCTCACAACACTGAACTTACTTGGTGTTTCACGTTTATGGATATAGTGCCCTGTTTCATCTCAAATTAGAAGAGTAAGCTTTGCTATTTCCTATTACCTTTCTTCTATACTTTTCTTCCACATCTTTTTTTTTAAAAAATATTTTATTTATTTGAGAGAGGGAGGGAAGGCAGGAGAGAATGGGAACATCAGGGCCTCTAGCCACTGCAAATGAATTCCAGATACATATGCCACCTTGCGCATCTGGCTTATGTGGATACTAGGGAATCAAATCTGGGCCTTTGGCTTCGCATCTCTGCAGCCCCTTCCATACCTTTTTTACATGCCCTGAACATTCTGTCCCTATAAACTTTTCTTTCTTTCTTTCTTTTTTTTTTTTCGAGGTAGGGTCTCACTCTAGCCCAGGCTGACCTGGAATTCACTCTGTATTCTCAGGGTGGCCTCAAACTCACAGTGCTCCTTCTACCTCTGCCTCCCAAGTGCTGGGATTAAAGGCGTGTGCCACCAAGCCTGGCTCCCTATAAACTTTCAAACGCAGGTCCTAGCATATGTTAGGCAAGTGCTATACCACTAAGCTATATACCCACCTCTCCTTCCATTAGTGTTTTTTTTTGGGTGGGGAGGGGGTTGAGATAAGGTCTCATTCTAGCCCAGGTTGACCTGGAATTCACTCTATGTAGTCCCAGGCTGGGCTCAAACTCACGCTTCTCCCACCTCTGCTTCCCAAGTGCTGGGATTAAAATGTGAGTCACCACACCCAGCAACAATTTTTTTTTTAATTTCTCTTGTTTATTTGCAAGCAAAGAGAAAGAGAGAATGGGCTTCTAGGGCCTCCAACCACTGTAAACAGAACTCCAGATGCATGCACCACTGTGCATCTGGCTTTACCGGAAATCTGAATCCCGATTGTTAGGCTTTGCAGGAAAGCACTTAATCACTGAACCATCTTTTCAGCCCTATAAACAATTATAACTAAATGACTTGTCTCAATCTCCACCTAGCTCTAATATCATCTTGGCAAAGAAGTAACAAGGGTGGGACTGCCTCGGCTACTACACGGAGATTGTCAGAACTCACCACTGTCTGCTGGTGCTGCTGAAACTTAAGACTGACATTCTGAATCCAAAAAAAGCGGAAGGAGCCAATCTTTAGCTCTGCCTGCAGTTTCCGCTGACACCACCTGGTGGCCAATCGCACCACAAGCCACCTGCAGAAAAATTAAAAAAATAAAAGATAAACCACTGTGAGTTCTTGGGACCCTCTCCCAATTAAGGATTCCACACCTCTGCCAGAAAAGGCCTTGCAAAAAGGTTGTGTTCTGAAGGTGAGTTTTTCTAGGCAATCTTCCTATTATTTTCTAACCCACCTCTTTGTCATACACTTTCAGCCACATTAATCAAAATCATAGCCTCCTCAATGTATACAGGAAACCAGACAAGCTAACCCAATCCTCTAAGACGAGAACAAATAAAAGCGATCTCAAATATATAGGAACTCTAGGTGTTTAAAAAAAAAAAAAAGCCCCAACAGGACAGCTGTGTCAAACGTGTCATTGCACACTCCCTAGAGGTTTCTATCTTCGCCCCCACTCTCCAGACAGGTGCCCGTGAGAAGGCACAGAGAGGTCACAACAGCCGGGTGGCTTCTCCTCGGGACAGCCAGTCCTCCTGACGTCTCTTTCTCCAGGAAGAAGCTGCAGGTGCCCTTCGCGCCCGGCGAAGAGGCTATGTCAGGACGTAGGGAGCAGGAAAGGGAGACTACCCAGGGAGGTCCCCCTCCTCACACACCTAGTTTCCAGTCTCTGCCATTACCGCCCAGCCCCGCCTATCCCTCAGTCCGTCACTCACCCCCAGCCCGCGGTCTCTCCCGCAGAGCTCCGCGCCCCCGCACGTCCCCTACCCTCCTCGCGCGACCCCCTCCTCGGTCCCACCCGCGTCTGAGCAACGCGCGCCCCTCTTCCTCCGCCAAGGTGGCTGGAAGACGTCCCCCCACCCTCACCGGCCTAGGAAGAGTGCGCTAAGCGCAACCAGCAGCAAGACCAACAGCGCGTAGAGAAGCAGAGGCATTTAGGTCCGGGTCCGGCCCGGCCTGGCCTCGGCCCCTGCCCCTGCCATGCCGGGCCCCGAACCGGAACCGCGCAGCGCCGCCGCGGGCCGACCAGCCGGGCGCGCGGAGGCCACGCACAGAGAGGAAGCGTCGGTGCGCGCGCGCCCCGCCCCCTGCGGCCGGCCAACCAACCAGCTGTCTCCGTTCCCAGCAGGGCCCCGCCCCGCGCCCGCCGGAGGGCCGACCCGCAGCGTGCGCGAAGTCAGGGCGTGGCTTGGGAGGGGCGCTCACGAACGTGCTGACATATGCGCCCTGCCCTGAGCGCGCCCTTCCGTGCCGACTTCAGAGCGTTGGAGAAGGGAGGAAACGCGAGCGAAGGGGAGAGGGGGTGGAGTGGGGGGTCCGGAGTCCGCGCAAGCTCGCCAGCCTGGCGGTGACCTAGCTGGCTCACTTCCGCCACAGCAAATTCCATTTTTTTCTTTTTCTTTTTCAAGGTGGACCTGGAATTCACTATGTACTCTCAGGGTGGCCTTGAACTCTCGGGGATCCTCCACTTCTGCCTCTTGAGTGCTGGGATTAAAGGCGTGCGCCCCCACGCCCGGCCGAAAATTCCATTTTCAAAACGCATTCCTAGGGCCTTTTTAGAGAAGTCCGCCTGGTCTCTCAAGGCCTGGGCTGTTGAGTCGGCCGAAGAGAAATCGCTAGGTCTGACGTGACGGTGTCTACCAATGATGAGGAAATCAAGAGGTAATTAAAAGACCTCAGGAACGCTGCCTCATTTCATCCACAAGTGAAACCAACTGAATTTTTAATTCGCTTACTGTCTGCAGTTTGTTCTGGCCAATGTATATGTGTTAAATGACTGCGTGGGTAACACCTTTCTGGGCACTTCAATGAGGTTTTAAGTTTGAAAGATGTGGATGCATCAACAAGAACTGGACCAGGGAGAGGGGGAGGTGCGGTAAAAGCAGTCAATATTGTTTTTGTCTTAAACAAATAATTTATCTGAGAAATACACATAACTGCGTGAAATAGAGAAGTCGGCATCAGTTCAGGTCATTTCTGCTTTCTTCAGAGTAAAAATGAAGGAATAGAACAAAGTTCTGTTAGAATTATTCTGTTATGGGTCAGTAACTTAATGATAATTTACTGATTAATACAGCACTAGCTAAAGAAATCCCAGAGGATTCCAAAATAAGAATTATGGAGCCGGGCGTAATGGAGCACGCCTTTAATCCCAGCACTCGGGAGGCAGAGGTAGGAGTATCACTGAGAGTTCGAGGCCACCCTGAGACTACATAGTGATTCCAGGTCAGCCTGAGCCAGAGTGAGACCCTACCTTGAAAAACCAAAAAAAAAAAAAAAAAAAAAAAAAAAAAAAAATTATAGAGTAGCCAGGGCGTGGTGGCGCAAGCCTTTGATCCCAGCACTCCAGAGGCAGAGGTAGGAGGATCGCCATGAGTTCGAGGCCACCCTGAGACTAACATAGTGAATTCCCGGTCAGCCTGAGCTAGAGTGAGACCCTGCCTCGAAAAGCCAAAAAAAAAAAAAGAATTATGAACCGGGCGTGGTGGCGCACGCCTTTAATCCCAGCACTCGGGAGGCAGAGGTAGGAGGAACGCCGAGAGTTCGAGGCCACCCTGAGACTACATAGTGAATTCCAGGTCAGCCTGGGCCAGAGTGAGACCCTACCTTGAAAAACCAAAAAAAAAAAAAAAAATTATGGAGTATTTTTAAAAATAAACAATAAGCTGGGCTTGGTGGCGCATGCCTTTAATCCCAGCACTTGGGAGGCAGAGGTAGGAGGATAGCCATGAGTTTGAGGCCACCCTGAGACTACATAGTAAATTCCAGGTCAGCCTGAGCTAGAGTGAGACCCCACCTCAAAAATCAAAAAACAAACACACAAAAAAAAGTATAAACAGGGCTGGGGAAATGGCTTAGCAGTTAAGGCGTTTGCCTGTGAAGCCTAAGGACCCGGGTTTGATTTCCCAGGACCCACGTAACCCAGATGCACAAGGGGGAGCGTGCGTCTGGAGTTCATTTGCAGTGGCTGAAGGCCCTGGCGTGCCCATTCTTTCTTTCTCTCTGCCTCTTCCTCTATCTCTCAAATAAATAAATAAAATATTTTTTTAAAAGTATAAACAATAGCCAGGTGTGGTGGTGTACGCCTTTAATCCCAGCACTCAGGAGGCAGAAGAAGGAAGATCGCTTGAGTTTGAGGACACCTTGAGAATACAAAGTGAATTCCAGGTCAGCCTGGGCTAGAATGACAGCCTACAATGAAAAACCAAAAAAAAAAAAAAAAAAGTATAAACAAACCATGATAAGTCCTACTCCCATTTCCTTCTCTCAAATCCACCCTCCACCGAATCCCCTCCCCTTTCCAATTATTCTCTCTTATTTTGATGTCATCATCTATTATGAAGACCTTGCGTAGGTAATATTAGGCACTGCAAAGTCATGAATATCAAGGCCATTTTGTGTCTGGAAGAGTGCATTGTAAGCAATCTTACCCTTCCTTTACATTCTTCCCACCACCTCTTCCACAATGGACCCTGAGCCTTGGAGAGTGTGATAAGAAAAGTCTCAGCGCCTAACACTCCACTGTCATTTCTTGTAAGTGGTCACTTTTGAGTCACTGCAGTGGTCATAACATCTGAAAAAAGAAGTTTCTCTAACCAAAAGTGAGAGAAACATTAATATATGGGTATAAACATTTTTAAAAACTGCTTACATGGCCTTTTGCTAGGCATAATATATGTGTTTAGCCAGGCAACAGCAACTCCCCTAGGGCTGCTGACCTCCTCACCCCTCCATAGGCTTTTTAAAAAATATTTTATTGCTGGGTGTGGTGGCGCACACCTTTAATCCCAGCACGAGGGAGGTAGAGGTTCAAGGCCACCCTGAGACTACATAGTGAATTCCAGGTCATCCTGGGCTAGAGTGAAACCCTACCTTGATAGCCATTCAAACAGGAATAACAAGGAATCTCAAAGTAGTTTTAATTTGCATTTCACTAATGGCTAAGGATGTAGAATGTATTTTTAGATATTTATAGGCCATCTGTATTTCTTCCATTTTTATTTTTTATTTTTATTTTATTTTATTTTATTTTTTTTTCGAGGTAGGGTTTCACTCTAGCTCAGGCTGACCTGGAATTCACTATATACTCTCAGGGTGGCCTCGAACTCACAGCGATCCTCCTACCTCTGCCTCCCGAGTGCTGGGATTAAAGGCATGCACCACCACGCCCGGTGGCCATCTAAAAATATTTTAAATATTTATGTGCAAGCACAGAGGGAGATAGAAAAGAAACAGAGAGTGGGCGTGCCAGGGCCTCTAGACGCTAAAAATGAACTCCAGATGCATGGGCCACTTTGTGCATCTGGTTTTACGTAGGTACTGGGGAATCAAACCTGGGTCCTTTGGTTTTTTTTTTTTTTTTTTTTTTTGGTTTTGCGAGGTAGGGTCTCACTCTGGTCCAGGCTGACCTGGAATTCACTACGTAGTCTCAGGGTGGCCTCGAACTCTCGGCGATCCTCCTACCTCTGCCTCCCGAGTGCTGGGATTAAAGGCGCCACCACGCCTGGCTTGGGTCCTTTGGTTTTGCAGGCAAGTGCCTTAACTGCTGAGCCATCTCTCCAGCCTCAAGGTTGCCTTTAATCCTCCAGTTGTTTTCCATGCTTATTTATCCTCTCTTCACCACTACAGCAGAATTATGCTTATCTGTCAAGCATTGTATTTCTATGTCATCTTTGAAATTTGCAGTCTCACATCTGGTATGACCTCTGGATGCTTGGGATGGCCCAGCAACTCAGTTCAAGCTTAAGGAGGAGTGCTTTGCAGCATATTTCCCTTATCAGCTAAGAGAGCTATCACTTCTTTGCTTTCCCCAATACTACAATTTTTGTTAATTTTTTATTTATTTATTTATTTATTTATTTATTTATTTATTTATTTATTTATTTGAGAGAGAGAGAGAATTAATGGGCATGCCAGGGCCTCCAGCCACTGCAAATGAACTCCAGACACATGCGCCTCCTTGTGTATCTGGCTTACATGGGTCCTGGGGAATTGAACCAGGGTCCTTTGGCTTTGCAGGCAAATGCCTTAACTGCTAAGCCATCTTCTTCAGCCCCTTTCTTTCTTTCTTTCTTTCTTTCTTTCTTTCTTTCTTTCTTTCTTTCTTTCTTTTTTTCTTTCTTTCTTTCTTTCTTTCTTTTTCTTTCTTCCTTCCTTCTTTCTTTTCTTCCTTCCTTTATTTTCTTCCTTCCTTCCCTTCCTTCCTTCCTTCCTTCCTTCCTTCCTTCCTTCCTTCCTTTCTTTCTTTCTTTCTTTCTTTCTTTCTTTCTTTCTTCTTTCTTTCTCTCTAGTCCAGGCTGACCTGGAATTCACTATGTAGTCTCAGGCTAGCCTCAAACTCATGGTGATCCTTCTACTTCTGGCACCCAAATGCTGGAAATAAAGGTGTGTGCCACCATGCCCAGATAAGGCTGCAATTTCTGTTCCCAGCCATCTTGCAGCTCAAAATATTATCTATTTATTTATTTATTTTAATGTTTGGTTTCTGAGGTAGGGTTTCACTCTAGCTCAGGCTGACCTGAATTCACTGTGTAGTCTCAGGATGGCCTCAAACTCTCCTACCTCCTACCTCTGCCTCCCAAGTGCTGGGATTAAAGGCACGCACCACCACACTTGGCTTATTTATTTTTGACGTAGGGTCTCATTCTATCCCAGGCTGATCTGAAATGCACTCTAGTCTCAGACTGGCCTTGAACTCAGAGCAATCTTCCTACCTCTGCCTCTCGAGTGCCAGGGTTAAAGGCATGCACCACCATGCCCAACTTATTTTTTTTTATTTTTATTTTTTAGTTTATTTTATTTTATTTATTTGGAGAGATTTTTTTGGTTTTTGGTTAAGGTCATGCCTGAGAAGGCTGACCTGGTTCAATTCTCCAGGTCCCAGGGTGGCCAGTTGCACTCACGGTGCATGCATCTGGACCTCTGCCTCCAGTGCTAGGACCCTTAAACTCTCTTTGTCACTTTCTCCTCTCTTTCTCTCTGTCTCTAATAAAGAAATAAAAATAACTCTTTAAAAAAAAAAAAAAAAGAGGAGGGGGAGAGAGAGAGAATTGGCACACCAGGGATTCATCCACTGTAATAGAACGCCAGATGCTTGTGCCACCTAGTGGGCATGTGCAACCTGCGCTTGCCTCACCTTGGTGTCTGCCTTAGTTGAGATCTGGAGAGTCAAACATGGGTCCTTAGGCTTTGCAGGCAAGCACCTTAACCACTAAGCAATCTCTTCAGCTCTGTTTTATTTTTTAATATGCAAGGAAAATGAGTGACTGAATGAATATGGGCATGCCAGGATGTCTTGGCACTTTGCAAGTAAATGCTTTTTAAAATTTTTTTTTTTTTGCATGTGGGTCCACTTTCCAGGCTGACCTGGAATTAACTATGGGTCTCATAGAACTCTCCAACCATAACACTTTGCAAGTAAATGCTTTTTAAAAAATTTTTGTTTATTTTAATTCATTTATTTGAGAGTGACAGACAAAGAGGCAGAGAGAGAGAGAGAGAGAGAGAGAGAGTGAGAGAGAATGGGCACACCAAGGCCTCCAGCCACTGCAAAGGAACTCCAGATGTATACACCACCTTATGCATCTGGCTTATGTAGGTCTTGGGGAATTGAGCCTCGAACCAGAGTCCTTAGGCTTCATAGGCAACTGCTTAACTTCTAAGCCATCTCTCCAGCCCCATAAATGCTTTTAAGCCAGTCCTTGTTTTATTGCCTTTTTTCCTTTCTTGGTGTAGCATGTATGGTATGTATCTGTGTGTAGGACAGAGAAATTGGTGTCCTCCTCTATAGCTCCTCTGCTTTATTTCCTTGAGTCTTTTTTTTTTTTTCTTGTGGGGTTTTTGTTTTTTTTGGGGGGCAGGTTCTTCCTCTAGCCCAAGCTGACCTACAATTTACTATGTATTCTCAGGATGGCCTCAAAATCACAGCAATCCTCCTACCTCTGCCTACTGAGTGCTGGCATTAAAGGTGTGCACCACCACGCCTGACTGTTACTTGTTATGGTGGCACACACAGGTAAGAAATTGTTGAAGAGTCTCTTACTGAACCTAGAGCTTCCATGTTTTTCTGTCAGCTGACTCATGAGCTCTGTCATTCCTCTCAGCCCCAGGGTTACACATCTATGTGGCCACACACAGCTTTAAAATTTTTTGCAGAGGCTGGAGAGATGGCTTAGCGGTTAAGCGCTTGCCTATGAAGCCTAAGGACCCCAGTTCGAGGCTCGATTCCCCAGTACCCATGTAAGCCAGATGCACAAGATGGCACTTGCATCTGGAGTTTGTTTGCAGTGGCTGGAGGCCCTGGTGTGCCCATTCTTTCTCTCTTTCTGTCTGTTGCTAATAAAATAATAAAATTAAAATTAAAAAAATTTTTTTGCAGGGCTGGAGAGATGGCTTACCTGTTAAGGCGCCTGCCTCCTAAGCCTAAGAATGCTGGTTCCAATCAATCTCAGGTCCCACGTTTAGCCAGATGCAGTGACGCAAGGTCACAATGCCGCACTTGACCACAAGGGGGCACATGCATCTGGATTTTGTTCACAGCAGCTGACAGACTGCTGGCACACCCATCTCTTCCTCTCCCTCTGTCTCCAAAAAATCTTGCAAGCCAGGCATGCTGGGATTAAAGGTGTGTGACACCATGCCCAGCCATATTTTTATCTTTTTTCTTCTTTGAGGTGGGGTCTCACTCTAGCTCAGGCTGACCTGGAATTCACTATGTAGTCTCACGATAGCCTTGAACTCACAGCAATCTGATCCTCTTACCTCTGCCTCCTGAGTGCTGGGATTAAAGGCACGCACCACCCGCCTATTTTTTTTTTTTAATTTTTATTTTATTTATTTGCAAGCAGAGAGAGAGATAGAAGTCAGGCAGACAGAAAGAGAATGGGCATGCCAGGGCTTCTAGCCACTGCAAATGAACTCCAGATGCATGTGCCCCTTGTGCATCTGGCTTACGTGGGTCCTGGAAAATTGAACCGGAATCCTTTGCTTCGCAGGCAAACACCATAACCGCTAAGCCATTTCTCCAGTCCCCACCCGGCTTTTTTTTTTTTTTTCTGAGGTAGGGTTTCACTCTGGTCCAGGCTGACCTGAAACTAACTATGTAGTCTCAGGGTGGCCTCCAACTCACAGCGATCCTCCTACCTCTGCCTTCCAAGTGCTGGGATTAAAGGCATGCACCACCAAGCCCAGCTTCCACTCAGCTATTTTTATCTATTTTTGAGACAGACTCCACAGCAGCCTGCATTCATGACCCTTCAGCTTCAGCATCCTGAGTGTTGGGATTACAGGAGCATCACCACCCAGCAGTATTTTTTAATTTGTACTTCTTTCAGAAAGAGCCCAAGGAGTCAAAGCAACTGATGTACAATAAAATTGGAAAGGTGAAAACATAAATGGGCTTCAACTTACTGAGAACGCACATCCTTATAGAATCAAAGCCATGACTAGCACAGAACTGGTATCACTACATGTCCAACATTAACAAGTTAAAGCAAATAGGAAAAAAGAAAATTTCTAAAATAAAAGCTTGTAGTTGGGCTGGAGAGATGGCTTAGTGGTTAAGCTCTTGCCTGTGAAGCCTAAGGACCCCAGTTCAAGGCTCGATTCCTCAGTACCCACGTAAGCCAGATGCACATGGTGGTGCATGCATCTGGAGTTCATTTGCAGTGGCTGGGGGCCCTGGTGCACCCATTCTCTCTCTCTTTCCCGTTCTCTGTCTCTAATAAGTAAATAAAAAATTAAAAACTTAAAAAGAAAGCTTGTAGAGTCATTGACATTCCAGCAGATGGCAGTCACCTCCATTTATCACTTCCAAGCTTGAAGGACAGATGAGTGAACTTTATAGACTTAGCACAGGGAAGGAGGAAATGAGATGGCAGAGAACAACAAAAAAATGTCCACTTTTTTTCAAAAGACTCCTCTTTATTTGAAGGGGGGACACACCAGAGCCTCCAGCTGTTGCAAATAAACTCCAGATGCATTTGCCACATTGTGCATCTGGCTTACGTGGGTCCTGGAGAATAGAACCTGGGTCCTTTGGCTTTGCAGGCAAGCACCTTAACTACTAACCCATCCTTCCAGCCCTCAAAAGAGACTCCTACATTTGAGAAAAAGAAGGAAGGGAGGGAGGGAATTAACTTCCAAGAATCAAACACAATTGTACTGAAGTAAAAAGAACAAGTCAGACACAGCTGGATTCCTCTCCTGAAATTGTTTACTAGTTTAAAGAATTCAGGCATGGGCTGGAGAGATGGCTCAGTGCTTAAGGTACTTACCTGCAAAGCCTAAGGACCCAGATTCAATTCCTCAGGATCCATGTAAGCTAGATGCACATGGTGGCACATGCGTCTGGAGTTCATTTGCAGTGGCTAGCGGCCCTGTGACAAACTTGTGGAGATCGAAGTGAGCTGTAATATGAAATCTAGTGTTTACCGGCAAAATGATGTTAAGAGTTTCTTTCTTCTTAAAAAAAAAATTGATTATTTTTCTTTTAACTTATGTGAGGGAGAGAATAGGTGCATCAGGGCCTCCAGCCACCACAAACTCCAGAGGCATGCACCACCATGTGCATCTGGCTTACGTGGGATCTAGGAAACTGAACCAAGTCCTTATGCTTCCTAGGCAAGTGGCTTATCTGCTAATCCATCTCCCCAGCCCCCACTGGATTTTCTTTCTTCTTTTTTTTTTGGTTTTCTGAGGTAGGGTCTCACTCTAGCTCAGGCTGACCTGGAATTCACTATGTGGTCTCAGGGTGGCCTTGAACTCACGGCGATCCACCTACTTCTGCCTCCCAAATGCTGGGATTAAAGCCATGTGCCACCATGCCCAGCTGGATTTTCTTTCTAACCCTTAATCCTTTCCTTCTCATTTGTACAACAGATCCAGAGTAAAATATTTCATTAGCTGCTCAATGCTGTACTTTCTCAAGGTCTGGCCATAATTAGTCAAAACTCTAATAATGATGAGAGATCAGCCAGGCGTGGTGGTACAAGCCTTTAATCCCAGTACTCAGGAGGCAGAGATGACATAGTGAATTCCAGGTCAGCCTGGATTAAAGTGAGACCCGACCTCAAAAAAACAAAAATAAAGAACCCAGGCAGAAGGGACAGTGGGAAAGGTTTATATTTAAGTAAATCTCTTAAAGACCCACTCTGAAGATTTTCATCTTGAAAGAGTCTTATGGACTTAAGGGTTAAGCATATCACACTATTGCCCACCCAATAAATGACAACACAGTGACTAACTCTTTTTCTTTCGTTATCATTTTAGATGGAAAAAAATAGGGGGAAAGTCACACGCATTAGCAATACATGATGCCAAGTTCCTGAGGAGGAACATTTTCCAGCTAACTTCAGAGAAGTTCTTTTATCAGTATGAATAAAAAGCACACGTGTCTTCACAAGCAAGTCCTCTACTAGAACTGACCCAAATCTGGGAGAGGAACCAATTCAAGTGTGAAGGGCTACAGGTTCCAAATGCAGGCCACGTTTCTAGTGTGATTCTTCGTCTCAGTGGGGACCTGGCCATTGCCCATAGTGCAGGGATCCCCAGGTGAAGCAGCAACAGATGTCTATCAACACTGTGTGGTGGCAGTGACTCGGGACATTTAGAGTCAGAGTTCTACATGGTGGGCTTCTGCCTTCAACAACTCACTGGGCTTCATGAAGATGCCTTCCATGGCCTTCCAGTAGTTGTTCTGACTTGGTTGGGCCATGCCATGTACCTCTTTTTGCCCACTGATGGGTCGACCGTACTGTTCTCCTGTGACAGACAGTAGTACTTCGGTAGAAGAATGCTTGAACCGTACTTCACCATCTCTTACCCAGTAGGGCCCATTACAGAGCACCGTCCAGTCATCCAAGTAGTCACCTTCACCTTCCTCACCAAAAGCGCTCACTTCCTGCAAGACATGGAAGGTTCCAACATTAGCATGGCTGACATCCAGGATTTAAGAATGGAGGAACTGGGCTGCAGAGATGGCTTAGCAGTTAAGGCACTTGCCTACAAAGCCAAAGGACCCAAGTTCAATTCCTTAGGATCAATGTAAGCCAGAAGCACGAGGTGGTGCATGAGTCCGGATTGTTTACAGTGGCTGAAGGCTGTGGTACACCCATTCTTTGCCTCTTTTTCTCTTAAGTAAATAAAAGAATGGAGGAATTGAGCTGGGCATAGTGGCACACACCTTTAATCCCAGCACTTGTAAGACAGAGGTAGGAGAATATAGGCCAGCCTAAGACTACATAGGGAATTCCAGGTCAGCCTGGGATACAGTGAGATCCTACCCTGAAAAACAAACAAACAAACAAAAACAAGCCAGACACTGCTGCTCATGTCTTTATGACTCCAGCACTGAGAACAGTGGAGACAGGAGGATTGATGGGGTTCCTGGTCAGCCAGTCTAACTGAAAAATGGCAAGATCCAGGTATAGTGAAAGGTCCTATCTTAGGGAAATAAGGTGGAAGGGCAATAGGGCACCTAATGTCCTCCTCTGGTCCCTGCATATGGGATGTGTGCACCATACATATATCGCATGTGCACCTACAGCACACATTTCACACACACACACACACCCCCAAAAAAGGATAACTATTTCAGAAATGTGTAACTTAAATATATACTAATAACTATATAATTTTAGATAACAAGCAAATATGTGGCATGGGGAGTGATGGTACATGTTCATAATCTCAGCATGGGAAACTGAGGCAGGGTCATCTACAGGGGCCTTGGTCTACATGAAACCCTGCCTCAAAAGAAAAGATTTAGGGGCTTCAGAGACGGCTCAGTGATCAAGGGTGCTTGTTTGCAAGGCTGACGGCACTGGGTGCTTGCTTGCAAAGCCTAATTACCTGGTTCGATTCCCTAGTACCCATGAAAAACCAGATGCATAAAGTGGCACATGCATCTGGAGTTTACTTAGGGTGCCAAGAGGCCCTGGTATACCTATTCTCTCTCTCTCTCTCTGCTTACAAATAAATAAATAATTTTTTAAAAAATTGTTTTAAATCTGGTATGGTAGTGTGAGATTGTAATTTCTGCACTAGTGAGGTAGAGACAGGTAGATCCTTGGGGCTTTGGTTACAGACTAATGATAGACCATCTCAAAAAATGTAGACAGCAAGCTGCATGTAGTTGTGCACGCCCTTAATCCCAGCACTCCAGAGGCAGAGGTAGAAGGACTGCAGAGAGTTTAAGACCACCCTGAGACTAAATAATGAATTCCAGGTCAGCCTGGACTAGACTGAAACCCTACCTTGAAAAACCAAAAAGGTATCAGTATCTATTTACACATATACATGTGTGGGATAATATAAACATACCTATCATTGCTCTGTCAGATGAGATGGCTGAAAAGCAAAAAAATTTCTCAGCACCAACAAGTTCACAGAAAGCCTACTTCTTGGTTCTAGAACCATTCTCCAACAAACGGGAATTTTTAGAAAAATGGAGAATTTTAGGAGGCAAGAAATACACATGATGAGCCTCAAGCTTCTTTATTATTATTATTTTTTATTTTTACTTTTTAAGATTTGTTTATTTATTAGAGACAGAGAGAGGGAAAGAGAAAGAGAGAAAGAAGGAGTGAAAATGAGTGCACCAGACACATGTGCCACCATGTGCATCTGGCTTGTGTGGGACCTGGAGAATCGAACCGGGGTCCTTAAGCTTTGCAGACACATGCCTTAACTACTAAGCCATCTCCAGCCCTTCTTTATTTTTTATTTTGGTTTTCCGAGGTTTGGTCTTGCTGTAGACTAGGATGACCTGGAGTTCATTATGTTGTCTCAGGCTGGCCTCGAACTCACAGCAATCCTCCTACCTCAGCTTCCTGGGTACTGGGATTAAAGGTGTGTGTGCCACTCCAGGCTCAAGCTTTTTTTTGTTTGTTTTTTGTTTTTTCAAGGTACGGTCTTGCTCTAGCTCAAGATGACCTGGAATTCACTAGGTAGTATCAGGCGATCCTCCTACCTCTGCCTCCCGAGTGCTGGGATGAAAGGCCTGTGCTACCACGCCTGGCTATTTTATTTATTTTATTTTTTTGAGGTAGGGTCTCATTCTAGGCTAGGCTGACCTGGAATTCACTATGTCACTACATAGTCTCAGGGTGACCTCAAAGTCATAACAATCCTCCTACCTCTGCTTCCTGGGTGCTAGGAGTAAAGGTATGCAACACCAACCCGGCTAAATTTTTTATTTGAGATACAGAAAGGGAGAGAGAGAGAGAGAATGGGCACAATAGGGCCTCTAGCCACTGCAAAAAAACTCCAGATACATGTGTCACCTTGTGCATCTGGCTTACATGGGACCTGGAAAATCAAACCTGGGTCCTTAGGCTTCACAGACAAGAACCTTAACTACTAAGCCATCTCTCCAGCCCTTGTACCATTTTTTGCATCTAGCATTTTGTAGGTGAATGGGGAACTGAACCCATGTCAGAAGACTTTGTAAGCAAATGCTGCTAACCACTGAACCATCTTCCCAGCCCATTAAGCATCTTTTAGTTCCAGGAAATGAGCAAGTGTGTGCTTAATGGTATTTTGTTGAATGAATGTAAGAGCCAACTGGGAAAATTATCAATAACTAAAGTTGGAAAAATTTAAGAAACAACATGAAGACAGTTAATATTGGATTACAGTTCATAATACAAAGTAAGTATATATGAATTCATACTGGAATGAATGATTGAATTGGGAAGAAGTAATAAAAAGTTGCAACTATTTATATAGCTATTTCAGTATCACATAAGAGAGACATCACTCCTTAACAGCTTAAGAGTGGTCTGAACACAGTGACTGAACAAAGAGTACAGAATGGAATGAGCACTCTTTAGCCAGGTAAGCTAGGTCAACATCAGCACCATGAATCATGTAAACAGGATGCATTATTTTATTTTACTTATTTATTTAAGAAAAGGAGAAAGAGAGTGAGAAAGAGGCATATAGAGAAAATGGGCATGCTAGGGCCTCAAGCCACTGAAAGAATTCCAGATGCATGCACCACCATGTACATCTGGCTTTACGTGGGTACTGGAGAATGGAACCTGGATCTTTGGGCTTTGGGGACAAGCATTTTAATTGCTAAGCCATCTCTCCAGTGCCTGAAATGCATTCTTGATGGGATAGGATGGAAATGGCACTTTCAAGGCTGGGGAGATGGCTCAGTGGATAAGAGCATATGCTGTGCAAACACTAGAGCCTGAGATGACCAGAATTTGATCACCCATGTAAAAGGCTGAGCCTAGCCATACACATGCCTATAATCCCAGTCCTGCAAGAGATGGAGACAGAAAACTCACTGGGGCTCACTGGCCAGCCAGTCTGACAGAAAACTGTCTGGGTTCAGAGAGGCCCCATCTCAAGAAAACAATTCTGTTGTCTGGTGTAGGGAGCCAGAGGGAAGGAAAGAATCATTTCATTGACAGGTCTACAGCTCCTGAAAACTCAAAGTTTTAAAAAGTGGCATAGGGTCTGGGGGTATAGCTCAGTGGTGGAACACACAATTAGCATACACCAGAGCCATGGGTTTGATCACGAAACCAAAAACAGGAGCACAACACCTAATTTATTTTCTCAATATTAGTTATTATCGCACACACAAATTATGATGATGATAATCATCATCATTATCACCCCAGCCAGACATGGTGATTCATGCATATAATCCCAATACTCGGAAGGTAAAAGAGGAGGAATACTTAGGGTTTGAAATCAACCTGGGCTACATGGTGAGTACTAGGCCAGCACAATAAGAACCTGTCTTAAAAAACTATGAGAACAAAAATAATCCTGGGGAGGGAAATATCATGCATTTTTTGTATGTAAGTATAGAAGTTGTCAATAAAAAAAAATGAAAAAAAAAGCAGCCATATACAGCACATGCAGGCACAGGCATAGCCGGGGGCCTCTGAAGTATTATTCACACGAGCAAGCAGGGCTGCAGTGGCCCAAAGACCTGGAAACCTGTTAGAAATACACATTCTCTGGTGAGATGGCTTAGTGGTTAAGGCACTTGCCTGCAAGCCAAAGGACCCAGGTTCAATTTCCCAGGACCCACATAAGCCAGATGTACAAGGTAGTGCATGTGTCTGGAATTCTTTGCAGTGGCTGAAGGCCTTGGTGCATCCATTCTCTATCTGCTTCTCTCATAAATAAATAAATAAATGCTACTAAAAAAATAATAATCCTAAAACTTGTATTGAAGTTTAGAAGAACTGGCCTTATCAGAACCTATGAAATGTTAATATATACTTAATCTGTCTTTCCTTCCCACTTCTTGATTTGGTCTGGAGGTAAAGTCTTCATTTCACTGGAAATAATTTTCTTCAGATTTTGGAGGCAGTCAGTTCTCTAGGTCTGCAGCAAAGAAAGCCTCTATTTATGCTTATAAAGAAAAGGATAAAAAAGCTGGGCGTGGTGGCGCATGCCTTTAGTCCCAGCACTTGGGAGGAAGAGGTAGGAGGATCACCACGAGTTCGAGGCCACCCCAAGACTACATAGTGATTTTTCAGGTCAGCCCTGAGCTAGAATAAGACCCTACCTCAAAAAACCAAAAAAGAAGAAGAAGAAGAGGAGGAGGAGGATGATGATTAAGGAGGATTAAGAACCAAGAGATTGGAGCTGGGGCATGGTGGTGCACACCTTTAATCCCAGCATTTGGGGGCAGAGGTAGGAGGATCACTGAGTTGGAGGCCACCCTGAGACTACATAGTGAATTCCAGGTCAGTCTGGACCCTACCTTGAAAATGCAAAATAAATAACTAAAATAAAAAGAACCAAGAGTAAAACCAGTCAACTAAGCAATGTAGAGCAGTAATGATCCATTGGATGCCATCTCACCTGGTTTCCAGATAGAGGTGAAGTGAAATGGTGGCTATGGAGGTTTCGGCCAGTGTTGACATGGGTCAGCCGGATGGGCTGGCCACATTTGATGGGAGTTCCCCTCTCACACACTGTGGCAGTCTTGCCCCGTATCCTCCAGTAACTGTTGCTGTCATCCACAGAAGTTACACCTGTTACTGACTGCTGCCCACTACCTGCAATTAAAAAAGAAAGGCAAGGTCTCCTCGGGCTAGCCCTGGCGCCGGGCCCGCGGCGGGGGGGCACCTTTCCCTTGGAACCCCAGTTGGAGTTTTTCCTTGGCTTGGGCTCATAGTGACAGGTCCCCAGGACGTCAGCGCCAGCGGGTGGCTGGGCCGCAGACATGCAGGTCCTGCTGCACACCTTGGGGGGGGGGCATCGGGGGCGGAGTCTTCGAGGAAACCGGAAGCCCGTGGTGACGACCCCTCCCGCCCCGCCCCGCCACGGCGACCCGGTTTGTCTCCGTAGCTGCCATAGACACACTAGTGGAAGACGACATCTGCATCCGGAACCACGAGAAGGCCCACAGGAGAGACACGGTCGCCCCACTCTCAATATATGCAGGAGACAAGTCTGTCGCTTCACATTTTGCCCTGGTCAATGCATACGAAGACATCAAAAAGCGACTTAAGGATTCAGAGGAGAACTCATTCTTAAAGAAAAGAATAAGGGTTTTGGAAGAAAGACTTGCAGGAGCTCGATCAGATGAAGAAACAAGTTCTGTGGGACGCGAACAAGTAAGTAAGGCCTATCACACATATCGAGAAGTTTGCATCGACGGGGATAATTTGAAGAGTAAATTGGATAAAATGAATAAAGGCAACTCTGAATCTTTTAAAGTATTGAATGAACAGCTACAGTCTAAAGAAGTAGAGCTCCTCCAGCTAAGAACAGAGGTGGAAACTCAGCAGGTAATGAGAAATTTAAATCCACCCTCATCAAAATGGGAGGTGGAAAAGTTGAGCTGTGACCTGAAGATCCATGGTTTGGAACAGGAGCTGGACCTGACCAGGAAAGAATGTAATGATCTCAAGATGGAGCTGCAAAAAGCCCTGCAAATGTGATAGTATGGAACATGCATACTGGGAACTGAAGAGAGAAATGTCCAATTTACATCTGGTGACTCAAGTGCAAGCTGAACTACTAAAGAAACTGAAAGTCCCGGCTGCCATCAAGAAAGCCTGTGCCTCAGTAGGATGTGTGGAAGACCTTGGGAAAGACAGCACCAAATTACACTTGACAAATTTCACTGCAACGTACAAAAGGCACCCCCCTTTATCACCCAATGGGAAAGCTATTTGTTACACTCCATCTTCCCCTTTACCAGGAGATATAAAGGTTTTATCAGAAAAAGTCATTCTCCAGTCCTGGACAAATAATGAGAGATCCATTCCTCATGATGGCACAGACTTTCAGGAACACAACCCTTACGGCAGAAATTCTCTGGAAGACAATTCTTGGGTATTCCCAAGCCCTCCTAAATCAAGTGAGACAGCATTTGGGGAAGCTAAAAGTAAAACTTTTCCTGTACCAATCCTGCCTTGCATTACTTAGATCAACGTAATCAGAACTGCCTGTACAAGAACTGATTGACTGATTTGTGGTTTGATCATGAACACTTTGTAACTTCCAATGGTTCTCAGAACCAAAGACATTATTTAACAAACTCCAGTTGGATTTTTCAGCGTTCTTCAGAATGTACATTTACTCGAACTGTACAGTATTAAGTCATTGATCTTCCAGGATGACAGGAGTGCCCTTCAGTCCGTTCTAGGAATCAGATATATGCTATTATATGAACTAGTAATCTGAATGTGTTTCTAGACAATTGTACCTTTAATAATTATAAATTTTTTCTTCTCTGATAAAGAATGGAAATGGAGATTCTTTTAGACATAGTTTTATAAAGTATGAAATGCCTAAATATCCACTAAATAAACACATGTATGATTACATAAAGAAGCAAATGGAAATGTGAAAGATAAATATAACAGAATAAAATTCTGTTAAATTTCTGCAGGCTATTGTTCAAAACTTTATTTTAATCACAACACTGATAAAATTTTAGAAGTGCAATTCAAATTCTAAGACTTGAAATAACTTGACCACTGAAGTCATCTTTGACCCAGTACATTTAAGGTCTTAGAAGAAAATAAATGAAAGATGGAACAGTTGAAAGAAAGAAAGAAAGAAAGAAAGAAAGAAAGAAAGAAGAAAGAAAGGAGGGAGGGAGGGAGGAAGACAGGCAGGCAAGAGGGCAGGGGAAATGGCTCAGTGGTCGCAGCTTAATCATGAGTACCTGAAACCCCAAGCTGGCCTTGGTCATGCACATCTGTAATATTGGTGGAGGGTGGTAAGACTGGACAATCCAAAGCCAGCAGATCCAAGTTGAGAGAGCAATCCCATCTCAAGGAAGTACATGGTTGAGATAGAGAATAACACCCAAAGTTCTCCTCAAATTGCAACACAAACAGTGCACACATCTGTGTACACACACACACACCACACATAACATACCATACCGCACATACTATACACACACAGAAACAAAGAAAAACAGCCGGTATGGTGGCACACATCTTTAGTCCCAGCCCTCAGGAAGCAGATGTTGGAGGATCGCTGTGAGTTCAAGGACAGCCTAGGACTACAGAGTAAGTACAGGTCAGCCTGGGCTACGTTGAGACTGTACCATGATAAAACAAAACCAAAAAGAAAAGCAAGGAAGCTGAACCTAAACCCCCCTTCTTTCCTATGGCCCTGTGTCAGAAAACTAGTATGGAATGATGGGAAGCAAACACTATACACTATACTTGGTAATATTTACTTGAACAACATAAATATATTTATGAAAATAGTGATGTATTTATAAACTGAATTAAAAAAAAATTGGGGGTTTCTGAGGTAGGGTCTCACTCTAGCTCAGGCTGACCTGGAATTCACTATGTAGTCTCAGGGTGGCCTCAAACTCATGGCAATCCTCCTACCTTTGCCTCCCGAGTGCTGGGATCAAAGGCGTGTGCCACCACGCCCAGCAAAAAAATGTTTTTAAATACTCTTCTTATTTATTTATTTAACAGAGAGAGAGAATGGGTGAGCCAGGGCCTCCAGCCGCTGCAAACACATTCCAGATATGTGCACACTTTTGTGCATCTGGCTAACGTGGGTCCTGGGGAATCGAACCTGCATCCTTTGGCTTTGCAGGCAAATGCCTTAACCACTAGACATCCCTCTGGCCCCATATATTGTATTTTTTTAAAAATTTTTTTGAGGTAGGGTCTCACTCTAGCCCAGGCTGACCTGGAATTCACTATGTAGTCTCAGGGTGCTGGGATTAAAAGCATGCGCCACCATGCCCAGCTGTATTTTTAGTTATTGTATGATGCACTATATTCTTAATATTCTATCATTTAAAAAAAAAAAAAAGCCAGCCATGGTGGTACAGAGGGGCTTCTCTGAGATTCTACCTCAAAAAAACAAACAAACAAACAAACAAACAACAACAACAACAACAACAACAAAAAGTAGGGCGTGATGACACACGCCTTTAATCCCAGCAGTTGGGAGGCAGAGGCAGGAAGATCACCGAGACTTAATAGTGAATTCCAGGTCAGCCTGGACTAGAATGAGACCCTACCTCAAAAAACAAAACAAAACAAAAAACTTGTAGAAGCTGGGCATAGTGGTGCTCGCCCTTAATCCCAAATCCCAGCACTTGGGAAGCTGAGGTAGGATAATCACTGTGAGTCTGATGCCAGCCTAGGCTACAGTTAGTTCTAGGTTAGCTTGGACTAGAATGAGACCTTGCTTCAGAAAAACAATAATAGCCTGGCCTTCACTTTCTTTTTAAAATTTATCTATTTAGTGCTGGAGAGATGGCTCAGCAGTTAAGGCACTTGCCTGCAAAGCCTAATGACCTGGGTTCAATTCCCCAGTACCCACACAAAGCCAGATGCAGTGGCACATGCATCTGTTGTTCATGTGCAGTGGTTGGAGGCCCTGGTGTACCCATTATCTGTCTCTCTTCTATCACTCTCTGCTTGTAAATAAGTATTTTTAAAAATTTATTTATTAGAGACAGAGAATGTGCCAGGGCTGCTTGCCTCTGCAAACAAAATTCAGAGTCATGCACCACTTTGTGCATTTGGGTTTACGTAGGTACTAGGTAATCGACCCCTGGTCATCAAGCTTTGTGAGCAAGTTCCTTTAATTGCTGAGCCATCCCTCTAAACCTCTGAAGATCCCTTTTCTAAGCTCCAGACTGAACTTGGTTCCCAACTCTGGTCCATCAGAAATACTATTGAGAATTGAATCCAAGAGGCCACTGTAATTCAGTAAATTTAAAACAGAGAACCAGCCAGGCGTGGTGGTGCATGTCTTTAATCCCAGCACTGGGGAGACAAAGGTAGGAAGATCACCATGAGTTTGAGGCCACCCTGAGTCTACATAGTGAATTCCAAGTCAACCTGGACCAGAATGAGACCCTACCTCAAAAAATCAAAAATAAATAAATAAATAAATAAAATAGGGAACCAGATTAAATTAAAACGTAGTAAGCCAGGTGTGGTGAGGTACCCCTCTAATCCCAAAACGGGGGAGACATAGATAGGAGGATCACTGTCTGTGAGCTTAAGGCCAGCCTGGGACTACAGAGTGAGTTCCAGGTCACCCTGGGGTAGAGTGAGACCCTACCTTGAAAAAACTAAAACAAACAACAACCAAAAAAGTAATAAGCTTGACACATAGCAACACATTACCTGGACTTAACTGGTCATACAGGTTTTGCAAATTGTGAATCACAGACTAGCCCATTTCACAGAACTCCTTACTCTCTTAGCAAATAGCATCGTTAGTCATCCAAGTTATTAGACACTTCTCATACTTATTCTTTACTTTCTTCTTTTTTTTTTTTTTCTTTGAAATAGGGTCTCTAGCCCAGGCTGACCTGGCATTCACTATGTAGTCTCAGGGTGGCCTTGAACTCATAGCGATCCACCTTCCTTTGCCTCTTGAGAGCTAGGATTACAGGCATGCACCACCACGCTCAGCTTCTTGCTTTACTTTCTTTCAGTCTCTCTCCCCCCAGCTTGGAGATAGAAGCCAGAACCTTTTCTATGCTTGGTAAGTGCTTTACTACTCAGCTAATTATCCAGCTCTTGAGATTCTTTTTAGTGTTTTGAGGTAAAGTCTTGCTACTATGTAACCCAGGTTGACCTCAAACACACAATCCTGATGCCTCAGACTCATTAGTGCCACCATACCTGGCATTTGAGTATTATTGAGTCACTAATGTATCTCCTCTGTCTAGAACAATACTTGGCATACAAAAGGAGCAGTGCACTGAATGAATGAATCAACAATTATTAAGCATGTGAAAGAAAAACTTCTTTTAGGCCAGACACAGTGGTGCACACCTTTAATCCCAGCACTTGGAAGGCAAAGGTAGGAAGTTCTCTGTGAGTCTGAGGTCAGCCCAGGACTATACAGCAAGGTACACCTTAGCTTGTGCTACATTGGGACCCTACCTCAAAAAGAAAAGAAAGTAAAGGAAAGAAAAGAAAGAAAAAGAGAGAGAGAGAGAGAGAAGAGAAAGAAAGAAAGAAAGAAAGAAAGAAAGAAAGAAAGAAAGAAAGAAAGAAAGAAAGAAAGAAAGAAAGAAAGAAAGAAAGGAACGAAGGAAGGAAGGAAGGGCTGGAGAGATGGCTTATCAGTTAAGGTACTTGCCAGCAAAGCCAAAGGACCGAGGTTCATTTCTCCAGTACCCACATAAGCCAGATGCACAAGATGGCACATGCATCTGGAGTTCATTTGTAGTGGCAGGAGGCACTAGCAGACCCATACTTATTCTGTGTCAGATGCAACAAGTGGTGCAAGAGGCCGGGCGTGGTGGCGCACGCCTTTAATCCCAGCACTAGGGAGGCAGAGGTAGGAGGATCACTGTGAGTTCAAGGCCACCCTGAGACTACATAGTGAATTCCAGTTGGGCTAGAGCGAGACCCTACCTGGAAAAACTGAAAAAAAAAAAAAAAAAAGTGGTGCAAGAGTCTGGTGTTTGCAGTATCAAGAAGCCCTGGTTCACCCATACACACACACCCACACACATGCAAATAAATAAAATTTCATTATTTGAGAGTGAGAAAAAGACTGGGGAAGGCCTCCTGCCTCTGCAAATGAATTCCAGACACATACACCACTTTGTGCATCTAGCTTTATCTGGGTCCTGGAGAACTGAACTCAGGCCATCAGGTTTTGCAAGAAAGTGCCTTTAACCACTGAACCATCTCTCCAGCCTGAAACAAATAAAACTTTTTTTGTTTTTTGAGGTAGGGTCTCACTCTGGCTCAGGCTGACCTGGAATTAACTATGTAGTCTCAGGGTGGCCTCGAACTCACAGCGATCCTCCCACCTCTGCCTCCCGAGTGCTGGGATTAAAGTCGTGCGCCACCACGCCTGGCTTTTTTCAGCTATCTTTTTTGTTTGTTTGTTTGTTTGTTTGTTTGTTTGTTTTTCGAGGTAGGGTCTCACTCTGGTCCAGGCTGACGTGGAATTCACTATGTAGTCTCAGGGTGGCCTCTAACTCTCGGCAATCCTCCTACCTCTGCCTCCCAAGTGCTGGGATTAAAACTTTTTTTTTTTTTTTTTTTTTTGTGAGGTGAGCCACCAGGCTGACCTGGAAAACTAAAACTCCTTTTAAAAAGCAGGGCATGGTGGTGACTTTAGTTCCAGCACTCTAGAAGCTGAAGCAGGAGGATTGCCAGGAGTTAGAGACCAGTCTATGGCTACAGAGTGTGTTCCAGGTCAGCCTGGGCTAGAGTAAAGACATTGCCCGGAAAAAAACCAAAACAAACTGAGTGTGGTGGCTGGCGCACGCCCTTAATCCCAGCACTTGGGAGGCAGAGGTAGGAAGATCGCTGTGAGTTCAAGGCCAGCCAGAGACTACATAGTGAATTCCAGGTCAGCCTGAGCTTGAGTGAAATTCTACCTCGAACCCAACCCCCCCAAAAACCCCAAAAATAAAACAAAAATAAATAAATAAAGCAAGTGTAAGCCAAAGGATTGTACTCAAAGTATGTACTCTTGGGAGCCTTAAGACTTCTGAGAGTCAGCATTGTCATTTTCCATGTCCGTCTCTCCAGTACTGAATAGTGAAGGTCCAGAACAGGTGAAAGTAGGTTTCGAACCTGGCTAGAACCCTGTTTCTGTCAATTCTCTGGCGGCAAGGCTTTGAGCAGTACCTGTTTCCTCACCTGTAAAACGAGTCACATTAGAAGCATCTGCCTCAAAAGAATGTTAAAAATTGTAAAACACTTCTGTGAACATGTTTGACAACACAGCAAGCACATGAAGCAGAAGCTCACCGGTGGACCGCAGCAACCTCCCCAGGGCGCCCCTAGACTACGTGAGGCCACGCCCTACGGATTTCCTGCAGCCCCGCCCCCCGCAGCACAGCAGGCCCACCCCAAAGCCGGTCGGTGTCCATCCGTACCTGAGCCATAGCGCACGTCGTGGGAGTGCAGTCGGACATTGTGGCGGGTATTGAGCAGCTTCACCACGGACCCGCAAGTCACGACGGCCGGACTGGACGCTCCCACGGCGCTGCACAAACCACCGAACAACAGAAGCGGCACAACACCCATCCTAGCTGGATCCGGGAAGCCCCTTAAGCGTCCAAGAAAACTTGGCCCCTCCCCGGAAGCGGAAGCTGAAGGCGGAGCCACGGAGAGGAAGGAAGTGAAGAGACCGTCACCTCTGAATGTTTATGGTTCCTTTTTGCACGCGGGGCCGGCTTGCTTTCGAGACTCCCGCTTTATTCCGGGGGGGAAGGGGGAGGGAGTTCTGTAACGGCTGCTTCCCTGAAGCACTTGGGGACAGTCCTCGAGACAAAAAAAAAAACAAAAACAAAATCCACAAAACCTCCCTGCCACGCCGGTGGGAGAAGAGAGCACGAAGCGTCCCGCCCACTGCTAGTGACAGAGAGCCGGAAGTGACGGAGCACGTTTACGCCGCCGCGGCGCTGTGGTGGTGGCGGCCCTGGGGGCCGTGCGCTGGGTCCGTACGATCGTTTTCCCAGTCTCGGTTCGACGACTCCATTTTCTTCGGCGGGGGGTTAACGTACCGGAGAGGCGGCAGGCTTCGAACAGGTGAAGTTGAACTTGGGAGAGTGCGTTTCTGGCGCGGGTCAGGTTGGTACACCCGACTCCAAGGGCCTGGTGGACCGGTCAGGGGACCGAGGCATCGCAGAGCCGGGCTGCGGATCATCGGAAGGGAGGGCCCTGGCCTGACCCATTCTGCCGGGGAGGAATGGGGGGAACGCGGGGTAGCTCCTCTGAGGCTCAAGGATCTTCCCGACTTGAAACCTATGAAGAGAGTGGTTGGCTGTTGAATCAACAGGCTCTCTGAGATCGCATTTTCTCCGCTGCTTCTGAAAACTGGGCCACGCGATAAGACTGGGACTGGAAGGGACTCGGGGCTTCTGATGATCAGCTTTAATTAATTGTTCGAGGGTTTTTGAATAGCAACATGCTTTCAGCAGTTCAATCATGACGATGATGGCCCACGCTGGATTTTAGGTTTTTGAATAATAGAGCTACTTTTTTTTTTTTTTTTTTTTTTTTTTGGATGTCTGGGTCCCTATCCCTTTCTTTCTAAAGATGAGATGTTCTTGTGGAAAGTATCTAAAAGCCTCTCCATTCTCCGTAGATTCGTTTACTTAAATATTTGTCAAAGGCCTACCGTAGACATCAGAAAGAGTTGTTAAACCAAAACTTTATCTTGTGGTTTCTGCCATGTTCTCCAGGCACTCAGTTTGAAGTGGCTGGAGCTGTTCATTTCCCTGGGTTATAACAAGAAGTGATGCTTATTTTCCTTTAGGAAGCAGCTTAATATTAATAGCTCTATGGAAACCCAATGTAATATCAGAGGTAACAAGGAAGCATTAAGTAGAGCAGATTAAGAAACATACTGATTAACTGGCCTTGGTGGTGCACGCCTTTAAATCCCAGCATTGGAGAGGCTGAGGTAGAAGGATCACTGAGTTCAAGGCCAAGGCCACCCTGGACTACAGAGTGAGTTTCAAGTCAACCTGGGCTTGAATGAGACCCTCCTGCCTCAAAAAAAAAAAAAAAAAAAAATACTGAATTTGATAAAGTTTTTTTAGTTGTTGTTTTTTTTTAAGGTAGGGTCTCACTCTAGCCCAGGCTGACCTGGAATTCACTCTGTAGTCTCAGGGTGGCCTCAAACTCATGGCGATCCTCCTACCTCTGCCTCCTGAGTGCTGGGATTAAAGACATTCACCACCATGCTCAGCTAAGAATTTTTTTTTGTTTTTTTGTTTTTCAAGGTAGGGTCTCACTCCCAAGTGCATGTACCATCACGCCCGACTTGACAAAGTTTTAATTCTACTGTATATCTGAAATTACCCGTTTGTAAATTTTCAATGTTTTATCTACAAAAGCATGATTGCAGCAGTAGGGAGGCTGAGCCAGGAGATCATTGATCATTGGGAGACCTTGTCAGATAGAAAAACAGCTCTCCCTTCAGCTGCTAATTTAGAACCCATTTCCATGACTGCTGTCTCACCATTACAAGTTCATTTTATTTGGTTGGCTTATGTTGCTACTAGATTAGCTTAGCATACTGCCATTACTAGTAATAGTTTTAATTTTATCTAGGGACTAATCACATCCTAAAGTGATATAGTGGAGACTGGATCACACTTTGTGTAAATTTTTTTCCCTCCAAAGGCCTTCTATACAAAAAAGAAAGCCTACTGTCTGTTGTAGTGGAAACAGATTTGCTCTGATTCCATATTCTTTTTTTTTTTTTTTTTGGTTTTTCGCAGTAGGGTCTCAAGCTGGCCCAGGCTGACCTGGAATTAACTATGTAGTCTCAGGGTGGCCTCAAACTGCAATCCTTCCTCTGCCTCCCTAGTGCTGGAATTAAAGGCGTGTGCCACCACACCCGGCTCCATATTCTTTAAAAAAAAAATTTATTTACTTATTTGAGAGAGATTGGGCATTCAAGGGCCTCCAGCCACTGCAAACGAACTCCAGATACATGTACCACCTTGTACATCTGGCTTTATGTAGGTACTATGGCATCAAGTCTGGATCTTTTGGCTTCACAGGCAAGCTTCAAATCCCACCTTACACCCCCCTTTTTTTTTTCCGTTATTCAAGGTAGGGTCTCCCTCTAGCCCAGGCTGACCTGGAATTCATTATGCAGTCTCTGGGTGGCCTTGAACTTGTGGCAATCCTCCTACCTCTGCCTCCCAAATGCTGGGATTAAAGGCGTGTGCCACCACACCCACTGCCTCCATCCATATTCCTGATCTCAGCATAAATCCTGTTTGACTATAGAACTGTTCTCTGTGTTATGGATTCCCTCACATGCCCCTCCAGCCATTATCTTTCTAGACCTATAGCCTAGACTGACCCAGAATGATCAATCCTTCTGTTCTTAGTGTCCTCAGGTGTGTATTACCAAGCTTTGCTTCATTATCCTAATTTTTTTTTTTTGCGTGTGCATAGTTTGTGTGGTTGTATGCAAGTGTATGTGCTGATGTTACACCCCTTGCTTGTGCCTGTGGTGGAGGCCTCACCCATTCAACCCATTTTTCCTTGAGACTGAGTCTTACCGATTTCAGAGTTTGCTGTTTTTCACAAGCCCTAGTAATTCTCTGGCTTTTCCCCGCAGGACTGGTATTACAGATATGTATAGCTATGCCTAGCTGTGTGTGTGACCAAGACTTGCTGCTTACACTAGTGTTGGTGATTGAAACTCAAGTGGTCTCTGGCTCTCATACTTACACAGGAAGCACACTTAACTGTGAAGCCAGGGCTGGAGGGATGGCTTAGTGCTTAAGGCATTTGCCTGCAAAGCCAAAGGACCCAGGTTCATTTCCCCAGGACCCATGTTAGCCAGATGCACGGGAGGGCGCACGTGTCTGGAGTTCATTTGCAGTGGCTGGAGGCCCTGGGCATGCCCATTCTCTCTCTCCTTCCCTCTTTCTCTGTCATATAATATAAATAAAATAAAGTAACTTTAAAGCCATCTCTCCCATCCTTTTTTTTTTTTGGTTTTGCGAGGTAGGGTCTCACTCTGGTCCAGGCTGACCTGGAATTAACTATGTAGTCTCAGGGTGGCCTCGAACTCACGGCGATCCTCCTACCTCTGCCTCCCGAGTGCTGGGATTAAAGGCGTGCACCACCACGCCCGGCTCCCATCCTTTTTTAGTATTCCCTTTACATCCAGATTTCTAGCCTATGCCAGTTCAGCTTTCTCACTATTCATTGAAGCTTCAGGCAATACTAAGCTGGCTTTTCTTCGGACTACTCATGGAAATTGCCAGGGTCACCACTGATTACTATGTTGCCAAATGCAGTGGGTACTTTTTTCTTATTTTCCTCAGTCCCTGGATATTCAACCTGGTTACCCCTTGTCTTTCTTCCATTTATCTATTTATCTATTTATTTATTTATTTATTTATTCATTTTGTTTTTCCAGGTAGGGTCTCGCTGTGGTCCAGGCTGACCTGTAATTCACTATGTAGTCTCAGGGTGGCCTTGAACTCACGGCAATCCTCCTACCTCTGCCTCCCAAGTGCTGGGATTAAAGGCGTGCGCCACCACACCCGGCCTCTTCCATTTATTTTTATGTGTATGTGTTCTACTGCATATATATGGGCGTACGTATGCAATACTGGGATCAAAGGTGTGTGCTACCATGCCCAGCTTGATTAGTTTTTTTTAATATATTTTTAAATATTATATTTATTTATTTAGTTAGTTAGTTAGTAGTTAGTTGAAAGAGATAAAGAGGCAGAGAAAGAGAGAGAGAATGGGCACACCAGGGCCTCCAGCCATTGCAAACGAACTCCAGACGCGTGCACTCCCTTGTGCATCTGGCTAATGTGGGTTCTGGGGAATTGAACCTGGGTCCTTTAGCTTTGCAGGCAAACGCTTTAACCGCTAAGCCATCTCTCCAGCCCTTTTTTTTTTTTTGCAGGGTAGGGTCTCACTCTGGTCCAGGCTGACCTGGAATTAACTATGTAATCTCAGGGTGGCCTCCAACTCTCGGTGATCCTCCTACCTCTGCCTCCCGAGTGCTGGGATTAAAGGCGTGTGTCACCACGCCCGGCTTGAGTAGTATTTTTTTTAGAATATTTTACTCATTTATTTATTTGAGAGAAAAAGGGAGAGACTGTTCCAGAGCCTCTAGCCACTGCAAATGAACTTCAGACACATGTGCCATCTTGTGCATCTGGCTTTTCTTGGGTATTAGGGAATATAACCTGAGTCTTTTGGCTTTGCAGGCAAGTGCCTTATTGGTAAGCCATCTCTACAGCCCTATTAGTCTAGTCTTTTAAGTATTTTTTCTTGGTTTTTCAAGGTAGGGTCTCACTCTAGCCCAAACTGACCTGGAATTCATTCTGTAGTCTCACGGTGGCCTTGAACTCATAGCAACCCTCCTACTTTTTTCTCTTTCTCTTTGTTTTTCTTTTTCTTTTTTTCTTTTTTGGTTAGTCTCGCACTAGCCCAGGATGACTTGGAATTCACTATGTAATCACAAACTCACAGTGATCCTCCTATCTCTGCCTCCCAAGTATTAGAATTAAAGGTGTGTGCCACCACACCCAGCTTATACTAGGTTTTTTTGTTGTTTTTGTTTTTTGTTTTTGAGGTAGGGTCTCACTCTGGACCAGGCTGACCTGAAATTAACTATGTAGTCTCAGAGTGGCCTCGAACTCATGGCGATCCTCCTACCTCTGTCTCCCAAGTGCTGGGTTTAAAGGTGTGCGCCACAATACCCAGCTAGTTTTTTTTTTTAATTTTAAAAATATTTTTATTTATTTGCAAGAGAGAGAAAGAGTGAGAGGGAGGGAGGGAGAGAATGGGAGCCCCAGAGCCTCCAGTTGCTGCAAATGAGCTCCAGGTGTATATGCTGCTTTCTGATCTGGCTTACATGGGACCTGGGGAATTGAATCTGGGTCCTTTGGCTTTGCAGGCAAGTGCCTTAGCTTCTAAGCTCTCTCTCCAGCTCTTAATTTTTAATTTTTGTAATTACTTTATTTGAGGGTCTTTTATTTTATTGAGAATATTTTATTGTAGGGTTTTACTCTAGTCCAGGCTGACCTGGAATTCACTCTCAGGTTGGCACTGAACTCAGGGATCCTCTGCCTCCTGAGTGCTGGGATTAAAGGTGGTTACCACCAAGCCTGGCTCTCATCCTTTTTTTTTTTTTTTGAGAGACAGAGAATGGGTGCAACCAGTGACTTCTCCGTGGCTGTAAATGTACCCCAGACGTATGCGCCCCCTTGTGTGCATGTGCGACATTGCGCACTTGTGTCACTTTTTGCGTCTGGCTAAACATGGGACCTGGAGGTTCGAACAGGCATTCTTAGGCTTCACAGGCTGGCGCCTTAACCGCTAAGCCAACTCTCCAGCCCTCATCCAGTTTTTTTTTTTTTTTAAGATTTTATTTTATTTATTTATTTTTATTAGAGACAGAGAGAGGGAGAGAGAGAAAAAGTGAGAATGGGCATTCCAGGGCCTTTAGCCACTGCAAACAAATTCCAGACGCATGCACCACCATGTGCATCTGGCTTACATGGGACCTGGAGAATCGAACTGGGGTCCTTAGGCTTCACAGGCATGTGCCATAACCGCTAAGCCATCTCTCCAGCCCCCTCATCCAGTTTTTAATTCATTATTATTATTTCTTTGAGATTGTGTCTTAGGTGTCCCATGCTAGTCCTAAACTGGCTGTGTAGCTGAGGATGATCTTGAATTTCTGATCCTCCATTCTTTACCTCCTGATTGCTGGATTTCAGATATGCCCTACCATACACCTGTGTTTACAGTGTTGGGGATCAAACCCAGAATTTACTTGACTAGGCAAAGATTCTACCAACTGAGCTACATCCCTAGCTCAGCCATTACTCTTTTCTTGAAGCTCTACTGTCTTGGATGAGGCTAACACTTCACTTTTAAATTTTCTCTATTTAGCTGGCTATTCCTTTTTAGTATGTCTTGTCTTGTCTGTTGTTTTGAATTCAGGGTCTTACTGTATAGCCCAGGCTGGCCTAGAATTTGAGTTCCTCCTTTCTCAACCTTTCTAATACTTCCATCTTCTTTACTGGCTACTTATCCCTTCCTAATGTCTAAATGTTGGAGTTCTGTCAGTATTTTATCCCAAGGTCTATGTGCATCCTTTAAGTGATCCAGTTTCGTTTCTTTTTTTTTTTTTTTTTTTTTTTTTTTTTTTGAAAAACATATTTTATTTATTTATTTATTTATTTATTTATTTATTTATTTATTTTAAGAGACAGAGAGAGGCAGGTAGAAAGAAAGAATGGGTGCGCCAGGGCCTCCAGCCACTGTAAACAAACTCCAGTCAAGTGCCTTAACCACTAAACCATCTCTCTATCCCTTCTTTTCTTTCTTTCTTTCTTTCTTTCTTTTTTTTTTTTTTTCTTGTTTGTTTTTCGAGACGGTCTCACTCAAGCTCAGGCTGACCTGGAATTCACTATGTATTCTCAGAGTGGCCTCGAATGCACAGTGATCCTCCTTACCTCTACCTCCCAAGTGCTGGGATTAAAGGTGTGTGCCACCATGCCCTTCTTTTCTTTTCTTTTCTTTTCTTTTCTTTTCTTTTCTTTTCTTTTCTTTTCTTTTCTTTTCTTTCTTTCTTTCTTTTTCTTCAGAATGCTCTCTGGGCTAGTCATTTTCTTCCTGTCCAACTTGTCTTTATTTCACTCTCTTTTTTTTCCAAGGTAGGGTCTCACTCCAGTCCAGGCTGACCTGGAATTCACTATGTAGTCTCAGGGTGGCCTTGAACTCATGGTGATCCTCCTACCTCTGCCTTCCAAATGCTGGGATTAAAGGCATGCACCACCACGCCCGGCTTCTTTTCCTTTTTTTTTAAGGTAGGGTCTCTCTAGAATAGGCTGACCTGGAATTCACTATGTAGTCTCAGTCTGGCCTCAACCTCTCCTATCTCTGCCTCCTGAGTGCTGGGATTAAAGGTGTGTGGCACCATGCCTGACTAGGTGATCAATTTCTATGGAGTTTTATTTAACCTCTGAAAGCTATGAACTCTCAAGTTTAAGCCTGTGCTAAGACCTCTTCTGTAATCCAGAATCACAATGTCATAATGTCTGTTTAAAATCATCTCCATTTGGGCTGGAGAGATGGCTTAGTGGTTAAGTGCTTGCCTGTGAAGCATAAGGATCCCGGTTTGAGGCTCGATTCTCCAGGTCCCACGTAAGCCAGATGCACAAGGTGGCACATGCATCTGGAGTTCGTTTGCAGTGGATGGAGGCCCTGGTGCGCCCATTCTCTCTATCTGCTTCTTTCTCTGTCGCTCTCAAATAAATGAATAAATAAATAAACAAATAAAATCACTTCCATTTGAAGCCCCATGGTGGCTCACACCTATAATCCCAGCACTCACTCTGGAGTCTCATGTTGGCCCGGAACTCACAGCAATCCTACCTCTACCTCTCTCAAGCCCAGATTTTTCTCTTTTTAAAAAATATTTTATTTAAGGGCTGGAGAGATTGCTTAGCGGTTAAATGCTTGCCTGTGAAGCTGAGGACCCCAGTTCGAAGCTCGATTCTCCAAGACCCATGTAAGCCAGGTGCACAAGGGGGCACACACATCTGGAGTTTGTTTGCAGTGGCTGGAGGCCCTGGCGCGCCCATTCTCTGTCTCTCTCTACCTGTCTATTTCTGTATCTCTCTCTCAAATAAATAAATAAATAAAATATTTTAAGCAGGGGAAAAATATTTTATTTAAGCTGGGCATGGCACACGTCTTCAATCCCAGCACTTGGGAGGCAGAGATAGGAGGATTGCTATGAGTTCGAGGCTACCCTGAGAATACAGAGTGAATTCCAGGTCAGCCTGGGCTAGAGTGAAACCCTAGCTTGAAAAACCAAGAAAAAAAAAAAAACTTATATATTTGAGCCAGGAAGTTCAGGAGTTTAAAGGTCAGTCTGAGCTGATTAGACTGTCTCAACAACAAAAAAAAAGCCAGATGTGGTAGCACACACCTTTAATCCCAGCACTTAGGAGACAGAGGTAGGATCGCCATAAGTTTGAGGCCTATGTGTATATGTATGTGTGTGTGTGTGTGTGTGTGTGTGTGTAATTTATTTGAAAGAGAGAGGCCAATAGAATAGGCATGCCAGAGCCTCCAGCTACTGCAAACAAACTCCACCCATGCACCACCTTGTGCATCTGGGTCTTGTGAATCTTGGTCTTTAGTCTTCCCAGCAAGCACCTTAACCTCTAGGTCTTCTCTCCAACCAAGATTTTTGTTTGTTTGTTTGTTTGTTTGGTTGGTTGGTTGGTTGGTTGGTTGGTTTTTTGAAGGTAGGGTTTCCCTCTAGCTCAGGCTGACCTGGAATTCACTACGTAGTCTCAGGGTGGCCTCACAATCACAGCAATCCTCCTACCTCTGCCTCCTGAGTGCTGGGATTAAAGGCGTGTGCCACTATAACTGGCTTCCAACCAAGATTTTGTTTTATGTTTTGTTTTTTTCGAGGTAGGGTCCCACTCTAGCTCAGGCTGACTTGGAATTCACTATGTGGCCTCAAAGTCATGGCAGTCCTCCTACCTCTTTTTTTTTGGGGGGGGGCGTTGCGAGGTAGGGTCTCAATCTGATCCAGGCTGACCTGGAATTAACTATGTAGTCTCAGGGTGGCCTCGAACTCTCGGCGATCCTCCTACCTCCCTCCTGAGTGCTGGAATTAAAGGCGAGCGCTGCCATGCCCGGCCCCTCCTACCTCTTGAGTGCTGGCATTAAAGGTGTGTGCCACCACATTTGGATTTATTTATTTTGAGACAGTCTAATGTAGCTCAGACTGGCCTTAACTCCTGAACCTCCAGCCTCTACCTACCAAGTGCTAAGATTACTGGCATGTGCCACTTCACTTTGCAGAGATGCAGATCTTGAAAAGGAAGAAAGCAAAAGGTATCAACTTATTCTACAAGGATTTATTTTTTATTTTTTATTTTATTTATTTTTGGAGAGAGACACAGAGAGAAACAGAGAGGGAGAGGAAGACAGATACATATGGGCGCGCCAGCAGTCTCTCAGCTGCTGTGAATGAAATCCAGATATGTGCGCCCCCTTGTGGGCAAGTGCGGCATTGCGCCCTCACGTCACTTTGCATCTGGCTAAGCGTGGGACCTGGAGATTGGAACCTGCGTCCTTAGGCTTAGCAGGCAGGAGCCTTAAACGCTAAGCCATCTTTCCAGCCCCTCTACAAGGATTTTATATCAGAACCCTGAAGAACCTTTGTGATGGTTCTCAAGCTTTTCACTCTTGGGACCAATTTTTTTTTATTGTTTGTTTGCAAGCAGAGAGAGATAATAGGCATACCAGGCCTAGCCTCCATCCACTGCAAAAGAACTCCAGATGTATGCATTACCTTGTGCATCTGGCTTACATGGGACTTGGGGAATTGAACCTGTGTCCTTTGGCTTTGCAGGCAAGGGGATTAACCAGTAAGCCATCTCTACAGCACACATGTGCCATTTAATCCCAGAACTTGGGAAGCAGAGGTAGAAGGATTACCATGAGTTCGAAGCCACCTTGAGACTTATTCCAGGTCTGCCTGGGCTATAGTGAAACTCTACCTTAAATAAACAAAACAAGAAAAATTAAATTAAAATAATAAGTTGGGTGTGGTGGTACATGTCTTTAATTCTAGCACTTGAGAGGCTGAGGTATTATCTCGATTAGTTTGAGGCTAACATACCACAAAAAAGAAAGGAAGGTGCTGGAGATATGGCTTAATGGTTAAGACACTTGCCTGCAAAGTCTAAGAACCCATGTTCAACTCTTCAGGTCCCATGAAGGCTAGGCGCACAATGTGGCGCATGCATCTGGAGTTTGATTGGAGTGGCTGGAGGCCTTGGTGCACCAGTTCTCTGGCTTTCAGTCTCTCTCATTAAAAAAAAAAAAAAAAAAATTACAAAAAAAAAAAAGAAGAAAGGAAGACTAGGCATAGTGGTGCACACCTTTGATCCTAACTGGGAAGCAGAGGTCGGAGGATCACTCTGACTTCAAGGCCAGCCTGAGACTTCATAGTGAATTCAAGGTCAGTCTGAGCTAGAGTTGAGACCCTACACTGAACAATGACAAAAAAAAAAACCATTATTTTGGGCTAGAGTGGTGGCTTAGCAATTAAGGCATTTGCTTGCAAAGCCAAAAGACACAGGTTCAATTCCCCAGGACCCATGTAAGCCAGATACACAATGTGACACATACATTTGGAAATTGTTTGCAGTGGCTGGAGGCCCTGGCACACCCATTTTCTCTTTCTCTTTGGTTCTTTCTCTTTCTCAAATAAATAAAAATAATTTTTAAATGTTTTGTTTATTATTATTTGAAGCAGGTAGAGAAAGAAAATGAATGGGTGCACCCACTTCTCTAGCCAATCAAATGAACTCCAGACACATGTGCCACCCTGTGCATCTGGTGGGTACTGGGGAATCAAACCTGGGTCCTTTGGCTTTGTAAACAAGCGCCTTAACTGCTAAGCCATCTCTCCAGCCCCCAAAAATTATTTGAAAAAGCAAAAGGGCTGGCGTGGTGGTACACACCTTTAATCCCAGCACTAGTGAGGCAGAAGTAGGAGGATCGCCATGAGTTTGAGGCCACCCTGAGACTACATAGTGAATTCCAGATCAGCCTTGGCTAGAGTGAGACCCTACCTCAAAAAAAAAAAAAAAAAAAAAAAAGGGAAAAGAGAAAAAGTAAAAGTTCATTAAAACAAAAAGGGGGGCAGGGGGCTATAAGGATGGCTTAGCAGTTAAGGCATTTGCCTGTAAAGCCTAAGGACCCAGGTTCGATTCCTCAGGACCTATGTTAGCCAGATGCACAAGAGAGCACATTCATCTGGAGTTCATTTGCAGTGGCTGGAGGCCCTGGTGCACCCATTCTCTCTGTGTGTGTCCTTCTGCTTCTTTTCTCTCTCTCTCAAATAAATAATAAAAATAAAATATTTTTTAAAAAAATAACAGGCCTGGAGAGCTGGCTTTAGCAGTTAAGTTGCCTGCCAACTAAGCCTAAGAATGCTGGTTCCAATCTCCAGGTCCCATGTTTAGCCAGATGCAAAGTGATGCAAGGACGCAATGCCGCACTTGCCAAAAGGGGGCGCACACATCTGGAGTTCGTTCACAGCAGCTGAGAGGCCACTGGTGCGCCCATTCTCTCTCTCTGGAAAAAAAAAAAAAATGACAAAGCTGGGCATGGTGGCACACACCTTTAATCCCAGTGCTCAGGAGGCAGAAGTAGGAGGATCGCCGTGAGTTCAAGACCACCCTAACTATACAGAGTGAATTCCAGGTCAGCCTAGGCTACAATGAGACCCTACCTTGAAAAACCAAAAAAAAAAAGAATGACACCTAATACTTCACTCAATTATTCATTTCTTTCTCTTGAGAACTCAAAATGTTTCCTTAGCTTTTTTTTTTTTTAATTGTAGGGTCTCACTATAGCTCAAGCTCACCTGGAATTCACTCTGTAGTCTCAGGATAGCCTCCAACTCACAACATCCTCCTACCTCTGCCTTCTGAGTGCTGGGATTAAAGGCGTGTGCCACCATGCCCAGCTTTTTTTTTTTAAGCCAGATTGGGCATAGTGGCATACACCTTTTTTTTTTTTTTTTTTTAATTTATTTGAGAGATTTATTTTAGTGAGAGAGGGAAAGAGGCAGACACGAGGGGTGGGGGGAGTCCTGGGGAATTGAACCGAGGTCCTTTGGCTTTGCAGACAACCACCTAGCCTTCTCTCCAGCCCCCTTAGCTTTTTGTTGTTGTTGTTGTTGTTTCCAAGTAGGGTCTTACTCTAGCCCAGGCTGACCAGGAATTCACTCTATAGTCTGAGTGGCCTCCAAGTCATGGCAATCCTCCTACCTCTGCCTCCCGAGTGCTGGGACTAAAGGTGTGCACCATCACACCTGGCTCCTTAGCTTTTTTGGGGCCCAGTTCATCTTAATTGTTTATGTTTCTGATTGATACTCATTTATGGTACTGCTCTTTAAGAAAACTCGTTAACCTTTATTATATATGTGTGTGTATATATATATATATATATATATATATATATTTTGGAGGTAGGGTCTCACTCTAGTTCTGGCTGACCTGGAATGCACTATGTAGTCTCAGGGCGTCCGCAAACTCTCTGCTATCCTCCTACCTCTGCCTCCCAAGTGCTGGGATTAAAAGCATGCACCACCATGACCATTAGTTACCAAATTTAAGCCTATTTACCAGACACTTCACAGTTCCTAATTTGTGTAAAACACCTAGTGGGATACAGCTTTTCTGACATGGAATTACAATGTACCTTGTAAATGCTCTTGTATAGCCATTTGCTTTCATGGTTTTTAAATCTTTGTGTGTGAATGCATTCATGTGTGAATACATTTCGTATGTGTTTTTTTTTTAAGTTTTTTTTTAAATTTTTTATTTTTAGAGAGAGACAGAGAGAGAGGGAGAGGGAGACAGACAGAAAATGGGCGCGCCAGTGGTCTCTCAGCTGCTGTGAACGAAATCCAGATGTGTGCGCCCCCTTGTGGGCAAGTGGCATTGCATGCTTGCGTCACTTTGCATCTGGCTAAACGTGGGACCTGGAGATTGGAACCAGCGTTCTTAGGCTTAGGAGGCAGGCGCCTTAACCGCTAAGCCATCTCTCCAGCCCATGTGTGTGTTTATATGTGGGTACAAACATTCTGCTTTGCATCTGTGGATGTCTGAGGGCAATATCAGGGTGGCTGTCGTCTCCCACTTTGGCTAAAATGCGTGTCCTCCAGTGTAACTGGCCCACCTCCCTTTGCTGGAGGTACATTGGTATTACTGACTCAGGCACCACTTTGTGTCTGCCTTTATGTGGTGTTGGACAAGCATGTTTAACTGCTGAGCCATCTCCCCAGTCCTTGTTTCTTTTTTTATTTTTATTTATTTATTTATTTATTTTTGATTTCCACGAGTCCATCAACTAGGTATGAACTCTGTCTTCCACAAGCTTTTAGTATAAGGTGGGGTGAAGAGATGGACACACAATTCAGACAGGCCGAGGGGTATTAGTTTACAGCAGCCAACTTCAAAGTTCTGAAATGGAATCTTGGTGTTAGGGCTTAGATGATATGTGTTGTGTTTTTAATCTCAGTTTTGAGACAGAGCCTCATATATGCCATACTAACCTTGAACTTGATATAGAGACAAGGGTAACCTTGAACTTCTGATCCTTCTGCCTCCATCTCTCAAGCAATGAAACTATAGGCAGCACTGACATAAGAAATGCCACCAGGCCCAGTTTATGCAGTGCTGGTGATGAAACTAGGGCTTCATGCCTGCTAGGCAAGCACTTTGCCAACTGAGATGCAGCCCCAGTTCCTGTATTGTTTTTTAAGTACTGCCCAGGCTCAGGAGACTCCATGTTACAGTTCTTGAGTTCTCTGCTCCTATTTCTAGGCTTTAAAAGTATCTGAAAATCAGGAAGTAAATGAAGTTGTGATTGGTTGGTACAAAATTACATAATCCTGGGCTGGGGAGATAGCTTAGATATAAGGCACTTCTTTGCAAAAAAGTCTAAGGACCCAAGTTTGGTTCCCCAGAACCCATATAAGCCAGATGCACATGGTCGCTCATGTGTCTAGAGTTTGTTCACAGTGGCTGGAGACCCTGGCATACCCATTCCCCCCTCTCTTTCTAATAAATAAAATAAAATATTAAAAAATATTTTCTTCTTGTCGGGCGTGGTGGCGCACGCCTTTAATCCCAGCACTCGGGAGGCAAAGGTAGGATCGCCATAAGTTCAAGGCCACCCTAAGACTACATAGTTAATTCCAGGTCAGCCTGGACCAGAGTGAGACTGTAGCAGACAGCTTCAGGTTCATCGAGATGAACTTCCAGACCAAGCACAGTTATGGAGGAGGGGATATTATTTATTGAAGCTTACAGATCCAGGGGAAGTTCCATAATGGCAGGAGAAGTGGCCTGCTCTCACAGGACCAGGCAAGAGAGAGAAAAACCAAGCCGCCAGCCACGTATCACACTGAGCAAAACTACAGCCCAAAAGCCACAGCACACTTCAGGAACTCCTATTAGGCACACTTTGCATATCTTTACAATGGAATCTCAAACCATCACCACACCTTAAGACCAGCCCCCAGTGACATTGCCTCTAGCAAGGTGATGGCAGAAGCAAACTATAAACTAATAAAATACTGAATATATTGGGGGACATATATTCAAACTACCACAGAGACCCTACCTCGAAAAACCAAAAAAAAAAAATTTTTTTTTCTTTCTTTATTTTGAGTAAAAGGCCTTTAGCGAGAGAAAAAAAGAGAGTGGGCATGCCAGGGCCCATTCCCCCCCCTCCCTCTCTCTCTCTCTCTCTCTCTCTCTCTCTCTCTGCTTGCAAATAAATAAAAGTATTTTTAAAGAAATTACAGAATCCACTACATAGTGAATTCTAGGTCAGCCTGAACTAGATTGAGACCCTACCTCAAAAAACAAAAACAACAAAAAAAAAAAAAATTACAGAGTTCACTGGAGAGATGGCTTATTGGTTAAGCCAAATGCCTGCGAAGTCTAAGGACCCCAGTTCGATTCTCCAGTTCCCACATAAGCCAGATGCACATGGTGGCACATGCATCTGGAGTTCGTTTGCAGTGGCTAGAAGCCCTGGCATGCCCATTCCCCCCCCTCCTTCTGTCTCTACTAAATAAATAAAAATAAAATAATAAAAAAAATTACAGAATTCTAAACTGGGTGTGGTGGCACACGCCTTTAATCCCAGCACTTGGGAGGCAGAAATAGGAGGATCACCGTGAGTTGGAGGCCACCCTGAGACTACATAGTGAATTCCAGGTCAGCCTTGGCTAGAGTGAGACCCTACCTTGAAAAACCAAAAATAAATAAATAAATAAATTTTTAAGAAACATTTGCCAGCTGGGCGTGGTGGTGCACGCCTTTAATCCCAGGAGGCAGAGGTAGGAGGATCGCCATGAGTTCAAGGCCTTGAGACTACATAGTGAATTCCGGGTCAGCCTGAGCTAGAGTGAGACCGTACCTTGAAAAACAAAACAAAACAAAAAAACATTTGCCTGCAAAGCCTGCTGGTTCAGGTACAATATCCCATTACCCATGTAAAGCCAGGCACAAAGTCACATGTGCATCTGGAGATCATTTGCCAGTGACAAGAGGCCCTGGAGCTCTCATTCATTCTCATATTTTCTCTCTTCCTCTCTTTAACTGTCTCTCTGCTTGAAAAAAAAAATGGACTCATGGTTCTAATGTTTCTAAGAGGTACCTTTTCACCCATATTTTTCCATCAAGCAAATATAAACTGAAGTCATATATGTGGCTTCACATTCATGCAGTTCTGTTTGACCTGTAGGAAAATAATTTTCCTTTTTACTCTCTTAATGAATGACCTCTTAGAGTATATATGAAAGCAGCAGACATAAAGTTGACACTTATGTTAAAAGAGATAATATACCTACATATTGTGGCTCATACCCATGATCAACATTGGAGAGAGTGAAGCAGGAGGATTGCTGTGAGTTCAAGGCCAACTTGGGTTACATAGTAAGATAGAAGGGGAGGTGGAGAGATGGAGGAAGAGAGAGAGAGAGAATACATATACAGATGGTGCCAGTACAATTGTCTTTTTTTTTTTTTTTTGGTTTTTCGAGGTAGGGTCTCACTCTAGCCCAGGCTGACCTGGAATTCACTATGTAGTCTCAGGGTAGCCTCGAACTCACAGCGATCCTCCTACCTCTGCCTCCCAGGTACTGGGATTAAAGGCATGCGCCACCATGCCCAGCCACAATTGCCTTTAAAAAATTTATTTGAGAGAGAGGCAGATAGAGAGAATGGGCACCCCCAGCCACTGAAAACAAACTCCAGACACATGTGCCACCTTGTGCATCTGTCTTTATGTGGGTATTGGGCTTTGCTGGCAAACACCTTAACCATTAAGCCATCTCTCCAGCCCCTATAATTGCCATTTTTTAAATTACTATTTTAGAATGAGAGAGTTGGCATGCCAGGGCCTCAGCCACTGAAATTGAACTCCAGATGCTTGTGCCACCTAGTGGGTATGTGTGACCATGTACTTGCCTCACCTTTGTGCGTCTAGCTTATGTGGGATCTGGAGAGTCGAACATGGGTCCTTAGGCTTCACAGGCAAGCCCCTTAACCACTAAGCCATATCTCCAGCCCTCTAATTGCCATTTTTCATTTATTTATTTATTTATTTATTTATTGAGACAGAGAGAGGAAGAGAGTGAGAGAAAGAGTGAGAATGGGTGCACCAGGGTCTCTAGCCACTGCAAATGAACTCCAGATACATGTGCCACCATGTGCATCTGGCTTAGTGGGATCTGGAGAATTGAACTGGGGTCCTTAGGCTTCACAGGCATGTGCCTTAACCACTAAACCATTTCTCCAGCCTTCTAATTGCCATTTTTAAAAATATACATTAGAAGCCGGGCGTGGTGGCGCACGCCTTTAATCCCAGCACTCGGGAGGCAGAGGTAGGAGGATTGCCGAGAGTTCAAGGCCACCCTGAGACTACATAGTTAATTCCAGGTCAGCTTGGGCCAGAGTGAGACCCTACCTCGAAAAATCAAAAAAAAAAAAAAAAATACATTAGGTGGGCCACTCTAGAAGAACTGAGAAATGAAAGAAATGAAGTCATCTGATTATCTTCCCGTTCTGGAGATCAAACCCAGGGCTTCTTGCATACTTGGCAAATGCTCTACCACTGAGCCACCTCTCAGCCTCATCCCCAGCCACCTGATTCTTACCAAGTGGAAGTGATTAAGTGGGTAGAGTCAAGGCAAATAACTGAAACGCTTTTGTAGGAAGGCTTAAGAACCCTCTATAAAATCCTGCATCTTATTTTTCTCCCCTAACTCCATTTTTCCCTAGTCTTTTTCAAGGAGGCTGTGAGAAGCTTCAGCAATGTCTGATTTTGTGGAAAGCGAGGCTGAGGAGTCAGAGGAAGAATACAATGATGAAGGTGATGTAGTCCCTCGAGTCACCAAGAAGTTTGTGGAAGAAGAGGATGATGGTGAGGAGGCCACAGACTCAAGCATCTTCCCATTATTCCTAAACTTTGGATAGTTGGGTTCGTGCTATGAAAGGGTTGAGCACAGAACGCCTTACACATGAGGTACCAGCTTGAGAACATTCAGGCATTCTTAGAAAATACTTAGAACATCTGTCTGCTACGTATCCAGCACAGTACCTAGAACTAGGAAAAGAAAAGCAAAGATGCAACTAGAGTTTACATTAGTGGCTGATGACAGTTAATAAATCTTTTGTAATGTTTCCCACTTTTAGCTCTAGTAGTGTTTATTCACTCAGTTTACTATGTCTCTGGCCAATCCCAGCCTTTAATATTAGCAGCAGAGTAGAATTATGAAATAAATTTGAAGGGAAACGGGAAGGTATAACTTTTAGCAAGAGGAGAAAGGGAGGACTACAGCAGATGCATTTGTTAACTGAAGAAAATGGGTACTGTCAGCTGTAAAACTTGTTGTAATGATTTTAGGAGGCAGTAACTGGGAAGATTATCTTTCCTAAGGACAGATGGTAATTATGGAAAACAAATTGTCTTTTCCACATCCTGCTGTTCCAAATCAGTAGCTATGTAAGATGCCTTTACATGAGGCAGAAAAGTTAACACAAACTTGGGTCATTGGGTTCAGGGCAGATGGATAATTGAAGTAACTATCCCTACCCTGCCCCCCCAACCTGTTCCCCAGTCTACATTGCCTCAGACACTTATATTTCCAGATGAAGAGGAGGAGGAGAACCTAGATGATCAGGATGAGCAAGGCAATTTGAAAGGCTTTATCAATGATGATGATGATGAAGAGGAAGGGGAAGAGGATGAAGGCAGTGACTCTGGTGATTCAGAGGATGATGTTGGCCACAAGAAGAGAAAACGCAGTGAGTAGCCTATCCTCCGGGTCAGATGAAGCTGGGTGAAAGTTACCATGGGAAAGAAACTTCCCTGCCACCATGTGTAACACTTTGTTTTCTTCAGCATCTTTTGATGACCGCCTGGAGGATGATGATTTTGACCTCATTGAGGAGAATCTGGGTGTTAAAGTCAAACGAGGAGTAAGTATTTTCTTTATCTTTGTCCCCGAGGTTGAAGGAGAAAGCTCTCATAAGAGGGTATACCTGCAGTTGAGGGACATTGGGGAAGAAGGTGATCCATGTCATCGTGTTGTGGAGCCTCGATTTGCACCTCCATCTGGGTGTGGGATCTCTTAAAGAAAACCTCACTTTTCTTTTTTTATTTTACTTTTTTTGGTTTTTCAAGGTAGGATTTCATTCTAGCTCAGGCTGACCAGGAATTCACTCTGTAGTCTCAGGGTGGCCTCAAACTCCTGGTGATCCTCCTACCTCTGCCTCCCAAGTGCTGGGATTAAAGGCAGGCACCACCACACCTGGCAAGAAAACCTCACTTTTAAATATTTTATTAGGGCTAGAGAGATGGGTTAGCGGTTAAGGCACCTTCCTGCTAAGCCTAAGAACCCAGTTCCAATCTCTAGATGCAAAGTGACGCAAGGGCGCAATGCCGCACTTGCCCACAAGAGGGTGTACGCATCTGGATTTCACAGCAGCTGAGAGACTGCTGGCGCGCCCATCTCTATCTGTCTCCCTCTCTCTCTGTCTGTCTCTCCTTGTGTCTCTCTCCAAAAAATAAGAAAATTAAATATTTTATTATTTGAGAGAGAGAGAGAAATAGGCAGAGAGAGAGAAAATGGGCATGCCAGGGCTTCCAGCCACTGCAAACGAACTCCAGATGCATGCGTCCGTCCCCTTGGGCATCTGGCATACATGAGTCTTGGGGAATTGAACCTGGGTCCTTTGGATTTGCAGACAAGTGCCTTAACCACTAAGCCATCTCTCTAGCCCTAAGAAAACCTCACTTTTTTATTTTATTTCATTTCATTTTATTTTATTTTATTTTATTTTATTTTATTTTATTTTATTTTATTTTATTTTATTTTATTTTATTGACAGCTTCCCTAATTGTAGACAATATCCCATGGTTCTTTTCTCCCTCCCCCCACTTTCCCATTTGAAACTCCACTCTTCATCACATCCCCTCCCCCTCTCAATCAGTCTCTTTTCACTTTGATGTCATGATCTTTTCCGCCTGTTAGGATGGTCTTGTGTAGGTAGTGCCAGGCATGGCGAGGTCATGGATGTCCAGGTCATTTTGTGTCTGGAGGGGCACATTCTAAGGAGTCCTACCCTTCCTTTGGCTCATACATTCTTTCTGCCACCTGTTCCACAATGGACCCTGAGCCTTGGAAGATGTGTTAGAGATGAGAAAACCTCACTTTTAAGGGCTCTGCACAATCTTTCCTTTCCCCTTTACTAATAACATTAGCCAGAGGAGGAGAATGAGACTGGAGTGCAATCTTTATACTAGACGTCTCCTGATGAGGCAACTTTTCTTGCCACTAGCAAAAGTACCGGCGTGTCAAAAAAATGTCAGATGATGAAGATGATGATGAAGAGGAATATGGCAAGGAGGAACATGAAAAAGAGGCTATTGCAGAGGAAATCTTCCAGGATGGGGAAGGGGAAGAAGGACAGGAAGCTGTGGAGGCCCCCATGGCTCCTCCAGAGGAAGAAGAGGAAGATGATGAAGAGTCAGGTATGTGGTATTAAGCAGGGAAACCAGTGTTTGGATGTGTGTTGAGATTTTCTGAGCCCTAAGAATCGTGTGAGAAACACTCTTCAGTTACCATACTTCACGTTTGGTACAAAGTAGTTCCCTTCCAGGAACCACCCTATTTGTCTTAATAGCAGGGCAAAGGGCTTTCAAACCAGGCCCCTGACTGAGCACTAACCTGTCCCTTCCCTACTTAGATATTGATGACTTCATTGTGGATGATGATGGACAGCCTCTGAAAAAACCCAAGTGGCGAAAAAAGCTTCCTGGATACACGGATGCGTGAGTAGAGTCTGGTACTACTGCGTGGTAATAAAGACATTGAATAGGCTCACTCAGGAAGAAGGTGTGAGGCCTCTGCTGAAAGTAGAATGTCCCTAGCTCTCAGCCATTTTGCTCCTATGCTTCAGATTACTTCTACTAGGCAGCAATGTCCAACTGCCTGAGAGTTCTGTATATTCTTAGGCCTCATAAGAGATTGTAGTAGAATCATGCATTGGCAAGGGTCCAGCTTCCCTCTTCTGCCTGCAGCTCCATGTTGATTTGTTTATATATTGCTCTTCAAGCATTTTGACCAAGATTAAGTATAGTGTAAAGTTTTGTGGGGAGGAAAAGTGCAAGCACCTAAGCTTGCAAGTTTAAATAAAGGGTTACTTATTTATTTATTCGTTTATTTATTTATTTATTGATTGATTGATTTGAGAGAGAGCGAGAGAGAATGGGTGCACGAGGGCCTCCAGCCACTGCAAACGAACTCCAGATATGTGTGCACCCTTGTCCTTCTGGCTCACATGGGTCCTGGAGAATCAAACCAGGGTCCTTAGGCTTTGCAGGCAAATGCTTTAACTGCTAAGCCATTTCCCCAGCCCTGAATAAAGGGTTTTGTTAAGGGAATACTGTAAGGTTTTGGCAGAAGATGGATCCACTATCCTAACTATTTGATTTCTACCTCTGGCCAGTGCAAAAGATGTGCCTAAAAACCCTGGTAGGCAATAGTTTGCCCTTTGCCTAAAAATATCTTCTCAGTACACCTGAATTCCACAGTGAATATGGTTCTCTTACTATTTTTTCTTGTTGCTGCCTTAGTCCCCTAGAGTATGCATAGGATCTGGACAGGGGCTGCATTTCACACTTATACAATGCTGAGTCAACTGTCTCTTATTCTCACCCAAAGAGCCCTTCAAGAAGCCCAAGAGATCTTTGGTGTGGACTTTGACTATGACGAATTTGAAAAATACAATGAGTATGATGAAGAATTGGAGGAAGAGTACGAGTATGAGGATGATGAGGCCGAGGGTGAAATCCGAGTACGTCCCAAAAAGACCACAAAGAAACGTGTGAGCCGCAGAAGCATCTTTGAAATGTATGAGCCCAGTGAACTGGAAAGCAGCCACCTCACAGATCAGGACAATGAAATCCGAGCCACTGACTTGCCTGAGAGGTTCCAGGTGAGAAACCAATGACCTCTGCCTTCCGTTGCTTTACCATCATCTTGTAGCCAAGAAATAATCTCTTAACAATCTGACCTAGGTCCAGAGAGCCCATCATATATAGGGAATATAGACCATAACTGTGCTGTGGTTGAGATTGCAGTCTAAAAAATTTTTAAATTTATTTTCAGTGAGAGAGAGGAAAAAAAAAAAGCTAGTGTATGGGTGGGCTAGAGCCTGCTGCCACTGCAAATGAACTCTTGATACATGTGCCACTTTGTGCATTTGACTTTACATGGATACTAGAGAATTGACCAGGGCTTCAAAGCAAGTGATTTTAACCACTGAGCCTTTCTTGAAATGGTATTTTCTTTTTTTTTTCCTTTAAATTATTTATTTGCAAGCAGAGAGAATGGGTGCACTAGGGCCTCTAGCCTGCATATGAATTCCAGACATATGCACCACTTTGTGCATCTGGCTTTACAAAGATACTGAGAAATCAAACTCTGGTTGTTAGGCTTCATGAGCAAGCATCTCAACCACTGAATCATCTTGCCAGCCCATGTTGAAATGGCACCCTCCACTTTGTGTTTGAAACAAGGTATCATAAGTTACCCCAAATAGACCTTGAACTTGTGATCCTCCTCCCATCACTCACACTCCTGAGATTACAGGTCTGTACTACCAGGTACAGCTTTGGGATAGCATTCTCCCCCACCCCCAGGGTGGTTGTTGTTGTTTTGTTTTGTTTTGTTTTGTTTTGTTTTTTGGTTTTTCGAGGTAGGGTCTCACTCTCATACAGGCTGACCTGGAATTCACTATGTAGTCTCAGGTTGGCCTCAATTCATGGAGATCCTCCTACCTCTGCCTCCCGAGTGCTGGGATTAAAGGCGTGAGCCACCACGCCCGGCTCAAGGCATTTTTTTTTTAAATTTATTTTGAGAGTGTGTGTGAGAGAGAGGAATATGGCACACCAGGGCCTCTTGCTCTTGCAAATGAACTCCAGAGCCTGTACATCTAGCTTTACATGGGTACTGGGTGATTGAATCTGGGTGTGCAGGCTTTACAAGCAATTACCTTTAATCACTGAGCCATCTCCCCAGCCTCAATTTTTTAATTTTTAATTTAATTTTATTTTATTTTTTGGTTTTTCGAGGTAGGGTCTCACTCTAGTCCAGGCTGACCTGGAATTCACTATGTAGTCTCAGAGTGGCCTCAAACTTACAGCAATCCTCCTACCTCTGCCTCCCCAGTGCTGTGATTAAAGGCATGTGCCACCACTCTGGCTTCAATTCTTTTTATGTTAGTTTGTTTGTTTGATTGATTGATGCTAGAAAGTGAACCTAGACAAGCATTCTGCCGCTGAACTACATCCCTATCCCATGGGATAGCATTCTTTAGCAAATCTGTAAACTTACTTCATGTCAGATGACATTGCTGGATAGTAAGATATGTACCTGAGGAACACATGTTTCTGTCCAGAAGTGCTGAGTATGTTTCCAAAGTAGGATACAAGATAAAACCAGTCCCCCTCTTCACTGCAGCTTCGCTCTATCCCAGTCAAGAGTGCTGAAGATGATGAACTGGAAGAAGAAGCTGACTGGATCTATAGAAATGCCTTTGCCACACCAACCATTTCTCTACAGGTATTCAAACGTTTTGATATAAACCAGAAGCCACTTGATTAAAATAGGAAGCCATTCCTTCCCTGACTCATGCTTCTGTGTACCTGGGAAAGGGTTTGTGTATATAAAAGATTTTTCTATTTCCTCAGACAAAGTCACCGAGTTCATGAAACTGTTTTAAGTGGTACTAAGCAGGTAACAGTGACTTGTTGGGTTATTTTCTTCTTTCTTTTCTTCTTCTGTAGGAGAGCTGTGATTACCTAGACCGAGGACAACCAACCAGCAGCTTCAGTCGAAAAGGGCCCAGCACAATTCAGAAGATCAAAGAAGCCCTGGGCTTCATGCGCAATCAACACTTTGAGGTAGTACCTTGAGCTCTAGTAATGAAATGACTAGAAATATGACTAGAGGATGAATCAGGCAGTGAACCCTCTTCTCCGTCTTTACAAGTAGCCCCTTAACTCAAGAGGAACCAGCTGTCTTGTCTCCAGTATTATCTTCTCCATTGAGGAGAACACTGCTCTAGATGGACCAGGAGGGGAGGCCACTCTTCTGATTGTTGAATTTCCTTAAATTCTTGCCCAGGAAATCATAATGATTATCTGACAGAGAAGGCACTTGCAGATCTTTCTTCTGAATGACTGCAGTCTCTTTGCCATCCTAGGTGCCTTTTATTGCCTTCTACCGAAAGGAGTATGTGGAACCTGAGTTGCACATCAATGATCTGTGGAGGGTGTGGCAGTGGGATGAAAAGGTAAGGCCCACAAGGAGCTAAAGATTGGGTTGGGCACCACCACTACCAGGATAGTATAAATGCAACCCACGATTGCCAAGTTCCCCTATCAGGTCTTCTGATAAAGGGGAGCAGAGCAGAGTAGAATTGGGTGTTCAGTACTGATTACCAGTCCTTACTCCTGCCTCACCCTGCCCTGCCCTAGTGGACCCAGCTGAGAATCCGCAAAGAGAACCTAACGCGGCTGTTTGAGAAGATGCAGGCTTATCAGTACGAGCAAATCTCTGCTGACCCTGACAAACCTCTTGCTGACGGCATCCGGGCTCTGGACACTACCGACATGGAGAGGTAGTACATGCAGGGACTGGTTCTGTTACAGGGAGCCTGCAGACCAAAGGCAGGTCCCACAGGAGCAATGTTCCTTTGCATAATTTGGAGCACAGAACCCCATCCCTTAGAAATCCAAATTGTCAATCCATCAAAAGTGAACTCTACGGCCGGAGAGATGACTCAGTGCTTGAGGGTGGTCCCTGTGCAAGCATGAAGGCCTGAGTGGTCCTGATACTGCCCATGCTCAAGTCTCCAGACCTAAGTAAAACAGCTAGGCATGGCTATGTGCACTTTAACCCCAGTTCTTCAGGGGTGCAGAAACCTGAGAATCTTCGGAGTCCTGCAAGCTCTGCAATTTGTAAAAGTAGACTCTGGATCAAAACAAAATCAGGCAGGAGAGTGATAAAGTAGTTCACCCAATGTTCCAGTCCAGACTCCACAGGCAAGCCACCTTAGCCACTAGCAAGAATATGGGATGCCACAAGTGTGCATGTACATATACAACCTTGCACAAGCATGTGAACATGAGCAAAAATAATAGCTTTCTAACGAGGCATTTTATCATATGCCTTTTTTGGGGTTTTGTTTGTTTGTTTTTTGGTTTTACAAGGTAGGGTCTCATCCTAGCTCAGGCTGACCTGGAATCCACTATGTAGTCTCAGGGTGGCCTCAAACTCGTGGCAATCCTCCTACCTCTGCCTCCCGAGTGCTGGGATTAAAGGCATGTGCCACCATGCCTGGTTTCATATGCCTTTTTAAAAAAATTTTACTTCTTTTTACTTATTTATTTGACAGAGAGAAAGAGGAAAAGAGAGAAACAAACTCCAGACACATGCACAACCTTGTGCATCTGGTTAATGTGGGTCCTGGGGAATTGAACCTGGGTCCTTTGGCTTTTCAGGCAAGCACCTTAACTGCTAAGCCATCCCTCCAGTCCTCATATGCCTTTAATCCCAACACTTAGTAGGTGGAGGCAGGAGAATGAAGAGTTTAAGGTCAGCTTGGATTGCATCAAACTCTCTAGAAAAACAAGGTAGTGATCTTTCTGACAAAATCACCTTAGTTTATCATACTGGTGTATAGAAGACAAACAATGATTAATTTACCATGTTTTATTAAATATTTTTATTTACTTACCTGAGAGAGAGAGAGGCAGACAGAGAAAGAACCGGGTGCACCAGGGCCTCCAGCCTCCAAACGAACTCCAGATGCATGTACCATCTTGTGCATCTGGCTTACATGGGTACTGGGAATTGAGCCTGGGTTCACAGGCAAGCACCTGAATTGCTAAGTCATCTCTCTAGCCCTACTTAACAAAAAAAATTTTTTTTAATGAGAGAATTGGCACATCAGACATTGAAACAGAACTCCAGATGCTTCTGCCACTTTTTACACCTATGCAACCTTTACACTTGTGTTATCTTGTGTATCTGACTTATGTGAGACCTGGGGAGTCAAACATGGGTTCTTTGGCCTTGCAGGTAAGCACCTTAACCACTAAGCCATCTCTCCAGCTCTTGTTTGTTCATACGTTCATTTGTTTGTTTTATGAGAGAGGGGGGGTGGAGAATTGGCACACCAGGGTCTCCAGCTACTGTAATTGAACTCCAGGCACATGCACCACCTTGTGTACATGTGCGACTTTACATGCTTGCATCACCTTGTGCATCTTACATGGGATCTGAAGAGTCATATATGGGTTCTTAGGCTTCTCAGGCAAGCACCTTAACTGCTAAGCCATCTCTCCAGCCCCTTGTTTGTTTGTTTGTTGTTGAGGTAAGGTCTCTTACTATCCCAGGCTGGCCTGAAATTTACTGTGTAATCTCATGGTGGCCTCAAGCTCACATTGATCCCCTTACCTCTGCCTCCCAAGTGCTGGGATTAAAGGCGTACATCACCACGCCCAGCTGATGTTGTTATTGATTTTGTTGTTGTGGTGGTGGTGGTGGTAGGGTTTCACTCTAGTCCAGGTTGACCTGGAATTTACTATGTAGTCTCAGAGTGGCCTCAAAGTCATAGCAATCCTCCTACCTATGCCTCCCAAGTGCTGAGATTAAAGGCATGGGCCACCAGACCCAGCAATAATTTTTTTTTTCATGGTAGGGTTTCGCTGTAGCCCAGGCTGACCTGGAATTCACTATGTAGTCTCAGGGTAGCCTCAAACTCATGGCAGTCCTCCTACCTCTGCATCCCAAGTGTTGGGATTAAAGGCATGTGTCACCACACTCAGCTCAAAAAGGTGTTTTTTAAACGTTTTATTTATTTATTTATTTGAGAGAAAGAGAATGGGCGCACTAGGGCCTCCAGCCACTGCAAATAAACTGCAGATGCGTGGGCCATCTGGTGCATCTGACTTACATGGGTACTGGAGAATTGAACCTGGGTGCTTAGGCTTCACAGGCAAGTACCTTAACTGTTAAGCCATCTCTCCAGCCCAATAAAAATATTTTAAAAATAAAGCTTGCTGGTCATGTTAAAAGAATCAGGGAGCCAGGCATGGTGGCACACACCTTTAATCCAAGCACTTGTGAGGCAGAGGTTAGAGGATCGCCTTGAGTTCAAGGCCACCCTGAGATTACATACAGGTCAGCCTGGGCTAGACTGAGACCTTACCTCGAAAACCTTAAAAAAAAAAAAAAAAAAAAAAAAAGAATCAGGTATTCACAACAGATCTGGTGGCACACACTTGTAATTCCAGCACTTCGAAACCTGAGACAAGATAGAGTGTTCAAACTGAGTTATAGACCCTTTCTCAAACAACAATAAAAGAGAAAGGATTTAAAATTTTACTTTTTCTTTTTTAGCTTATTTTGTTTGTTTTTTTCAAGGAAGGGTCTCACTCTAGCCTAGGTTGACCTTGCACTTACAGTGATCCTCCTATCTCAGCTTCCCAAGTACTGGGATTACAGGTATGTGTTAATATGTCTGGCCTTTATTTATTTTATTTTAATATTTTATTTATTTATTTATTTGAGAGAGAGTATGGGTGTACCAGGACCTCTTGCCACTGCAAAAGAGCTCTATATTTCCAGGCGTGGTGGCACTTGCCTTTAATCCCAGCACTCAGGAGGCAGAGGTAGAAGGATTGCCATGAGTTTGAGGCCACCCTGAGGCTTCATAGTGAATTCCAGGTCAGCCAGGACTAGAGTGAAACCCTACCTCAAAAAAAAAAAAAAAAGCTCCAGATGCATCTACCACTTTGTGCATTCAGCTTTACATGATAAGAAATTGAACCCTAGGGGCTGGAGAGATGGCTTAGCGGTTAAGCGCTTACGTGGAAGCCTAAGGACCCTGGTTCGAGGCTCGATTCCCCAGGACCCATGTAAGTCAAATGCACAAGGTGGCGCATGCATCTGGAGTTTGTTTACAGTGGCTGGAAGTCCTGGTGCACCCATTCTCTCTCTCTCTCCCTCTTTCTCTCTCTGTCACTCTCAAATAAATAAATAAATTCAAATGAAATTAAAAAAAGAGAGATTTCTTTAAAAAAAGAAAGAAAGAAATTGAACCCAGGATGTTAGGCATCAGGCTTTGCATGCAAGTGCCTTTGGCGCTCTCCCCTTTTATTACTATATATATGTATATATATATGTTTTTTTTTTTTTTCAGTAGAATTCTATATTGCCCAGGCTGGTCTTAAACTCCTTATGTTCTTGTCTTGGTCTTCTGAGTGCTGACATTGAAAGTGTATGCTTTCCCACCTAGCTGTTAGGTTTGCTTTCATTTCTTATAACTACCACTCACAATTTCAATTTGACATATGCCTTTGTGTGTGTGTTTTGAGGCAGTGTCTCATGTTGCTCAGTGGTGAGTGACCTTGAATTCCCCATCCTCCTAACTCTACCTCCCAAATTCTGAGATTTCCATGTGTGTGCCATTACACCTAGCTTGTTTGTTTTTGAGGCAGGGTATTTACAATGTATCCCAAGCTCAGATTCGCAGTAGTCCTCTTCCTCCTCCAAACTCTTGGTGTTGGGATTATAGGCATGCACCACCAATCCCAGTAATATGCTCCTTCTTTAAGATACCTGTTTCACTTAAGTTATGGTCTGGAACTGTTGTCCTTATTGGTTGGAGAATACAGATGGCCATCCTAGTTGGGATCTTGCTTCCTGGGAATTAGACCTCATGTAGCAAAACTTCCCCAATAACAGGATCTTATATCTTTTCAGACTCAAAGATGTACAGTCAATGGATGAACTGAAAGATGTCTACAACCATTTCCTACTTTACTATGGTCGTGACATCCCCAAGATGCAGAATGCTGCCAAGGCTAGCCGCAAAAAGCTGAAACGTGTGAGGGAAGAGGGAGATGAAGAAGGTGAGTTCTGAGAAAGAAAATCCAAAAGGCTTGATGGCCTTTGGGGCTTCTCAACATGTCAGATCCTTGGAGGGATTAGATACCACAGTTAACTACCCTTGTGTTTTGTCCCTAGGCGAAGGTGAAGAGGCAGAAGATGAGGAGCAGAGGGGGCCAGAGCTTAAACAGGCCTCCCGCCGAGACATGTACACCATCTGCCAGAGTGCAGGGCTAGGTAACAGTTAGCCTTGTGATTTGAGTATGGAAAAGTTCCTAGAAAGAGGACTGTTGGAAAAGAAATATGAGTCAGTTACCAATCCAGTGCTGAACAGCCTACTAATTGATCTCCATGAACATTTGCTTTCCTAACCATCTTTATTCACCCTCTCCTCAATTGGTCTAGCCTCTCTAGTTTTTTTTTTTTTTTTTTTTTTTTTTTTTCAAGGTAGGGTCTCACTCTAGCTCAGGCTGACCTGGAATTCACTATGTAGTCTCGGGCTGCTTTGAACTCATGGTGCTCCTCCTACCTCTGCCTCCCAAGTGCTGGGATTAAAGGCATGTGTCACCATGCCCAGCTTCTCTAGATTTTTGAAGTAGATAAAAATCTCTCAAGTGCTTAAAGTCAGTTCTTCCTTGTCCTGCTCATTCATGGCCTCTTCAAAGTCTGGTGTCTGGATCAGCTACTCCAGTCTGATCCAGCCAAGAGGATTGGCAGCCCAGCTTACACTTTACCTTTCTCCTGTTTGCTTTAGATGGTCTGGCCAAAAAGTTTGGGCTCACTCCTGAGCAGTTTGGGGAGAACCTTCGGGACAGCTACCAACGGCATGAGACAGAGCAGTTCCCTGCAGAGCCCTTAGAGCTGGCCAAGGACTATGTTTGCAGGTAGGCATGAAGCAGGAGGCTGACAGGAAAGGAGAGGTGGGCTGGGGACCAAGACACTCTTAATTCTGCAGCTCCACTATGTTCTCCACAGCCAGTTCCCTACTCCAGAAGCTGTGCTGGAAGGTGCCCGCTACATGGTTGCATTACAGATTGCGCGGGAGCCCCTTGTCCGACAGGTGCTGCGGCAAACCTTCCAGGAGAGAGCCAAGCTAAACATAACCCCCACAAAGAAAGGTAGAAAGGTGAGCTGGTCAAGAGCTGTGGTCTAATATGTGGCTCTACTCTGAACTAAGTGTTGTGCCATCTACATAGTTAAGCTATCTGCCAGGAACCCAAAGGCAGTGTTTTTCTCAGGGGCAAGCCCTGCCTACCTTCTAATGATCCCCCCTCAATGTATACAGGACGTGGATGAAGCCCACTATGCTTATTCCTTTAAGTACTTAAAGAACAAGCCTGTTAAAGAACTGAGAGATGACCAGTTCCTCAAGATCGGCCTGGCTGAAGATGAAGGGCTGCTTACTATTGACATCAGCATAGATATGAAGGGAGTGGAAGGGTAAGCTGAGCCCTGGTCTGGGCTGAGGGCTCTTTGTCGGGGGGAAGGCTGGTGGATGGAAGACCTTGCTCAGGAACATGAACTACCATTTCAGAGTTGAGCAAGAAATTGTCCTTGGTTCATTCATCATGTTCATAGACACAATTTTCTCCATCCTGGGCACCATACATAGCTTTATATCTTTCCTCAGGTATGGCAATGACCAGACATATTTTGAAGAGATCAAACAATTTTACTATCGAGATGAGTTCAGCCACCAGGTGCAAGAGTGGAACCGGCAGCGCACCATGGCCATCGAGCGAGCTTTACAGCAATTCTTGTATGTGCAGATGGCCAAAGAACTCAAGAATAAGTTGCTGGCTGAGGCCAAGGAGTATGTCATCAAAGTGAGGACACAGTTTCTCTCTCTCTTCTTTCTTTCTTTCTTTCTTTCTTTCTTTCTTTCTTTCTTTCTTTCTTTTCTTTCTTGTTTTGTTTTGTTTTGTTTTGTTTTGTTTTGTTTTGTTTTGTTTTGTTTTTTGAGGTAGGGTCTCACTCTGGCCCAGGCTGACCTGGGATTCACTCTATTCTCAGGCTGGCCTTGAACTCACGGTGATCCTGCTATCTCTGCTTCCCAAGTGCTGGGATTAAAGGCGTGCACTACCGCACCCAGCTTCTCTCTCTTATTTTCTATCTCTGCTAGATATCTAACTCAAGGCCTTGCACCTAATAGGCAAATAATGTACCACTGAACTACACCCCAGGTCCTAAACTCATTCTTACTTGTGTGTGTGTGTGTGTGTGTGTGTGTGTGTGTGTGTGTGGTATGTGTGCATGTGAGTATGAGTGTTTATATTTGTGTGGGTGCACATGTACTTGGAGGCTAGAGGTCAATTTTGGATGTCTCCTGTATCACTTTCTTATTTATTGAGATAGAGTCTCTCATTAACCCAGAGCTTAGCTATTTATAGTTAGTGTAACTAACTAGCTTGTCTTGGGTAACTGCCTGTTTCCACCTCCCAAATGCTGGGATTACAGACCTGCACTATCATGTCTGGTATTTAACATGGGGGGATCCAAACTCACCCTCATGTTTACATAGCAAACTCTACCAACTAAGCCATTACTTTAATCCATCATTCTCTCTTTTTTTTTTTTTTTCGATTTAGGGTTTCACTCTAGCTCAGGCTGACCTGGAATTCACTATGTAGTCTCAGGGTGGCCTCAAACTCATGGCAATCCTCCTACCTCTGCCTCCCACATGGTGGGATTAAAGGCATGTGCTACCACGCCTAGCTCCCATCATTCCTATATTTATTTATTTATTTATTTATTTATTTATTTATTTATTTGACAGAGAGAGAGAGAATGGGCACACCAGAGCCTCCAGCCACTGCAAATGAACTCCAGACCGTGTGCCCCCTTGTGCATCTGGCTAACCTGGGTCCTTTGGCTTTGCAGGCAAATGCCTTAACTACTAAGCCATCCCTCCAGCCCCCATCATTCTCTTTTTAAAAATATATTATTTAGGAGCCGGGCGTGGTGGCGCACGCCTTTAATCCCAGCACTCGGGAGGCAGAGGTAGGAGGATCGCCTTGAGTTCAAGGCCACCCTGAGACTACATAGTGAATTCCAGGTCAGCCTGGGCCAGAGTGAGACCCTACCTCAAAAAATATATATATATATTATTTAGGGCTGGAGGGATGGCTAAGTGGTGAAGGCACATGCCTGCGAAGCCTACTACAATTTTTAAATTATTTATTTGAGAGAGAGAGAGAGAATGGGTATGCCAGGGCACTCCTAGCCACTGCAAGTGAACTTGAGACACATGGGCCACTTTTGCATCTGGCTTTACATGGATACTTGGGAATTGAACTTGAGTCCTTTGGCTTTACTGGCAAATGCCTTAAACTGCTAGGCCACCTTTCCAGCCCTTTTTACAATTTTTAGAAAAATATTTTTATTGAGCTGCAGAAATGGCTTGGTAGTTAAGGCACTTGACTGCAAAGCCAAAGGACTCGAGTTCGATTCCCAAGTATCCATGTAAAGCCAGATGCACAAGGTGGTGCATGCATCTGGAGTTCATTTGCAGTGGCTGAGGGCCCTGGCATGCCCATTATCTCCCCCCACCCCACAACCTCTTTCTATCTACCTCTCAGATAAAGTAATTTTTGTTAAAGTTTTAATTATTTGCAATGAGAGAGAGAATGGGTGCACCAAGGCCTCTCGCCTTGAGTCATGGGGAATCGAGCCTGTGTCTGTAGGCTTCGCAGGCAGGTACCTTATCCACCAAGCCATCTCTCCAGCTCTTCCGTTGTTTTTTTTTTTTTTTTTTTTTTTTTTTTTTTTGTGAGGTAGGGTCTCACTCTGGTCCAGGCTGACCTGGAATTAACTATGTACTCTCAGGGTGGCCTCGAACTCTCGGCGATCCTCCTACCTCTGCCTCCCACCTGCTGGGATTAAAGGCGTTCGCCACCACGCCTGGCCTCCGTTTTTGTTTTTTAAGATATATATATTGTTTGTTTATTTATTTATTTGTGAGAGGGAGAATGGACACTGAGACCCCTAACCACTGCAAATGAACTTCAGATGCATGCACCTCCTTGTGCATCTGGCTTTATGTGGGTCCTGGGGAATTGAACCTGGGTCCTGTAGCTTTGCAGGCAAGTATTAACCACTGCGCCATCTCCCCAGCCCTCCAGCTCTTCTCTTTAGTCAACTGATTTGCCTAATCTAAAGCTGAGTGTGAAGGAATTCAGTTGTTGTAGCATAACAGATGGAGAAACAATGAAGGCAAGCAGAGCATAATCTGAAAAACAGTGCATAGGGTTCATGTCCAAGTGCTATCTAGGGCTCTTCCCTCCTTTCTCACACTTATCCAGGCATTCCTTATTTGAGTTGCTAAGCTGCTTCCAAAATCAAAGTATCTCTTTGTCTTGGAAGCCTGCCAAGGGGCTGTGAGCCCAAGAACATGTACCTTGCACACTTGAAGATGTTAGTGACTATAGTATCTGCTCTCTTCCCTAGGCCTGTAGCCGAAAGCTCTACAACTGGTTGAGGGTAGCGCCCTACCGACCAGATCAGCAGGTAGAAGAAGATGATGACTTCATGGATGAGAACCAAGGGAAGGGCATTCGAGTGCTCGGCATTGCTTTCTCCTCTGCCAGGTAACTTTCTATTCCTGCCTGCTCTTCCTTATCACTAACATGTCTTCCTCATTTCATTCTTTTCATTCATAGCATCATACTGCTGATTGTTGCACTATTCTTTTTCTTTCTGGCTGGCAGGGATCACCCTGTGTTTTGTGCTCTGGTCAATGGTGAAGGAGAAGTGACAGATTTCCTCCGCCTGCCGCATTTTACCAAACGGCGAACTGCATGGAGAGAAGAAGAGCGGGAAAAGAAGGCAAGTGTGCATCAGAAGTTTAACAAGTAGTTCAGTGGAATAAGGGTTACATTCAAACAACATCCCAGGCTCGTCACCAACATCTCCCCATGGTATCAATCTCACTTCAGTAGGCAGTAGATGGCATTCAAGTTAACTGGCATAGTTTGCTTCTGGCTTGCAGCCAGCTCCTAAGCCTAGTATGCTTCTGGACCTGCCGAGGCTGCCTTTGTTCTTACCAGAATATGGGTCAAGCTGTTCCAGGAACTGAAAGCCACTAGGGCATTAAGCCAGCCTTTTCTCTGCTTCTGCCTTTTAGCATCCTTTTTTCTAAGAAAAGAGGAATTTGAATTCATTCACTAAATGTATCTTAAAATGCTTAAAATATTGTCAGAATCACATTCTAAAATAACAACAAAAGCTTAACAGTTTTTAAAATGTTATAAAATGGAGCTTAGAGAGGTGGCTTACCAGTTAAGGCACTTGTCTGCAAAGCCCAAGAACCCAGGTTTGATTTTCCAGAACCCACATAAGTCAGATGCAGTAAGATGCACATGATGGTGCATGTGTTTGGAGTTCATTTGTAGTGGCTAGTGGTCCTGGCACACCCATTTTCTCTCCCCACTCCCAATTAAAAAAAAAAAAAGTTTTGCCACTGAGTTTTGTGGCACATGCCTTTAACCCCAGCACTCAGGAAGCAGAGGTAGGGGGATCATTGTGAGTTTGAGGCCATCCTGAGACTACAGAATTAGTTACAGGTCAGCTTGGGGTAGAGTGAGACCCTATCTTGGGGGGAAAAAAGTTATTAAATGGGCTAGATGTGGTGATGCACATGTTTATCCCAGCACTCTGGGGGCTGAGATAGGAGGATCACATAGTTACTTAGTTTGAGGCCACTCTGAGATGACATAGTGAATTCCAGGTCAGCCTGGGCTAGAGTGAGACACAGCAAGATTTCTACTTTTTTGTGGGTTTTTTTGTTTGTTTTGTTTTGTTTTGTTTTGTTTTTCAAGGTAGGGTTTCACTCTAGCTCAGGCTGACCTGGAATTCACTATGTAGTCTCAGAGTGGCCTCGAACTCACGGCGATCCTCCTACCTCTGCCTCCCGAGTACACCACACCTGGCTTAAGATTTCTACTTTTGAGCCGGGCGTGGTGGCGCACGCCTTTAATCCCAGCACTCGGGAGGCAGAGGTAGGAGGATCGCCAAGAGTTCGAGGCCACCCTGAGACTACATAGTGAATTCCAGGTCAGCCTGGGCCAGAGCGAGACCCTACCTTGCAAAACCAAAAAAAAAAAAAAGATTTCTACTTTTGTTTTGTTTTGTTTTTGTTTGAGGTAGGATCCCACTCTAGCCCAGCCAGGCGTGGGGGATCACCATGAGTTCAAGGTCACCCTGAGACTACATGGTGAATTCCAGGTCAGCATGGGCTAGAATAATACCCTACCTCAGAAAACCAAAAGAAAAAAAAATGGCATTTGGGCTGAAGAAATGGTTTAGCGGTTAAGCACTTGCCTGTGAAGCCTAAGGACCCTGGTTCGAGGCTTGATTCCCTAGTACCCACGTGAGCCAGATGCGCAAGGTGGCACATGCATCCAGAGTTCGTTTGCAGTGGCTGGAGATCCTGCTGCACCCATTGTCTCTCTCTGTCGCTCTCAAATAAATAAATAAAAATAATGATCACATTTAAAAATGGGCTGGAGAGATGGCTTAGCGGTTAAGGTGCCTGCCTCCTAAGCCTAAGAACGCTGGTTCCAATCTCCAGCAGTTCCAATCGCCAGGTCCCACGTTTACCCTGATGCAAAGTGATGCAAGGGCACAATGCCTCACTTGACCACAAGGGGGCGCATGCATCTGGATTTTGTTCACAGCAGCTGAGAGGCTACTGGCGCACCCATCTCTATCTGTCTTCCTCTCCTCTCTCTCCCTGTCTCTCTCCAAAAAAAAGGAAAAACAAAAAACAAAAAAAAACAGTTAATTCCAGGTCAGCCTGGGCTAGAGTGAGATACTATCTTGAAATATTTTTTTAAAAATGGCATTGGCTGATATGATGGTGCACACTTTTAATCCAAGTACTTGGGAGGCAGAGGTAGGAGGATCACTAAGAGATCGAGGCCACCCAGAGACTAATTGGAGGGCAGCCTGGGCTAGAGGGAGACCCTACATCGAAGGAAAAAAAAATGACAGCCAGGCATGGATAGTGCACACTTTTGTTTTTGTTTTTGTTTTTTTGCAAGCAGAGAGAGAGATAGAGGCAGGCAAAGAGAGAATGGGCACTCCAGGGCCTCTAGCCACTGCAAACAAATTCCATTTGCATGTGCTCCTTGTGCATCTGGCTTATGTGGTCCTAGAGAATCAAACTGGGATCCTTTGGCTTCGCAGGTAAAAACCTTAACTGCTAAGCCATTTCTCCAGCCTTTTTAAAATTATTTTTATTAAGCCGGGTGTGGTGGCGCACGCCTTTAATCCCAGCACTCGGGAGGGAAAGGTGGGAGGATCGCCATGAGTTCAAGGCCACCCTGAGACTACATAGTGAATTCCAGGTCAGCCTGGGCCAGAGTGAGACTCTACCTCGAAAAAACAACAACAACAAAAAATTATTATTAGAGAGGGAGAGAGAGGGAGAATGGGTGCCCCAGGGCCTCTAGCCACTGCAAATAAACTCCAGATGCATGTGCCACCACGTGCATCTGGCTTACGTGGGACCTGGAGAATTGAACCATGTTCCTTAGGCTTCACAGACATGCACCTTAACCGCTAAGCCATCTCTCCAGTTTCATGTACACTTTTTTTGTTGTTGTTCATTTATTTATTTGAGAGCGACAGGTAGAGAGAGAAAGAGGCAGATAGAGAGAGAAGGGGCACGCCAGGGCTTCCAGCCATTGCAAACAAACTCCAGATGCATGCGCCACCTTGTGCATCTAGCTTAAGTGGGTCCTGGGAAATTTAGCCTTGAACCAGGGTCATTAGGCTTCACAGGCAGGCGCTTAACTGCTGTGCCATCTCTCCAGGCCCTTCATGCACACATTTAATCCCAGAACTGACGAGGCAGAGGTAGAAGAATTGCTGTGAGCTCAAGGCCACTCTGAGACTACATAATGAATTCCAGGTCAGCCTGGCCTAGAGCAAGACCCTATGTCATTTATTAAAAAAAAAAAAAAAAAAAAAAAAAGGCCGGGTGTGGTGGCACACACCTTTAATCCCAGCACTTGGGAGGCAGAGGTAGGAGGATCGCTGTGAGTTTGAGGCCACCCTGAGAATATATAGTGAATTCCAGGTCAGCCTGAGCTAGAGTGAAACCCTACCTCAAAAAACCAAAAAAAAAAAAAAAAAAAAAAAAAAAAGGTGCACTAACATGTAGGTGTTTAAAAAGCCTTTATATAGCCCATTTGTATTTGGAAGAATGAAAGGATGCTTAAGGATTTGGGGGAGGGAAGTGCTTTTTATCTTGCTTTTTTGGAAAAAGGTGAAATTGACCCCAGAGCTGGGGTTGTAGCTCATATTAAGTGCTTACTAGCATGTATGAGGCCCTGAATTTATCTCCAGCACCATAAAAACCGGGTGTGGTAATGCATGCCTGTAATCTCACCACTCTGGACTGTAGGACTAAAAATTCATGGTCATCTTGAACTACATAGCAAGGTCTGGAACAGCACAAGCTACATGAGACCCTGTATCTAAATTAATTATCTAAGTAAATAAACTAAGTAAATCACTGAGCTATAGCACCAACCCAGGCACTAAAAAATGGAAAGCTGCCCAAGAAGGGAAAAGATGTGGAACATTTCCAGAAAAGATGAGAACAGTGGCACTACAGCTAGAGGTCCAAGAACATTAGAGCCTGTTTGTTCTCTTTTGTTGTAAGCTGGTTGGGGGTGATTAGGGGGATGGTATAGGCATAGGAAACAAGACATAGGACCAGTAGTGTATCAGAGGGAGGCAGACTTTGCCAACAACAAAAGTGCAGTTTCCTACCATCCATATCCTTCAGATATGGCCAGTGGCTACTAGCATCAACAGAGTGAGTTCTAGATAGTAGAATGATTCAGCAGAAGCAGACTGGCCAAAATCTGTTAGGAGAAAAGTTGAATGGATCCTTGGTGGCGTTGTAGACCAGATAGCTTCTGAAACCCTTCCAGCTTTTGCTATTCTTCTAGTATTATTGAATTTCAAGCTACTGAAGGAGGGAACTGCTTGAAGTCTCTCCATGTTCAGAACTATTCAGCTCCAATTTTCTTTTAATCCAGGCTCAAGACATTGAAACCCTAAAGAAATTTCTTCTGAATAAGAAACCTCATGTGGTGACGGTTGCAGGAGAAAACAGGTAGGCCGGGTTTAAGGCTGACCCAAAAGCCACTTATCCCTTATCATTAACCTAGTACATGTCCATAACAAAGGGCATGTGCTTGGGTGTAGTGTTAATATCCCCAGGGGTCTCCCTGGAGATGTTGGTCCACTTTGCCTTTAAAACTTTCCTCCCCATCCCACCCCAGTTGTGAGATTGTCCATTCCTGAGAATATATGTCCATTGACCAACATCCCTCACTCTCTAGGGATGCCCAGATGTTGATTGAAGATGTGAAACGCATTGTACATGAGCTGGACCAGGGCCAACAGCTGTCTTCTATTGGGGTAGAGCTGGTTGACAATGAGTTAGCCATTCTCTATATGAACAGCAAGAAATCAGAGGTAATATACCCCCTTCCTCAGGCCCTGCTCTAGCGAGTGCTATAAATCCCACAAAGATTTAATTGGGAAACAAATTATCAGGCTTTGGGCCACACCTGTTGGCTTACTTATGCAAAGGTTTTCCATATTGACAGTTACAATTCAGATTTGGGGGCCCTAGAAATTAAGATCTAGGAAAAAGGGTCCCAGAGGAAAAGAAAAAGTGGCTTCAAGCCAGAATGGTTTGGAGTTCCATTTGATGTTGGCCCTTTTGGACTTTAAGGCTCTGTGACCCTTATCTGGCTCTAGGCAGAGTTCCGTGATTACCCACCAGTTCTGAGACAGGCCGTCTCCCTGGCTCGGCGCATCCAAGATCCTCTGATAGAATTTGCTCAGGTGTGCAGCTCTGATGAAGACATCCTGTGTCTCAAGTTTCATCCTTTGCAGGTGAGTAGGACTTGATTGGCTGGCCAGGTGGGTGGCAAGGCAGAGTAACTTTATCCTTGCTCACTGTGTTGATAGGAGCACGTTGTGAAAGAGGAGCTTCTCAACGCCTTGTACTGTGAATTTATCAACCGGGTCAATGAGGTTGGGGTTGATGTCAACCGTGCCATTGCCCATCCTTACAGCCAGGCCTTGATCCAGTATGTATGTGGCCTGGGACCTCGGAAAGGGACCCACCTACTGAAGGTATGATTGGGTTGAATTAGGAAATAAAAAAGTAACTATTTCTGGTCAGGTGTGGTGGTGCACTCCTTTAAACCTAGAACTCAGAAGGCAGTGGTAGGAACTAGAGTGAGTCCCTAAAAACAAAACAATGACAAAAAGTAATTATTTCATTGAGTGTGAAGATAAACTTTTGTCAGTGTGATTAGACATGATCAGAGAGGTACAGTAACTTGTCAAGAGTCATTCAGCCTGTTGTGAGTCGGTCTAGCTTCAGACCCAGGTGAGACAGCAGGGCAGTGGAGGTTTTTCTAGTGGGAAGAAAAGGATTTCAGAGTGGGGAGCTTCAGAAGTGCTAATAATACTGTTTTTCTTGAGATAGGTTGATGACTACAGTATATGTTGTATCATGTCAGTCAAATGTAGTGTGTGTGTGTTTTATCTGGGGAGTGGTGGTTTGAGACCAGATGTCACTCACTCCCAGACTGACCTAGAATTCACTTGTAGCCCTAGGCTACCTCTAATCTCATAATGATCCAACTACCTCAGACTCCTGAGTGCTGGATTATAGCCGCTCCACCCAGTTTGGGTTTTTTTTTTTTTTTTTTTTTTTTTTTGAGAATGAGAGGGTGAACATGGGGGTGGAATATGAGCTCGTCAGGGCCTCTTGCCACAACAAATCAACACCAAACATGTGCACCATTTTTTGTATCTGTGAATTCAGACCTGGACTAGCAGACTTTGCAGGTAAGCACCTTAAACCACGAAACTATCTCCCAGCCCTTTTTTGTTTTTGAGGCACATTCTCATGCAGTCCAGGCTGGCCTTCAGCTCACTTTGTAGGCAAGGATGACCTTGAGTTCCTGATCCTCCTGTCTTAGTCTCCCAGTTGCTGGTATGGTAGGTGTGCACCACCATACCTGGCTGTGTATAGTCTTTGATGGGTAAGATGTAGTTCATTAAATGCATTATTTAATGGTGGTTTTCTCAGATGTTAAGTCTGGACAGAGTTCCTGTCATGGAGTCATAGTGTTTGACAGAGACTAAGTTGCAGACAAGGGAGATGGGGCCTGCTTACTGGTCTGCTCACTTGCAGCCCTTCCCCCTAGATCCTGAAGCAGAACAACACTCGACTTGAGAGCCGGACCCAGCTGGTCACCATGTGCCACATGGGCCCCAAAGTCTTCATGAATTGCGCTGGCTTCCTCAAGATTGACACAGCCTCCCTGGGGGACAGGTGATTCCCTCTACGTAGATGGGCCAGGAATAATTCCCTTAGGCATTTACTTGGGGCTTCAGGGGATAAGGGCTATCCAAGGGCCCAAGCCACTTAAGTTAGGAAATGTATTAAAGAAAAGGTAAGGAACTTTTATTCATTCAAGAGCCCCTGACCTATGGAAAAGATCAGTTCAATTTTATATGAGGCTTTTTTCATGTGAGAGACATCCAAAAGAACCAACTTAGTTTATAAAATAAAGCACAAAATACAAGATCGTGTTCAGTGAACATAAACTTGTTTGGTTACCATGGTTTGTTGCAGCCAGATAAGGGTGGGAGTAGTAGGGGCCATGGAAAAAGAGTGTGAGTATGCAGAGGTTCAGAGTGGGAGAGAGGTTTGTTCTGTTTTGAGATAATGTTATTGAAAGAAAGTTCTATTCACTTGGACTTTGGACTTCACTATTGACCTCTTCCTCTCCAGAAGTTATCAACTCAGTCTTTGGAGGATCTTTTCCACGGGCACATAGCTCCTCATTCAGTAATGGAAGTCAGTGGGGAAATAGGCTTCAAGTTCTAAAACTTCATTTTCCACTCAGCTTTGCTGTAACACTCCACGAATAACATAGGTCCATGTGAGTGCACGGGCAAGATTAGCCTGGGAAGGCTTTATGGGGGAAAACAACTGTCAGCAAATTCTCAGAGGTCTTCCCCCCCCTTCTTGTTTTATCTTAAGATTCATATAAGTTCACTAAATTCAACATAAAGAAATATTATGCAGAAAGTGGAAGTCCCCCATAATCCCACCCCCCAGAGATAACTACCATAACAATTTTTATACTACGATTTTCCTAAATTTTATTTTTGGTGTACATTTACTAACTACTCATTTACTACAAAATGAGATCATATGATTCATAGTGTTTTGCAGTGCATTTTTCACATATCAATATATCATGGCCATCTTCCCATGTCAGCACACATAGATCTACCTCATTCTTTTTTATGGCTGTATAATATTCCATCATATGAAGGTGCCCTGATTTATTTAACCAGTTTTGCATTGGTAGACATTTGGGTTTTGACTAAATGCTTCTCGTTCTATATCCTGCTTCTTCTTGCCTTTCCTCCAGCACTGACTCATACATTGAAGTCCTTGATGGCTCCCGCGTCCACCCTGAAACCTACGAGTGGGCCAGGAAGATGGCAGTGGATGCCCTGGAATATGATGAGTCTGCTGAGGATGCCAATCCTGCAGGAGCCCTTGAAGAAATTTTGGAAAACCCAGAGCGACTCAAGGACCTAGACCTTGATGCCTTTGCAGAAGAACTGGAGAGGCAGGTGAGTGACTGCAAATAGCCTGGGTAGGAGGAAACTTGGGCAACAGGTGTCCAAAGAAACCCTCATATGAGCTTTGATCCACTCTTCTCCCTGCCAAACTACACTAGGTTTCTCAAGTAATTTTCTAGCTGCTTATTAAGGAACCAGAGAATTATCAGATATTGTGATCTTATGGTGAGGGGCAGAAAGGAAGTGGGACAGTGTCAGTACTGTAGTCTCCTTCAAGCCCCTCACTCCTTTTCAACTTTGCATTGGTCTGTTTGGTTGGTTGGTTGGGGTTTGTTTTTTGTTTTTTTTTTTTTTTTTTTTTTTTGGTTTTTCGAGGTAGGGTCTCACTCTGGTCCAGGCTGACCTGGAATTAACTATGTAGTCTCAGGGTGGCCTCGAACTCTCGGCGATCCTCCTACCTCTGCCTCCCAAGTGCTTGGATTAAAGGCGTGCACCACCACGCCCGGCGTTTGTTTGGTTTTTTGAAGTAGGGTCTCACTCTAGCCCAGGCTGACCTGGAATTCACTATATAGTCTCAGGGTGGCCTCCAACTCACAGCGATCCTCCTACCTTTGCTCCTGAGTGCTGGGATTAAAGGCATGCGCCACCATGCCCGACTTTGGTCTGTTTTACACATGGAGTTTCCTGAAGCATTTTCATTACAGAATAGTATGCCATGTCTAAATTTGATACTTCTTTTAGTGAGGCAGGTTCAGTAGCAGTGCCTATAATCCAAGATTTTCAGGAGGCTAATACAGGAACATTACAAGATCAAGGGCAGCTTGGACAGCACAGAACTCAGAGAGAATGAATTGAACACCTTATGGCTCAGTGTAGGAATTGCAAAGCTTTTCCTGATAGACTACTTTTGTAGGGCTATGGTGACAAACACATCACCCTGTATGACATCCGAGCAGAGCTGAGTTGTCGGTATAAGGACCTTCGGACAGCCTACCGCTCCCCTAACACAGAGGAGATCTTCAATATGTTAACCAAAGAAACACCAGAGACCTTCTACATTGGTAAGTTCTAAAACCTCATTTATAGTTGGAGGATGATATGTTGGGGGCAGAGGGTGTTGACTGTGTACACTCAAACCAAACTGCGGTCTCAAAAGAATGAGACAGGTTGCAACATAGGTGACTAGGAACTAGGGTCTAAACTAGAAGTCAAAATAAAGTTCAAAATCAAGTTGCATTTCCAGCCAGGCCTAGTGGCACAGAGGCTGAGACAGAAAGATTACAAATTCCAGCCCTGGCCTCAGAGTGAATGAGTACACAGAGCCAGTCTAGGTAAATTGTCAAAATGAAAAGTGAAAAGAGGACTGGAGATAGAGCTCACTGGTAAACTGTTACCTAGCATAGCAGGGCCTTAGATTCAATCCCTAGCTTGCCAAAAATAAAAATTCAGGGCAGTCACCATTACCCTTAACTTTTTTCCCATTCTCTGCCTGTTAGTATAGCAAGTTTGGACATGAGCACATATATTTCTTACCCACAAAGTAGGCATAGTATCCTGATTCATGCTTGTTGGAAGTGGTTAAGTGAACTTCCTGTACAAGCATGAGGACCTGATCTCACTTAAAACAGCTGGGCAATGCTGGGTGTGGTGGTGCACACCTTTAATTCCAGCACTTGGGAGGCAGAGGTAGGAGGATCACAGTGAGTTTGAAGCCACCCTGAAACTACATAGTGAATTCCTGGTCAGCCTGGGCTATAGCACAGCTGGGCATAGCCATGCACTCCTGTAATTCTAGTCCTGCCAGGGAGCAGAGCAGAGCCCTGAAACAAAGAAATATAAAAAGCCAGGCATGGTAGCACACACCTTTGATCCCAGCACTTGAGAGGCAAAGGTAGGAGGATCACTGTGAGTTTGAGGTCAGCCTGGGCTAGAGTGAGACGAAAAGAAAGAGAGAGAGAGAGAGGAAGGAAGGGAGGGAGGGAGGGAAAGAGGAGGGGTGAGGGAAGGGAAGAAAGGAGAGGAGGGGAAGGGAGGGAGGAAGGGAAGGAAGAAAGGAAGGGGAAGGGAAGGAAGGAAAGGAGCGGAGGGAAAGGGAGGGAGGAGGGAAGGAGGAAAGGAAAGAAAAAGAAATGGCACTTCCAGCTTGCTTTGGGATCTTCATGGAGATATTATATGGGCCTCATTTTCCCTGTATTCAAATCAGTGAATGTCTCCCTTCTCCAGGGTGGGAAGGAAATAAGCAGAGATGTTATAAAACAGATGTCCTGTTACTAAAAGGGTAGTAAGGAGTTGCCTCTCCATTCTCTCAGCTTTTCTGTCTTTTTCTTCCAGGAAAGCTCATCATCTGCAATGTTACTGGCATTGCTCACAGGCGCCCACAGGGTGAGAGCTATGACCAGGCCATCCGCAATGATGAGACGGGACTGTGGCAGTGCCCCTTCTGTCAGCAGGACAACTTCCCTGAACTAAGTGAGGTATATGCTACAGTGTTATTGTGGACAGTGAGTTTCTTTGATTGAAAGGGCTTAGTGATCTATAAGAGTGAGAAATGGGAGTATTTTAGATCGTGCTCTTACCAAGCAAATGCACAAAGAAGGAAGTGATTTTGTACATACATATTTAACATGAAGTCCTTCCATATGCCATGAAAAGTCACCTGTTTGCTTATTCTGGGGCAGTCACCATAATCCTTAACTCTTTTCCCATTTTCTGCCTTTGTGTAGCAAGTTTGGACATGAACACATATTTTTCTCACCCACAAAGTAGGCACAGTGTACTGATTTATGCTTGTTGGAAGATGTCTGTAGCCTCCCGCCAATGTTTGTATTCTCCCCACTGTTAACATTTTTCCTGCATTCTTTTTTTTTTTTTTTTTTTTTTTTTTTTTTTTTTTTTTTCGAGGTAGGGTCTCACTCTGGCCCAGGCTGACCTGGAATTAACTATGTAGTCTCAGGGTGGCCTTGAACTCACGGCGATCCTCCTACCTCTGCCTCCCGAGTGCTGGGATTAAAGGCGTGTGCCACCACGCCCGGCCATTATCTGCCTTTCTAATAGAAGTCATGAAAGCCAGCCAGACATGGTGGCTCATACCTGTAATCCCAGCATTTGGGAGGCTGAGATAGGAGAATCACCATGAGTTCCAGGTTAGCCTGGACTAAAGTGAAACCATGCCTCAAAGAATAAAGAGTTAGTCCTAAAGCCGGGCGTGGTGGCGCACGCCATTAATTCCAGCACTCAGGAGGCAGAGGTAAGAGGATCTCCGAGAGTTCGAGGCCACCCTGACAGTACATAGTGAATTCCAGGTCAGCCTGAGCCAGAGTGAGACCCTGCCTCAAAGAAAAAAAAAAAAAAAAAAAACGTTAGTCACAGAAGCTACCTAAAAGCTTTAACTGATTTCTCGCAAAATATTAGGCAGATTCTCACCTTTACCCAGTAAAAGAGGCTAGTATGATTTGTTCAGAATCTAAAACAGCCAAGAGATACATGGTCTACTATAGCAAGCTGTCCTGAGAAGGTTGACATCCCTATAATTACTATGGTATGACAGAACAGGAGAGCCCCAGCTGGAGCTAGAGGGATGTAAATTCAGCTGAAAGGTTTGTCTGGAGACCCTTGATAGCCGGCAGGCTGAGTCCAGGGGTTACTGGGTGTTCACTTTCTCCCTTGTGGTTGAGTATGTTTTCAGACTATCGACAGCCATCACTGGTAAAATAAATTACGGCAACTCTGGCTACTCTTCTTGAACATGTGAGCTCCAGAATCTTAATGAACAACCTCTTCTCATGCCTTCTTCAGGTCTGGAACCACTTTGACAGCGGTTCATGCCCTGGCCAGGCCATCGGTGTCAAAACACGGCTAGACAATGGTGTCACCGGCTTCATCCCTACCAAATTCCTCAGTGACAAAGTGGTAAAGAGGCCGGAGGAAAGAGTGAAGGTAGATAAATGACTAGCCTAAGGATGTAGGGCAGTTGCAGCTACCCCAATTGGGCTTTCTAACTTTGTACTGTCCCTGGCAGCACTTAGGCTGTCCCTAGTGATTGACTGCTGGTGGTGAGAATCCAGGGAGGATTTATGGCTAGCTGGATGAGAAGCATCTGAATGAGTATTGGCTTTTGTCTCCTGCCTTTGTAAAGCAGTTCCTGCTGTTTGTCAGCCCTTTGGGAGAGGGCTTCTTCCTGTGTGGGGAGCTGCAGCTTCAGTAGCAGGCAGGAAGCAAAGCCCAACATCACAAACAAGAAACGGCCCTCCATGCAAGTTCTCCCAGGTCAGGCAGTACTGCTTGCTTTAAAAGAAGGAAAGGGCCGGGCGTGGTGGCGCACGCCTTTAATCCCAGCACTTGGGAGGCAGAGGTAGGAGAATCGCCGTGAGTTCAAGGCCACCCTGAGACTACATAGTTAATTCCAGGTTAGCCTGGGCCAGAGTGAAACCCTACCTCAAAAAAAAAAAAGGAAAGGCTGAGGCATAACCTTGTGCACAGGGCACCTCTGGCTTCCACAGCCAAACCCCCCAACCACACAGAAGGAACCTCCAGTGGTTTACTACAAAAAAAGTTTGGCAGAGCCGGGCATGGTGGCGCATACCTTTAATCCCAGCACTCGGGAAGCAGAGGTAGGAGGATTGCCATGAGTTCGAGGCCACCCTGAGACTACATAGTTAAAGTTTGGCAGTAAATCTGTAAGCAAGCTTCCCTTCTGTCCTAATCATCTCTTTCCATGGCTGCTGTTTACTAAGTCTCACTAGATAGTCACACTCAACATTGATGTATGCTGTCTTTAATCCCACAACCAGGTGGAAAGAAAATATTACCTTTTATCCCAGAGAAATCTCAAGTGTCTTTTGATGATCATCCAGTCAGTTACATACCTGGGACTGGGCTTGCCAAATTCTCTATTCTGTGTTATTCACCTGGGAAAGTTGTAGGCTTAGGGCTGGGGAGAGAGATTCATAATAATGAGCCCAGGTAAATTTTCAGCAGGAAGACATCAGTACAGAGTGGCCAAGTTTATCAAATGCTTAGACAGAAGGGCTCAAGTCAGGAAATTTATAAAGACAGCTGTTACTTTACTATACCAGCCTTTATCACAACACTGGATCAGTAACCAGGCAGTTTATAGGAGGAGGGAAGAGTGCCAGTGATGGGGCGATCCCCACAGATTCTAGACTTTCTGCTTATAGTGGGAGGCATTAGTGCAGAGCACAGCTTATAATCTGCCCACCAGACTCACCCCCAAATTCCTACTTTGCCACTTGGTAGCTGGCTTTGAGAAATTTCCACCTTTCTGACTGGACTTTGGTGTTCTTGTATGTGAAGTAAAGTATCAGGCTAGATCATCTTTGTTCCTTCCAGCTCACATGTTCTGTGGATCTAGGTGGGAATGACTGTTCATTGCCGCATCATGAAGATTGACATTGAGAAGTTCAGTGCAGACCTGACCTGCCGCACCTCTGACCTCATGGACAGGAACAACGAGTGGAAACTGCCCAAGGATACCTACTATGATTTTGATGCTGAAGCAGCAGACCACAAGCAGGAAGAGGACATGAAGCGAAAGCAGCAGAGGACCAGTGAGTGTGCCCACCACCAGGCCTATGCACTTGAATCTCAGCAGTTCTCCCCATGGGAGTGGATGCTCAGCTTCAAGGTGCTGAGAACCACAGCCTAGAACTCTGGTCTTTTGGGTTGTTTTATTTACTAAGCCTCATTGTTTCAAGCAGCATAGAAACCTAGACTGTGAGTCTCAGTATCCCATAATGGGTCAGAAACTAGCCCTGGTCTATCCTGTTGCTCTCACCTCTTAATCCACACCTGGTGCATCCTCGCCTGTCCTTTTCAGCATACATTAAGCGAGTGATTGCACACCCATCCTTCCATAACATCAATTTCAAGCAAGCAGAAAAGATGATGGAAACCATGGACCAGGGGGACGTTATCATCCGACCAAGCAGCAAGGGTGAAAACCACCTGACAGTGACCTGGAAAGTCAGTGATGGCATCTACCAGCATGTGGACGTGCGGGAAGAGGGCAAAGAAAATGCCTTCAGCCTGGGAGCCACTCTGTGGATTAACACTGAGGTGAGAGTCATATCTGACCACATGTCAACCCCATTCCTGTTTCCAGAAACAAGTTCTTCCTGGTGCCTTTCACCTGACATTAGTAACTTATATGCATCATTCATATTAAGTTGTGTAAAGCAGCAAAACAGGTGGTGGTGATTTGTAGATTGTTTTGTTTCTTCCCTTTCCTACACTGCGAACTGTAAACTACCTAGTGAGCACTAGTGAGAAAGAAAACACATTCAATGTGTATGCATGTATCTTACCAGGTCTCTTATGCGTGTTCAGCAAAGAGAAATTTTATAAAGGTCCCTATTCTTAAATATCAGGAGAAAATTCTATCAGGAGAAAATCACAACTAGAACTTAGAAGACTTTGTGTTTTGTAAGTGAATATGTCTGGGGGATCAGGAAGCCTGTCCCCTGCCATTGTTTCTTTTACAGGGTGGATTTGGTGAAGGCCCAAGAGTCATATCTCTAAATGTGACATGTGAAGCCTTTGCATTCTTCCCACAGGAATTTGAAGACTTAGATGAGATTGTTGCTCGGTATGTCCAGCCCATGGCATCCTTTGCCCGAGACCTTCTGAACCACAAGTATTACCAGGACTGCAGTGGAGGAGACCGCAAGGTGAGCCCATGACTCTCTGAGGGATGATACTTACCAGGCTCTTGAGGATATGTACTTTCCCTTGAGTGTAGGGGGCTGTCAGGTGAAAGACGTCTGTGTATATACACCAGTCATTGTGTACCAAGCATGTTGCTATCCCAACCTCTCTGCCTCATTCTACCCCCAGAAATTAGAGGAGCTGCTCATCAAAACTAAGAAGGAGAAACCCACCTTCATCCCTTATTTCATTTGTGCCTGCAAGGAACTGCCTGGCAAGTTCCTCTTGGGATACCAGCCCCGGGGTAAACCGAGGTGAGCACTGGTGCTGAGAACGCGCTGCCTTTGGGGTCCATATACAGGCTAGAAGGGAGTTATACTGCTCTGGTTCTGCCTGCCTTGTCCCTTTTACCTGTTCCAAACAGTGGAAGTTGGAGGAAAGGATGATTTAGAGGCAGATATTTACCTAACAAAAGGCACCTTCATTGGCACTAGCAAAAGAGCTCCTTTCACCTCCCTCCACCCCAGGATAATAGGGATCATTACACAGTGCACTGATTTGCAAGGCTAAGTGTGCCACACTGGTTTTTTTGGCTTCCTGCTTCATCCTCCCCAGGGCTTTGAACACATAGCTCATGGACGTCACAATGTGCCAGCTCTTGTGCCCCACAGAGGAGTGAGTGAGGCAGGCTCCTGCTCTGACTAGCAGACTGCCCTTCCTAAGGCATTCCTTTACCTGTATCCCTCCAGCTCACACCAAGGCTGCAGGAGCATCCAGCTCCCCTAGATCTGCTTTCTGGGGTCTGTTGCACACATGTAATGATAAACCACCAGCTTTCTTTGCTGAGGCACTATCCATCCTCCCCTTGGTAAGGCAGATCCATTTCTGCTCTTGTCCCTGTACTGATTTCATGATGCATAGCTTAGACTGTTTCGTGAGATTCAGGAACCTGACTAGGGGCCCTGTACTATGTTGAGCACACCTGGAATATCTTGCGTCTTTCTGAGAGCCTTTCCAGACTCAGCAATATCCTTCCAGTGGATGGCAGCCAGGGCTGGAAATGTCCCAGAAGGACCAGTTGAACAAGGTAGAGACCTATAACTAAGAGTAGCTTCAAAATGATTGCTTCCTGTGGAAGGGAGTACAGACTCCTTTGCACTTTGTCCTTGTTTGGAGATCTAGGAAGCAGGTTTCAGCTGAGTATAAAAGAACTTTGCCATGCTTATTATTCTCTTGGCTATTGTTGGCTGTCCATGATTGAACACAGCACTGTGTTGGGTATTGTGTTAAGTGCTCTGTGTACTTCCACACTCAATCCTCATGCCCACTCTTTAGGTTTAAAGGCAATTGTACTCATTTTACAAATGAGGTTGAGACTCAATTGTAGTGACTTGGTGCATAGCTACATAGGTGCTAAGTGGCTTAAGCTAAAACTAGAATTGGATTTGAAGCCAATGCCCATCTTCTTAAGCACTCTGCTGATATCTGAAGTGTAGAATGAGGGCAGAATAGTAACCACCTTCCAGGGTATGGCAGAAAGCCCCCTACTGCTGCCCTGAGAGGCCCATTATAACCTTGACATCCATGACTTGGTCTCACCCTCACCTGCAACATGCAACCCTCAATGAAGGAAGAGCATGTATGGCACAGCCTCCAGGAAGCCGTCCTCCTGCAGTATGTATACAGCACACAGAGCTATTGGCTTCTTGGCCTTGACTGTGCTCTGCCATGTGCAGCCTTCTTTTATAGGGACAGGCCATGTCATCTCTCCTTTCCCCCAGCATCCATTGTTGCTACTACACATGGTAGACATCTATTCTGTTTGCTTTCTCACAGCTGGTTCCAAGTGATAATCTAGTGCATGTTTCCTTCTAAATCCCAGGATAGAATATGTAACGGTGACTCCTGAAGGATTCCGGTACCGGGGCCAGATCTTCCCAACTGTGAATGGACTCTTCAGATGGTTTAAGGATCACTACCAAGACCCTGTACCTGGTGAGTTTTACTTTGACTGACTTGGTGATCACTGGTCTTTGAAAGGAGAGGTGAGGTATGCTGCTGCTACAGCTGACCCATGTAGCTTCTCTACTACCCACCTCAGTTCTTTTAACTCCTGGACTGGGTTGCCAGAAATAGATTTCTACATACAGTAACCACCTTGTCATTTCTTTCTTACAGGCATCACCCCCAGTAGCAGCAGCAGGACTCGGACTCCTGCCTCTATCAATGCTACCCCAGCCAACATCAACCTTGCAGGTGGGATGTTTGGCCTTGGGACTGTAGAGCAGCGGGGAACTAGAGGGATTCTCACCTTTGACATGCCTGTTCTATCTGGCCTTTGTATGCTTACAGATCTGACACGGGCTGTGAACGCCTTGCCTCAGAACATGACTTCGCAGATGTTCAGTGCCATTGCTGCTGTGACAGGCCAAGGACAGAACCCCAATGCCACCCCAGCCCAGTGGGCCTCCAGCCAATATGGCTATGGTGGCAGTGGAGGAGGCAGCAGTGCTTACCATGTATGTGGCTTGAGGAGGAAGCTCCTCACATTGGGGGGAGAGGGATTAACCCCCAAACCCAGGAACATTAGATGTTTCTGGGCCATGCTTACCACAAAGGACTTCATATGCACAGGTGGGGTTGTACCAGCCTTAGGGACCGTCTCCACCAGAGGTTCCTTCTCAGCCCATTTGGCACAGAAGGGAATAAAGAAAGGGCTTGGTCTTTGCACACAGCCCTGTGGGATATTTGGAACCAGGTCACTAACCCTCAGGTTTCAGGACTGGTAGACCACTTTGTGCTGGTACCATCCCACTGGATTCCCTCTGCCACTCTTGCACCTTACCAGAAATTCACAAGCCCAGAACCCACCCATTTTTCTCTGTCCACTCTTCAGGTATTCCCAACGCCAGCACAGCAGCCAGTGGCCACACCACTAATGACCCCCAGCTACTCCTACACAACCCCAAGCCAGCCCATCACCACCCCTCAGTATCACCAGCTCCAGGCCAGCACCACCCCACAGTCTGCCCAAGCCCAGCCTCAGCCCTCTTCCAGTTCCCGACAACGGCAGCAGCAGCCAAAGTAAGTACATATCTATCATAGCATTGGTTACTATTAGGAACAAGTGGTGTCATGTGGCCCAGGGGATTAGCACGTGTGTGTGTGTGCGTGCGTGCCACACACACACACCCTCTGAGAGCCAAGACCCATGAGACACCTTCAAAGGAACTGGTTCTTGGGAGAACAGCAAAAGAACAGGGTAGCAGCAAAGGGATTACCCAAGTGTTAGATTCTTTTATGCAAGGATAGTTCTCTCACCAGTGACTGATGGGAAGTTCCAGAAGAGTGCAGATCTCAAAGATCTCCCCTCCTCCCCCCAGGTCCAACAGCCATGCAGCTATCGACTGGGGGAAGATGGCAGAGCAGTGGCTGCAGGAGAAGGAAGCAGAACGACGGAAACAGAAGCAGCGGTTGACACCTCGACCCTCTCCCAGTCCCATGATCGAAAGTACCCCCATGTCCATTGCTGGCGATGCGACCCCACTCCTGGACGAGATGGATCGGTAGGGGGCCTGCTCCTCGAACTTTGGTTACCTCTGAGGCTCTACAGGAAGCCTGAAGCACTGCCTCATTCCCTGCCCCACCTTTTCTGTCCATAAAGTGGCGTGAAATGACATTCTCTTTAGTGTTCAGCCTGAATGGATGACAGGCTGGATGGCCTTGTGAGCTTGAGCTCAGGGTATGCCAAGCAGCAGTTCTCCCACTCCAGACCTGCACTCACCATCTGAGGAGAATGTGGCAGGGAAGAGGAGAGGAGGGGAGCAGTTTGTATTCTCCCTATAAGCCATTTTGAGCTTCTGCCCTTGCTGACTTGGGCTGCATTGGAGCATAAAGCTCAGCTTGTGCTTCTTCTCCCTAGCCATGTGGAGAAAGAATGCTATTTATTCAAGTTGTGGCAGGAGGGAGAGGAGGGAAAGTAGTTCTCTGGTCCTGATACCAACATCTTGGTTGCTGTCATAGTAGGTTTGTGGGGAACTTAAGGAAGCAGGGTCGACCTTCCAGCCCCTGCCTGGCTATCCTCACCCTCCTGCTGCCACTGCTTCCTGCCTGTCATTTGAATAAACAGTGTTTCTACAGAGCACTTGCTGAGGCTCTCTCCAGCTCTCCAACCTACCAGGGGTGGCTTCAGAGCTCTAAGGATTCCCCGACTCTCTCTCCAATCAGGCCAGGATTCAGGCTGCCTGGAGTTGCCTCCTTGCCCTTTTTGTTTTGTTTTTGTTTTTGGAGGTAGAGTCTCACTGTTAGCCCAGGCTGACCTGAAATTCATTATGTAGTCTCAGGATGGCCTCAAACTCAGTGATCTTCCTACCTCTGCCTCCCAAGTACTGGGATTAAAAGTGTGCGTCACCATGCCTGGCTCCCTGCTCTTTTCTTCTGAGGTCTGTGATCCTGTGCCACTTTCTGATGCCTTATCTGCAAAAGGGAGGTGGCATCTGCTTCTTCAAACTGTCATGAGAACAGAACAGGTATGGTGTGAAATTCTCAGGGAGGATCTGGCCTTATAGCTAGTTTTACTACATACCCAGTTGTCCTATGCTGAGCCACTGTGCTGGCTCATCTTTCTGCAGAGTGTAGAAAGTAGGAAGTAGATCTGTGAGCCTCTGCATCCTCCTCTTTCCCTTTTCCCAGCTGGCCCTTGGTCTCTGACAACCTCTGAGCAAGTCAGTGTCTGCTCCAGGATGGGTCCCACTCACCTGCTCACCTTCTCAGCACACAGGTCATGGGAAAGGGGTTGTTTCCCACACTGCTCCTAGGCTGGCTGGAGGCCAGCCAGCTCCCTGGCTCTCATCCTTACCCCAGCCCCACTACCTTCATCTGAAAGCTTTGTGGGTCAGTGCTGGGCTAGTGAGCCTCCCCTGCCTTGCCTCTAGTTGGGGCTCAGCAGAAGAGTTAGAAAAGACCACTGCTGCCCAGACTTAGTGAGCTCCCATCCTGCTTTTCTTCATTTGGTTATATTGACCAAAAAAAAGTTAATTCTCTCTAGCACAAAAGGTCATCTGAGCCGGGTGTGGTGGCGCACGCCTTTAATCCCAGCACTCGGGAGGCAGAGGTAGGAGGATTGCCAAGAGTTCAAGGCCACCCTGAGACTACATAGTTAATTCCAGGTCAGCCTGGACCAGAGTGAGACCCTACCTCGCAAAACCAAAAAAAAAAAAAAAAAAAGGTCATCTGTAGGGGTGGAACAGGACCACACCAGCTGAGGTCATGTTCTCTTGTGCCATAAACCTTTCCCCAGGGCCAACTGAGGGAAAGGCAGGCACAGTGGCATTAGGTGGAAAGGTTCCATCTATTGGGAGTAGCATTGCATACTGCTGCCTGTCCCAGAATCACATAACCCTATCTGCCAGGGTCAGGAAACCCACCTTCCCACCTCTGTCCCAAACATTCTCGTCCACTCTGGTTCTAGGATGGTACCAAGAAATAGCACTTCCCTCTCCCTCCTCTCACCTACCTTCCCACCAACTTCCTCCTTGAAAGCAGGATTGTCTTTGAGAACCCCTGTGGCCCCTAGCTCCAGTAGGCCCAGAGCCAGCTGCCTTGCCCAAGAAGAGGCCTTAGTAGAGAGAGAACAGTAGGCTTGATGCCATTTATTCTTTACTCATCACCCTGGCCTCAACTGTGATTGTGGTTTGGACACTGGGGGAGATTTTCTTTTGGTAACTTTCTTGGTTTGTGAGGTTTTTGTTCCATTCTTCTTGGCCTGGGCGGTGCACTTCTCTCTCTTCTTGGGCGATGATGACTCCACAGCATCCTCACTGGAGGGCTCCTCCTGGCCCCGGTCATTGTAACTGTCCTCACTCTCCAGCTCTTCTCGGCTTTCTGGGCTGGACTCTGGTGTCCTGGCCAACTCTCTGGGGCTTAATGATCTAAAGTCTGCAGGTGAAGACTCTGATTTCACTGGGCTTTTCTTAGTCAGCTTACCTTTCTTGACTTTTTTCTTCAATTTTGCCTTCTCATCCATCATCTCATCTTTTTCTTTTTTCTTTTTTACTTTCTGGATGACTTTGTCTCCCTGGCTCTTCTCTGTGGGGCTGTCTGAGCGCCAGATGGTGATGGGCACTGCTAACTCAGGAGTCCCAGTGACTGAGCTGTTGTCTGGGTCAGGAGGTGTGGTAGTGGGAGACACTTTCGTCAATATGGGAGGCTGTCTTTCTTCCTCCTCTTCCTCATTTAGATCATCTGCTACACACTTGTGGATAGGATGGTGGATCACTGCCACAGAGAAAGGCCTATAGCTTTTGCACCTGGGAGAAGGGGACAGGAAGAGATTGAAAGTACTGGAGCTGGAGTGGTGCCCCCCCATCAGGCAACTGGCACTCACCAGCTGTACCAGTTCCGCTCCATATATTCATCTGGGATGAGCTCAAAGCAAGGGGTGTGGATGATGTTGAAGCAGGTTGAGCTCCCGTCTCTCGAGCAGGTCCGGCCCACATCTTGGGAACTGCTGCTATTTGCCTTCTCTGAACAGACCTTCAGCCTGCCACACACCAGACAGCCTGGCTGCCATATCTCCATGACTCCCCAGGAGCCCAAGAGGTATAGCCAGCTGCCAAAAGACCTCCCCATTCATTGTTCTTGGAGCAGAGTAGGGTTTGCTAGTTAGGGGTGGGCTAACACTGCTTGGCGAAAGCTGAAGAGAGAAACCCAAGTCTGACGGAGAGAATGGGTCCCCCATGAAGGTGGCCCTCACCTAGAGTCACAGTTGCAGTGGCTGATGGCGTGGAGGTGCAGGTTATGGCAGCTGTAGTCCGAGAAGGGACAGATGATATGCCTAGCACACTGTTTGTGTTTCCAGCAGCACCTTTCAGTCTTGGATTCACCTAAGAGTGGGGGGGTCTGGGTCACTTGGGGGCAGCAGAGTACACACCTCAATGTAAAGACCTCTCCACCACCAGTGTCCCCATCCTGAACTGTTGTACATCAGAAGCAGCAACTTTAAAAAGTCACTAGAGGCCTGGAGAGATGACTTAGCGGTTTAGGCGCCTGCCTGCTAAGCCTAAGAAGGACGGTTCCAATCTCCAGGTCCCACGTTTAGCCAGATGCAAAGTGATGCAAGGGTGCAATGCTGCACTTGCCCACAAGGGGGCACTCACATCTGGAGTTCAGTCACAGAGGCTGCTGGCACACCCATTATCTGTTTCCCTTTCTCTCGCCAAAAAAAAAAAAAAAAAGTCACTAGAGGTCCCAGCACTGCTTTGTCTCTTAGCCACTGCATGAAACTGCTTACCCCTTTAACCCCCTAAAAATGATGCCACCTCTGGTAAAAGGGAGATCCCAGGTCTTTGTCACTTCTTTGGGATCCCACCCTCCTGGGCCCTACGCTGGCTCCTGCTGTCCTCACCAACTGTAATACTTATAATATATATAATCCACAGCATGCCAGATAGGGCAAGGCCCTCTTGCCTGGCAGATGAGGGCCCACAGCTGTAGCTCAGTTCAAGCACCCACCTTGCCCAGGCTCAGCTCAGGTGTCCTCCGTCTAATAGCTCCTGATGCACTCTGCTGGTGTTTGGGGCGGTCTGGGCCCGGAAGGGTCAGAGGCCTTTACACAGCATGCTCCTTCTGACTTGTGCCTTCTTGTCCCTGCCTGTCTCTCTCTCTCTCTCCCTCCCTCTCTCCCTCCCTCTCTCTCTCTCTGATTTTTGGGGTTTGTTTTTGTTTGTTTGTTTTTTGGTTTTTCTAGGCAGGGTCTCACTCTGGCCCAGGCTGACCTGGAATTCACTTTGTAGTCTCAGGGAGGCCTTGAACTCACAGGGATACTCCTACCTCTGCCTCCCAAGTGCTGGGATTAAAGGCGTGCGCCACCATGCCCGGCTTTTTTTTCTTTTTTCCCTCATGACTTCTATTTCACTTCTCTTCATTTTCCCTGTGTGTGTGTTATTTTGTTTTAGTTTTTTCGAGGCAGGGACTTGCTCTAGTTCAGATGGAACTTGTGGTGATCCTCCTACCTCTGCCTTCACCTCCCCAGTGCTGGGATTAAAAGCTTGCACCACCACGACCAGCTTCCCTTTGTTCTTCCCCCAAGTAAGGTCTCACTCTAGCCCATGCTGACCTGGAATTCCCAGGGTGGCCTTGAACTCATGGCAATCCTCCTACCTCTGCCTTTCCCCTTGTTCTTTTTAAAAAAAAAAAAAAATTTATTTATTTATTTTTATTTTTTTTGGTTTTTCGAGGTAGGGTCTCACTCTAACCCAGGCTGCCCTGGAATTCACTATGTAGTCTCAGGATGGCCTTGAACTCACGGTGATCCTCCTACCTCTGCCTCCCGAGTGCTGGGATTTTTATTATTTATTTGGGAGTGACAGAGAGAGAGACAGAAAGAGGCAGATAGATAGTGAATCAGTGCACCAGGGCCTCTAGCCACTGCAAACGAACTCCAGATGCATGTACCACTTTGTGCATCTGGCTTGCATGGGTCCTGGGGAATCGAGCCTTAAACCGGGGTCCTTAGGCTTCACAGGCAAATGCTTAACCACTAAGCCCTCCAGGCACAGGAGGAAGCCAGGCTGTAGCAGGTGGAAAACGGTTCCCACAGCTCCTACACCTTTTGCTCCACAGCAAGAGTTTCTCTGGCCCTCTCTAAGCCTCATTTATTCTGCCCAGGGCTCCAGTCACCACTGACTAAAGGGTAAGCCTGTTGGATGACTCCATGTGCCTTTCATACTGTCGCCCCTTTCTCCCTGGTTTCACACATTAGCCAGAGAGCAAGGAGCCTTACTGCAGGCTCCCTCTCCTGGCATCACTGTGATGTAGGAAGAAGTGACAGGTTCCACATCCTATTAGGGGACACTTCCCTAAGAGACCATGAAGATTATGCCCTTACCTAGCTCTCATGAGGGGTAGAACTAGGGCAGGACATCACATCTGCTACCAGCAAGATTTAACCCAGGCCAGGCCAAGGGTATGGAAGTCCAAGTACTTACAAAGCACTTGAGATAGAGAGCAGCATGGTCCCAGGCTTTCCCCACTTCTACCTTCCCTTTCCCACACAAGACTGTGAGGCTCCCAGGTCCCCATGATACCCCTGACCCACTTGGTGACCTCCTTTTTCTTTCCTTCTGTGCCCTTTCCTCCAGGGGAAATAGGAGGGGATGTGTGTGACAGGACCTTGGAACATCAGCACTGCTCGGGTTTTTCTACACCATTGAGTTGTGGGGCAAAGGGCAGCATAGAAGCATATGCTTTAAACTTGGAGTCAGGGCCAGGCATGGTGGCCCATGCCTTTAATCCCAGCACTGCAGGGGCTGAGATAGGATTGCTGACTTTGAAAACAACCTGTGACTACAGAGTGAATTCCAAGTCAGCCCAGGCAACAGTGAGACCCTACCTTGGAAAAAAATTAAATAAACTTAGGGGCTGGAGAGATGGCTTAGCAGTTAAGGCGCTTGCCTGCAAAGCCAAAGGACCTCGGTTCAATTCCCCAGGACCCACATAAGCTACATGTACAAGGTCGCTCATGCATCTGGAGTTCGTTTGTACAGCGGGAAGCCCTGGCGCACCCATTCTCTCTCTCTCAAATAAAAAAAAAAAAAAAAAAAGCCGGGCGTGGTGGCGCATGCCTTTAATCCCAGCACTCAGGAGGCAGAGGTAGGAGGATCGCCAAGAGTTCGAGGCCACCCTGAGACGACATAATTAATTCCAGGTCAGCCTGGACCAGAGACCCCCTACCTCGAAAAACCAAAAATAAATAAATAAATTTAAATAAATAAATAGAGTCAGACAAGCTTGAATCTTGGTTCTTACTAGGGTGACCTAGGGCAAGTTATTTCTCTGAGCCTCCCTTACACACAAAGTGAAGTAGTGGTAATATCCATTATCAGGGCTGTTAGAGACTTAATTGTCTTTCAAAGATGGATGTACTACAAAATGTTCTACAGAGAAAGGGGTAGTGGTCATGGCCTCAAAGAAGAGGCACCCTGGCATTCATAAGGAACAGTCAGGATGGGGCAGCTGGGTAATCCTAGCAAGATCAAACGTCCTTCCATCTGTCAGGGTGTCAGCTTTCCCAGACCCCTGGGGCTACAGATCCCTTGTACTCACCTTCAGAGGAGAAAGTAGACAGGTCAGTGCTGGACCCACCTTCAGAGGAGAAGGTAGACAGGTCAGTGCTGGATGACACCCTAGCCCGAAGACCTCCTCTCTTCCAGCTGGGCAACCTGTTTGTATCTGAGAGAGAACAAATGGTAGCAGCTGCTGCCATTCATGAAAAAAAAAAAAAAAAAAAATCTTAGACGCTCTGGGTGTCAGGTCCCAACTGCATCCCAGAACTACATGAGACCAAAACATGAAAGCTTCAGGTTTTTTAGCAGGCCCCAGTGGTTGCACAGCCCCTCCAGTTTCCCATAGCAGAGGAAGTACTTAAAACATTAAATGGGGGCTGGAGAGATGACTCGGTGTTTAAGGTGCTGGCCTATTAAGCCTGACAGCCTGAGTTCAATTCCCCAATACCCATGTAAAGCCAGATGCACAAAGTGACTCATGTGTCTGGAGTTTGTTTGCAGAGACAAGAGGCCTGGTATGCCCTTTCTCCTCCTGTCTGTCCTTGAAAATAAAATTGGGCTAAAGAGATGGTTTAGTGGTTAAGGCATTTGCTTGCAAAGACAAAGGATCCCAGTTCAATTCTCTAGGACCCATGTAAGCCAGATGCACGAGGGGGCTCATGCATCTGGAGGTCATTTGCAGTGGTTGGAGGCCCTGGCGTGCCCATTCTCTCTCTCTCTCTCATAAATAAATAGAAGGCTGGAAAGATGGCTTAGCAGTTAAGGCACCTGCCTGCGAAGCTTAAGAATATTTGTTCAAATCTCCAGGTCCCACTTTCAGCCAGATGCAAAAGTAACGCAAGCATGCAATGCTGCACATGCGCACAAGGGGGCATGTACATCTGGAGTTCACAGTGGCTGAAAGGCCCTGGTGTGCCCATTCTCTCTCTCTCTGCCTCTTCCTCTCTCTCTGTCTCTCTCAAATTTAAAAAAAAAAAAAGAGAGAGAAATAAAGGAAAGGCAAGGAAGGAAATATCTTTTAAAAAAACAAGCTGGAGATAATTGCTTAGTGGTTAAGACATTTGCTTTGAAGCCTAATGACCCAGTCTAATTCTCCAGTACCCACATAAAGCCAGATGCACAAAGTGGTACATGTGTCTGGAGTTCATCTGCAGCAAAAAGAGGCCCTAATACGGCCATACTTTTCTTTTTTTTTCTTCGAGGTAGGGTTTCACTCTAGCTCAGGCTGACCTATGTAATTCACTATGTAGTATCAGGGTGGCCTCGAACTCATGGCGATCCTCCTACCACTGCTTCCTTAGGTCAGCCTGAGCTAGAGTGAAACCCTACCTCGAAGAAAAAAAAAAAAAAAAAAAGCCAGGCGTGGTCGCACATGCCTTTAATCCCAGCACTTGGGAAGCAAAGGTAGGAGGATCACAGAGTTCAAGGCCACCCTGAGACAACATAGTGATTTCCAGATCAGCCTGGGCTAGAGCAAAACCCTACGTGGAAAAAACAAAAAGTATTTATTTGCTTATTGAAGAGAGAGAGTGAGAGGCAGATATAGAGAAAAAAAAATGGTATACCAGGGCCTCCAGCTATTGCAAACAAACTCCAAACACATAAACTACCTTATGAATATGGCTTATGTTGGTACTGGGGAATAGAACCTGGGTCCTTAGGCTTCAAAGGCAAGAGCCTTAACCACTAAGCCATTTCTCCAGCCCTTATATACTTCCTTTTTGTTTTGTTTTTTGAAGTAGGGTCTCACTGTAGCTCAGACTGAATTGGAATTCACTGTGTAGTCTCAGGGTGGCCTCGACCTCATGTGGATCCTCCTACTTCTGCCTCTCAAGTACTGAGATTAAAGGCATACACCGCCACACCCAGCTCCTATTCTTCCTTTTCTCTTTTTTTTCTTTTTCCTTTCAAGGTAAGTCTCACTGTAGTCCAGGCTGACCTGGAATTCACTATGTAGTCTCAGGCTGGCCTCAAACTCATGGTAATCTTCCTATCTCTGTCTCCTGAGTGCTGGGATTAAAGGTGTGCGCCACCATGCAGACTTTTTTTTTTTTTTCAGGGTAAGGTCTCCCTCTAGCCCTGGCTAACCTGGAACTCACTCTGTAGCCCCAGACTGACCTCCCCAGTGCTAGGATTAAAGACATGGACCACCATACCCAGCTCAAAAATGCAGACTTTTTATTATGACATAACAGGCCCAGACCCTGTTTCTTATCTCAGTTGGCAATTTCTCCACTTATCCATCCCTCTTTCCTTCTCTCCTGCCTTTCATTACCAGAAACACAGGCTCAGTTTGGGGGAAATGCTGCTGGCCACAATGGCAAACATTGTGGAGGGGGGAAGCTGAAGCAGGAAGACCTCAAGTTTCAGGTCAGCCTGGGCTACACAGTAAGGCTTGTCATAAATACAACACTGTCCAGGAAGAATTAGTCACATGCTTCATAACACTTCATACCTCCTATAATCTGCCCAGCACTGAAAACTTGTGACATTCATATATGTACTCTGTAGCTCCTTAAGAACACTACCCATATTTCATCTGCCTCTGTATCCATAGAGTCATGGAAAGTGTGTGGTTAGTGTTGATTGATTCAATAACTGTAGAATAGAATAATTCCCCAGTTGGAGCCACAAAGAGACTTTGGAGATTCTGTCCCAAGCTCAAACTTGGATACTGTGTTTCATCCCTTTTGTTTGTTTGTTTGTTTTTGTTTTTCAAGGTAGGGTCTCACTCTAGCCCAGGCTGACCTGGAATTCACTATATAGTCCCAGGAGTCCCAGGGTGGCCTTGAACTCACAGTAATCCTCCTACCTCTGCCTCCCAAGTACTAGAATTAAAGGTGTGTGCCACCATGCCTGGCTGTTTTTTTTTATTATTTTGTTTTGTTTTGTTTTTTGAGGTAGGGTCTTACTCTGGCCCAGGCCGACCAGGAATTAACTATGTAGTCTCAGGGTGGCCTCAAACTCATGGCAATCCTCCTACCTCTTCCTCCCGAGTGCTGGGATTAAAGGCGTGCACCACCACGCCCGGCTGGTTTATTATTATTTTTAAAGATTTTATTTTTATTTATTTATTAGAGACAGAGGGAGGGAGAGAGACAGAGAATGGACACACCAGGGACGCTATCCACTGCAAACTCCAGATGCATGTGCCACCTTGTGCACCTGTCTTACATGGGACCTGGAGAATCAAACCTGGGTTCTTAGGCTTTGCAGGTAAGCACCTTAACTGTTAAGCCATCTCTCCAGGCCCTTATTTTTTTTTAATGTATTTTTATTTGTTCATTAGAGAGAGAGAGAGAGAATGAGAGAGAATGGGCACGCCAGGGCCTCTAGCCACTGCAAAGGAACTCCAGACATATGTGCCACCATGTGCATCTGGCTTATGTGTGACCTAGAGAATCGAACCTGGGTCCTTAGGCTTCACAGGCAAGCACCTTAATCATTAAGCCATCTCTCTAGCCCCCCCCTCATTATTTTTTTAAAGCACATATTTATTAATAGGAGGAGACAAAACAGAGAGTGCCAGGGCCTCTAGCCACTGCAAACAAACTCCAGACACATGGGCCACCTTGTGCATCTGGCTTTATATGGGTACTGGGGAATGAACCCAGGTCCTGAAGACTTTGCAGGGAAGCAAGCACCTTAAGCTGCTGAGCCATCTCTCCAGCCTGTTTTTATTATGGTTTAAATATTTTGTTATTTGAGAGAGAGAAAGAGGAGGATAGAGAGAGAATGGGCACACCAGAGCCTCCAGCCTCTGCAAATGAACTCCAGATGAATGTACCACCTTGTGCATCTGGCTTACGTGGGTACTGGGGGATTGAACCTAGGTTCTTAGGCTTTGCAGGTAAGTGCCTTAACCACTAAGCCGTCTCTCCAGCCTTGTTTTTATTTTTTTATTATTTTTATTTTTATTTTTTAATTATTATTATTATTATTTTTTTTTTTTTAGTTTTTAGAGGTAGCGTCTCACTCTGGCTCAGGATGACCTAGAATTCACACTGTAGTCTCAGGGTGGCCTCAAACTCACAGTGTACCCATTCTCTCCCTCTCTCTTAAATAAATAAATACATTAAAAAAATTTTAGGGCTGGGGAAATGGCTTAGCAGTTAAGGCATTTGCCTGCAAAGCCTAAGGACAGGGGTTCGATTCCCTAGGACCCATGTAAACCAGATGCACAAGAGGGCACATGTGTCTGGAGTTCATTTGCAGTAGCTGGAGGCCCTGGCATACCCATTCTCTCTCTCTCAAATAAATAAATAATATGTTTAAATATATATATATATTTTTTTAGGAATATATATATATTTTTTAGGAGCCAGGTGTGGTGGTACATGACTTTAATCCCAGCACTCAGGAAGCAGAGGTAAGAGTATCGCCATGAGTTCAAGGCTACCCTGAGACTACAAAGTGAATTCCAGGTCAGCCTGGGCTACAGAGAGACTCTACATTGAAAAACAAAAAGAAAAACTATATATATATGGCTGGAGAGATGGATTAGTGGTTAAGGCGCTTGCCTGCAAAGCCAAAGGACCGTGGTTTGATTCCCCAGGACCCACATAAGCCAGATACACAAGGTGGTACATGCATCTGGAGTTTGTTTGCAGTGGCTGGAAGCTCTGGAGCACCCATGCTCACCTTCTCTCTCTCTCAAATAAATAAATAAAAATAAAATATTTAAGTTTTTTTAAATTTATTAGAGACAGAAAAATGGAGAGAGAGAGAAAGAGAATGGGCACATTCTAGTCACTGCAAATAAACTCCAGATGCATGCACCACTTTGTGCATCTGGCTTACGTGGGTACTGGGGAATTGAGCCTTGAACCGGGGTCCTTAGGCTTCACAGGCAAGTGCTTAACCACTAATCCATCTCTCCAGCCCCCCACCCTTTTAAAAAAGTTTTTATTTTATTTTATTTATTTTTTTGTTTGTTTTTCGAGGTAGGGTCTCACTCTGGCCCAGGCTGACCTGGAATTAACTATGTAGTCTCAGGGTGGCCTCAAACTCATGGCAATTCTCCTACCTCTGCCTCCCGAGTGCTGGAATTAAAGGCGTGCGCCACCACACCCGGCTCCAACTAAATATATATTTTTAGCTAAATATATTTTTAAATATTTTATTAAAAAAAAAAACTTAGGCCAGGCGTGGTGGCACACGCCTTTAATCCCAGCACTCGGGAGGCAAGGTAGGAGGATTGCCGAGAGTTTGAGGCCACCCTGAGACTACATAGTTAATTCCAGGTCAGCCTGGACCAGAGTGAGACCCTACCTCGCAAAACCAAAAAAAAAAAAAAAAAAAAAAACTTTAGCTGGGCGTGGTGGCACACACCTTTAATCCTAGCACTCAGGAGGCATTGGTAGGAGCATCACCAAGAGTTCGAGTCCAGCCTGAGACTACATAGTGCGTTCCAGTTCAACATAGGCTAGAGTGAGACCCTACCTCAAAAAAATAATAAATCAAAAATAAAATATATTTTTTCAGCGAGGCATGGTGGCACTCTCCTTTAATCCCAGCATTCAGGAGGCTGAGGCAGGAGAATTGCCACGAGTTCGAGGCCACCCTTAGACTACAAAGTGAATATCATGTAAGCTTGGGCTAGAGTGAGACCCTACCTTGAAAAACCAAAAAAAAAAAAAAAAAAAAAAAAAAAAAAGACAGTATTTTTAGCCGGGCATGGTGGTGCACACCTTTAATCCCAGCATTCAGGAGGCAGCGGTAAAGGCAAGAGGTGGGGTCTTGTTCTAGCCCAGGCTGACCTGGAATTCACTATATAGTCTCATGGTAGCCTCAAACTCATGGCGATCCTCCTCCCCTCTGCCTTCCAGGTGCTTGCTGGGATTAAAGGTGTGCACCACCATGCCTGGGGAAATTCTACCTTGAAAAACAAATACATATTTTTAAAATTTATTTGCAAGGGCTGGAGAGATGGCTTAGCAGTTAAACGCTTGCCTGTGAAGCCTAAGAACCCCAGTTCGAGGCTCGATTCTCCAGGACCCATGTATGCCAGATGCACAAGGGGGCACACAGCACATATCTGGAGTTCATTTGCAGTGGCTGGAGTCCCTGGTGCACCCATTCTCTCTCTACCTGCCTATTTCTGTCTCTCTCTCTGTCTTTCTCAAATAAATAAATAAATAAATAAATAATAACATATTTAAAAAAAAAAATTTATTTGCAAGATAAGAGAATGGGTAGGCCAGGGCTTCCTGCTGCTGTAAACTCCAGATGCATGCTCCACTTTGTGTTTCTGTTTTTTTTTAAATATAAATGTATTTTATTTTTATTTTTTATTTATTTATTTATTTATTTGACAGAGAGAGAGGGGGGGAGAGAGAGAAAGACAATGGGCATGCCAGGGCTTCCAGCCACTGAAACTAACTCCATACACGTGCGCCCCTTGTGCATCTGACCAATATGGATCCTGGGGAATCGAACCTGGGTCCTTTGGCTTTGCAGGCAAACACCTTAACCGCTAAGCAATCCCTCCAGCCCTGTGCATCTGATTTTATGTGGGTACTGGGGAATTGAACCTGGGCTGTCACTCTTTGCAAGTAAGTGCCTTCAACCACTAAGCCATCTCTCTAGCACTTTTTTTTTTTTTTTTTTTTTTTTTTGAGAAAGAATCTCTGTAGCTCAGGTTGCCCTTGAATATAAGGCAATTCTTCTGCCTCAACCTCTCAAGTGCTAGGATTACTGGTGTGAGCCACTCTGTCCAGCTTTATTTTATTTGAGTTTTGTGTTTTTTTTTTCAAGGTGGAGTCTTGCTCTAGCCCAGGCTGACCCGGAATTTATTAATCTTAGGTTGGCCTTGAACTCACAGTGATCCTCCTACTTCTGCCTGTTGAGTGCTGGCTGGTGCGCACCTGGCTTTTTATTCGAATATATATGTGCTATGTTGTGTGTGTGTAGGGCTCTGAGGATAAAACCCAAGGCTTCACACATATAGGCAAGCATTGTACCTCTTAGCTGTATCCTCAGCACTCAGCCCTCCCAAGAACTCTTCTAGGGAAATATAATTTCCCAGGATGTGCCCTTTTACAATAACAGATCCTGTTCTGTGGACTTTTCCAGTAAGATTCTAAATTATAGGAAGGGCTGTGGAGATGGCTCAGTGGTTAAAGGTGCTTGCTTGCAAAGCCTGCTGGTCCAGATTCAATTTCCTAGTACTTATATAAAGCTAGATGCAAAAAGAGTCTCAAGGGCTAGAGAGATGGCTTAGCAGTTAAGGCCTTTGCTTGCCTGCAAAGCCTAAGGACCCAGGTTCAATTCTCCAGAACCCATGTAAGCGAGCCGCACATGGTAGCACACAGACTCGGACAAGCCAAATAATGTGTCCAAAGGTATGTTAATAGATAACAAAGTGTCAAACCAGATCTCCTTGGCTCTAGAGCCTGTACTGTTCAACTCTACTTACTATTGGCTTGGGGAATACACACATCAATAAAAGGTTATTCAGTGTCATAAGCTCCACAGCTCTCTCTACCTGCCTATTTCTGTCTCTCTCTCTGTCTTTCTCAAATAAATAAATAAATAAATAAATAACATATTTAAAAAAATTTATTTGCAAGATAAGAGAATGGGTAGGCCAGGCTTCCCTGCTGTAAACTCAGATGCATGCTCCACTTTGTGTTTCTGTTTTTTTAAATATAAATGTATTTTATTTTTTATTTTTTATTTATTTATTTATTTATTTATTTGACAGAGGGGAGAGAGAAAGACAATGGGCATGCCAGGGCTTCAGCCACTGAAACTAACTCCATACACGCCCCCCTTGTGCATCTGACCAATATGGATCCTGGGAATCGAACCTGGGTCCTTTGGCTTTCAGGCAAACACCTTAACCGCTAAAGCAATCCCTCCAGCCCTGTGCATCTGATTTTATGTGGGTACTGGGAATTGAACCTGGGCTGTCACTCTTTTGCAAGTAAGTGCCTTCAACCACTAAGCCATCTCTCTAGCACTTTTTTTTTTTTTTTTTTTTTTTTTTTTTGAAAAGAATCTCTGTAGCTCAGGGTTGCCCTTGAATATAAGGCAATTCTTCTGCCTCAACCTCTCAAGTGCTAGGATTACTGGTGTGAGCCACTCTGTCCAGCTTTATTTTATTTGAGTTTTTTTTTTTTTTTTTCAAGGTGGAGTCTTGCTCTGGCCAGCTGACCAGGAATTTATTAATCTTAGGTTGGCCTTGAACTCACAGTGATCCTCCTACTTCTGCCTGTTGAGTGCTGGCTGGTGCTACACCTGGCTTTTTATTCGAATATATATGTGCTATGTTGTGTGTGTGTAGGGCTCTGAGGATAAAACCCAAGGCTTCACACATATAGGCAAGCATTGCCTCTTGGCTGTATCCTCCAGCACTCAGCCCTCCCAAGAACTCTTCTAGGGAAATATAATTTCCCAGGATGTGCCCTTTACAATAACAGATCCTGTTCTGTGGACTTTTCCAGTAAGATTCTAAATTATAGGAAGGCTGTGGAGATGGCTCAGTGGTTAAAGGTGCTTGCTTGCAAAGCCTGCTGGTCCAGATTCAATTCCTAGTACTTATATAAAGCTAGATGCAAAAGAGTCTCAAGGGCTAGAGAGATGGCTTAGCAGTTATGGCCTTGTTTGCCTGCAAAGCCTAAGGACCCAGGTTCAATTCTCCAGAACCCATGTAGGCGAGCCGCATACGGTAGCACACAGACTCGGACAAGCCAAATAATGTCCAGGTATGTTAATAGATAACAAAGTGTCAAACCAGATCTCCTTGGCTCTAGAGCCTGTACTGTTCAACTCTACTTACTATTGGCTTGGGGAATACACACATCAATAAAAGGTTATTCAGTGTCATAAGCTCCACAGCCAAGTCTTTTTTTTTTTTTTTTTTTGAGGTAAGATCTCACTCTAACTCAGGCTGACCTGAATTCACTATGTAGTCTCAGGGTGGCCTTGAACTCACGGTGATCCTCCTTCCTCTGCCTCCTGAGTGCTGGGATTAAAGACGTGCGCCACCACATCTGGCTTCACAGCTAAGTCTTAAAACCAGATTCAAGACTGAGGATTTAGCTCAGAGTGCCTGCCTAGCATGCAAGAGGTTTTGGATTCAATCCCCAGCACAAAATAAATGGAACATAGTGGCAAACAGCTGTAACCCACGCATTTGGGAGGTGGAGATAAGATCAGAATTCAAGGTCATCCTCCAGTACGTAGTGGGCCAGCCTGGGCTACCTGAGATCCTGGCTCACAAAAACAAAATCAGACTCAGATCCCTATCCCAAACCTGTCTTTGCAGTTGTCACTTTGTGCAACCTGCTGGTCAGCTCCAACACTATTGATTCCTTTCCCTCTGGTTTTTCTTAATCCTGACTCTGCAGCCTCCTTTAGTCAGCTTGGTCATGCTATAGGGGTATATGCCTGGGTCAGGATTCAAACTCTGCTCTGATTCTCCTGGCCTTCCTCTCTCTATGAAAGAGGCCCTTATGCAGGGCCAGAGCCTATTCATACTCCACTAATACCCTTAACAGGTCACAAGAGCCATCAGCTGTTAGGGGAAGGGACAAAAGGTCAAAAGATTTAGAAAGATACTCTGCTCTTTTGTCCTACAGAGGACAGAGGAGAGCAGTAACCAAAGCAGTAACCCGGAGCCCATGAAGCAGTGGCTGTGGCTGCGCAAGGGAGGACTTCAAAAGGAATGAAGGGGACGGACGACACAGAGACAGCTTTGAAGGAAAAGAAAATCTTGTAGTCTCTTCCTTTATGGGGTATTAAAGCAGAGGGCTAAGTGAAAACTCACAGCTGATGCTAATTTGTATAGAATCCTGCCTGTGCTGGAACCCCCACCCCCAGCAAAGGATGGGCACCAGAACAGCCAAAATGGGTAGAGGAGAAGGGAGGAAAGAAAGGAAGAAAAAAAGGAAAAAGGAGGGAAGAGAGCCAGGCGTGATGGCGCACACCTTTAATCCCAACACTTTACCTCAGCTGAGGTGGGAGGATCACTGTGAATTCAAGGCCAGCCTGAGACTACATTGTGAATTCCAGGTCAGCCTGGGCTAGAGCGAAACCCCACCTCGAAACACCGCCCCCCCCCAAATAAAAAGCGGGCGTGGGAGCCACGCCTTTAATCCCAGCACTGGGGAGGCAGAAATAGGAGGATCACTGTGAGTTCAAGGCCACCCTGAAACTACATAATAAATTCCTGGTCAGCCTAGACTAGAGTGAGACTCTACCTCGAAAAACCAAAAAAATAAAATAAAATAAAAAGAGCAGGGAGCAATAATAAGCCCTGATCTTCGGAGTAATGCCTTCCAGCTCCGCCCCCATTTTGGAGGTGATTGTGATGTCACGCACGGGTGGAACTCCTGGACTCCTTCCCGCCCTCAAGGTCAATGGAACCGTCCACCCCAGCCCTGGCCCCGTTTGGGCAATGGACCAAAGGCTCCAGCCAAACTGGGCGCCTCAGGGGCGGTGGCCTGCAAACAGGAGAGAGTTGCAGCTTTAGCTCCAAAGCGACTGCCCCAGTCCAACTCACAGGGCCTTAGGACTGGGTCCATGCTCCGCGAGGAGCCACGACGAAGGACCCCCCAGCCCCTGTCCCGCCCCTCCTTACCGGAGCTCTTGTCCCAAACATCAGCTTTGCACCCAGTCTTTTCCTCAGTCCACCTTTTAATCGTCAGTGTAGTCCTGACCCACATCGCTTTCAGCCCAGTTCTTGTACAGGACTCGACCTCGCAGAGTTCAACCTTGCCCACCTGTCAACTGCAGTCTAGCTTCGCCCCAGTCCAGCCCCTAATTCCGCCTCATGCTTGCCCGGTCGCCCCGCCCGCCTCCCCCCGCCCCGTCCAAGGTTGCGTCGTCTTCCCGGCCCGGGTCTAAGCGTCAGCCGGGTTCTACATCCGGGGCCTCCCAGCTCCTTCCAGGCCCTCCTCGGTCTCACCTTTAACGCCAGGCCCTCCTTTCACCGTTACCTTAAAGGCCCAGCCCGCAGGCCCATCCCTAGCTCCCGTGGGGACCCAGCCTCGTCCAACACCCACACCTTGACCAACACCCTTAACCAACCCCCTTAAGCCGTGGCCCCGGAGCTCTCAAGCCTGGCCCCTCCCCCTCCATTCTGGGAGCCGCGCGCCCCGCACGACCCCCGCCCCGCCCCTGTCCTACGTGAACGCACGGGGCGTGGCGCCACGGGCGTGCGTCCACGCTTCCCCAGACCCCTCTCCGACTCTTGCATCAAGACGCGATGGCTCTCACCCATCCCCAGAACCATGACAGGCAGCTACCCCAGCTCCACCGTCAGCATTCACCCCCCCAGTCCCATTCCATGGGCCATCCTGTCCAAGATAACAGAATATTCATTTTCCTGTCCAGAAATCAGGGCCGGGCTACGTTCACGCTAAGGTCATCCCAATAACACACCCTTCATCTTCAAACACAGCATACACACTTCATTTGTATATCACATACACAGTGACACAGAAAAATCTACTCGCTACACATAGACCTGATACAAAGCACACAGCAAACAGAACACGGAACTCCCCAAACTCCTAGTAACTCACAGCTATGAGTACTGGAGTGGCCTAGCACAATCCCTGTCCAGGGAGCCCATTGATCTGTGGGAAGAGATGGTAAATAGTTATAAGGCCTGACAGACATTATACACAGCTTTCATTTTCTCCCCCAAACAGCTTCCAAAGCCAAAATACGCCTCAGAAAGGACAGGAAAGGATGTTCCTCAAACAACCTCCTCAAGGTCAAGACCTCTTCCTGCTGCCGCCGCCACCTAACTTCAGTTTTCTTTCATTCTGACCCAAGAGCTGAGTATGTAGGGCCATTGCCCACACTTTGCTTCTGACTCTAAGACCAGCATTAGAGTAGAAGGTGGAGGGAAGTGCAGAGAACAGCCAACCCTTCCTGAACAGTGTGCCACTGGACTGAAGAGTACACACTTGCTGACTAGGAGCCAGGATCTGTACAAATCTCAGCCCTCCTCAGGCTATCAGGATGGCACAAAGCCATGTGTTTCTCCTGGGTGTCTGAAGTTCTTCAGGCAGTCTCTATTACTTGAATCTGGACACAAAGAGGGAGCCAGGGTCTTTCTTGGTCACTGTTCCCATGTACTAGCCGAGATAGTTAGGTTTTCTGAGTTCTTCCTGTATGTATCAGTGTTTTATTTCAACCACACAACTTATGAATTATGATCAGCCCCATGCCAGAGAGGGAATTGGAGCACATGAGCTTTCATAGTTCAAATAGAGGTTCTGGGCTGGAGAGATGATCTAGCGGTTAAAGGTGCTTGCCAGAAAACCCAAGGACCCAGTACCCACGTAAGGCCAGAAACACAAGGTGGTACATGTGCCTGGAGTTCATTTGCAGTGGCTAGAGACCCACCCATTCTCTCAAATAAATAATTTTTAAAAATGTTTCAAGGGCTGGAGATATGGCTTAGTGGTTAAGGCACTTGCCTGTGAAGCCTAAGGACCCACGTTCGGGTTCCCCAGGACCCATGTAAGCCAGATGCACAAGGTGGCACGTGTCTGGAATTTGTTTTCAGTGGCTGGAAGCCCTGGTGGGCCCATTCTCATTCTTTTTTCCGAGGTAGGGTCCCACTCTAATCCAGGCTGACCTGGAATTAACTATGTAGTCTCAGGGAGGCCTTGAACTCACAGCAGTCCTCCCACCTCTGTCTCCCCCAGTGCTGGGATTAAAGGTGTGCACCACCACGTCCTTAGAGGTCCTTCTTACTCAGCACATCTGAGTAATAGCCAGGGTCCCTATCCTCCCTGGGTCCTCCATCATTACGCATTGTGTTCCCTTCAGAGAGGAATCCAAAGAGGATCTAGTTAATCCTCCAAACCTGGCCTCAGAGATGCCAGTCTGCCTGAGCATTCCCCTGCCTGCCTAGGGGCCAACAATGGGGCCAGAATACTCACAGGGGTTCTAGTCCCCAAATGACAATACAGCTCTACTCATTCTCTATCATCCCCAGTAAAGGATAACACTCCCCACCATGCAAATAACGAAGTGATTTTAATGCACAAGGCACAGTACAAGGCTGGAATCATTAGACACCCTCATGCACAAAGGACCCAACAGGCTAGCAGGAACACTGCCCTCATCCCCTAGCTGCTGGCTACCCTGGAGAACCCCAAAAGAGTATGGTGTCATCCAGGCTTTGTCATGGTGACTGGAAGGCAGGAAGTAAAATAGCATGGTCCCATTTACCCCTCTGGTGGTACTGCCACTAAGGGGCAGCTCTTTGGTCTGGAGAAAGTCAGTGCAAATGTCCAAGCTCTGGAGAGATAAGGTGACAGGGAATGAGCAGTCTCTGAATGGTCCTCACGTCTCAGGGACAACATGTGGCCTTTTTCTTGTTGGCAGTTAGGTAGAGGTTGCTGTCATCACTGTTTATGCCTGAAGGGTGAAAATATATGAAGCAGGGATTGGAGGTTCATTAGTTCCCCCTTGCTCTCTGCTACCCAACCACATGGCACTCACGGACAACATCCCCAATGCGCCGGGACCCTGATTTCTCCAGCTCAGCCAGAACATTGGTCTCAAAAGTCAGTGCTGCCACACGGAAGAAGAATTCCCGGACATTCTCACCTGCCATGGGAAACAAAGATAGGTGTGTTCAGGGGCAGTTCCTGGTCCAGTGAACTGGGCCATACTACAGATATAAGGGGGAGAGGAGAGATGGGCAGGTGTGCACAGAACTCACCAGTGAGGGACGACACTGCCCAGTACTCAGCTTTAATCTCTTGGGCCACCTTGAGGGCATCTTTCTCCATTAGTGCATACTGGGCAGGAGTCTATGGGGAAGGTCAGAGTCAGTTGGGGCTCCCCCCTCACCAAGTTGGTAAGTTCCTCCCACCCCCCGCAGGCACACTCACACTCAGGTCCTTCTTGGAGCCCACAAGGAAGAGAAGCACACTGGAAGGGTCATTTTCCTTGAGTGCATCAGCAAGCCACTGCCTGGCACAGACAGTGGACAAGGTAGTAAGGAATGTGTAAGCCTGACAGGCCCTGCCCACTGCCATTCCTATGCCCAGTTACCACCTGTGGTCCTAGACCCACCTCCCCTGCCCATACCCCCTACTTCAAGGCCTTGTCACATGCTAGGCAAGTGTTCCACCACTGAGCTATAATCCCAGTCCCAAGACACATTCTCCTCTGCCCACCCTTTTCTGAATCCTCCCTGAACCATTGTGCCATAGCATCCTCACATACTTGGTATGTTCCAAGGACGCCACATCATTCAGGTTGAAGACAATGATGATGGCTGCAAGAGCAGCAGAAATAACCACAGGTTGATGGAAAGACACCCCTGGTTCATCTTCCCACATCCCCCAGCTCTAGGTTAGAGGCTTGGTGTGCTCTTGGACTACCCACCCCACGGGGCCTCAGTCCTTACCTTGAGCTCCTCGGTAGTAGGTTGATGCAATGCATTTGAACCTCTCCTGTCCAGCAGTGTCCCAACTGGGAGGAAGGAGAGCAGAGCCTAGGTAAGTGGGGGAGGAGGGAGGAATGGAGTGTGGGTGTTGGGACAAGGCTAGCTGGGAGGGGCAGAAAAAAAAAAACACTCACAGTTGGAGGCTGAAGGGGACACCCAAAACTTCAAATCGTTCCATCTCAAAGTCCACTCCGATGGTGGCCTTGTAATTCTTATCAAAGGTATCTTTACAAAACCTGAGGAGGCACCAGGTGCTCTGGTCTGTAGCCTAGATCACCAACCTAAGCCTGCTCCCACTCTCACCATGCCCTTGCCGAGCCAAGCTCCAGCACCCCCTTACCTATTAATGAGGCAGGTCTTGCCCACAGACAGGTCCCCCACAACGATGACCTTGGATATCTTAAATCTGCTGGACACAAGAGTAGGTGGGCAGGGAGAGTGAACACCAGCTTTACACCTTAAGGAGATCTAGAGCTTTTGCTGGGTACAAAATGGGTAGCTATACAGAGGCTAAGGTTACCATAGAGAGTAGACTTCCTGGGCAGCTGCCTGCACAGATATGTTAGGAAGCAATGTTCAACATTAGGGACTTTTCACTTTTTTTTTTTTTTTTTTTTTTTTTTTTTTCGAGGTAGGGTCTCACTCTGGTTTAGGCTGACCTGGAATTAACTATGTAGTCTCAGGGTGGCCTCGAACTCTCCGCGATCCTCCTACCTCTGCCTTCCGAGTGCTGGGATTAAAGGTGTGCGCCACCACACCCGGCTCGACTTTTCACACTTTTAAAAAGATTTATTTATTTATTTATTTATTTATTTATTTATTTATTTATGAGAGATCGAGAGATCGAGAGAGAGAGAGAGAGAGAGAGAGAGAGACAAAGAGAGAGAATGGGTGCACCGGGGCCTCTACCACTGCAAACAAATTCCAGATGCATGTATATCACCTTGTACATCTGGCATATGTGGGTTCTGGGGAATCTTAGGCTTTACAGGCAAACGCCTTAACTATGCCATCTCTCCAGCTCACACTTCTCTTTCCTTCCTTCCTCCCTTCTTTTTTTTTGGGGGGGGTGCAAAGCTGGGGATGGAGTCCAGGGCTTCCCACAAGTGTTCTATCACTGAACTGTGTGGCGCCCCCCAGCCCATGGGTCAATGTATGTGATCACAGCCCCAATGTCATCAGATGCCTTCTTCACAACCACCTCGTTGGGAAGAAAAGGGAGAAGGGCACGTCTGATAAAAGGGATGAATGCTTTCAGTGTTTCTTCAGTCTTCCTTTTTTTTTTTTTTTTAGGGGTGTCCCTAACTCACCCCACGGTGCCTGTCCGGTGCTCCTGGCAGGCGCAAGTGACGCGGGGGTGGAAGTCTTTGCGCACGTGCAAAGCGGCCTCCTTCCTCAGGCACTGAGAGGGACATGCAGAGAGAATGGGGCTCACCCGCTCCGGGCTCCGTTCCAGGAGCCTTGCAGCCAGGGTGGGGGTGGGGTGAGAAGCGGACCACCCAAGAGCGGCGGGCTTTGCTGGGCCTCGGGGCTGGGCGCGATCCTCCTTGTGGTGCCGCCCTCCTGCCCGCCCACACCCTCCCGGCACCCAGAACCCCGACGTGGCCACGGTGCCTACCTGGGGCAGCTCGGCCAGGACGCGGTCCCTGCGCACGGGGGCTAGGATGTTCATGTCGTCTGCGGTCTTGCGAAGGGTCGTCTTCGGCCGGATCCGTCCCGGAGCCCCGGGCCCGTGGAGACCCCACAATCACTCGAGGCCTTGGGGTCCCGACGATCACTCGAGGCCACGGGGTGCCCGCGGGAGACCGCGGCCTCGGAGACGCTACGACCACGGCAGGCCAAGGGGATGAGACGGTCACCCCAGGTCGGGGCGAACCCACAATCACCCGAGCCCGGGGCGTCCCGAAGACAACTCGGGGGCGCGGAGACCCCTCGGGCGCTAACTGGGGGCGGGGAGTCGTGTCCCGGGGAGCCCGGGCCCGCGCCGAGCCAACGATGACGCGGGGTCGGATAGCTCCTACGATAACCCGGGGCCGCGGAGACCCGACGACGACTCGGGGCTGGGGTGGCCCTACCATAACAGAGCGGCCCAGGGGGGCACGGAGCGGCCCCGCCACCCGGGGTCAGTGTGGGCAAGGGGGCGGCGCGGTCGAGGCCCCGGAGCCGCTAGAGGAGGGGGCAAGGGACCCAAACCCACGGCCAGGCCTGGCGTCCCACTCGGCTCCAGCTCCCGCGGACGCTGTAACACGATCCCCGGAAATTCCTGGAGAAGGGCCGCCCCCTGCCCCTCTGCGGGCCGCTCCAAAGCTCACTGCAACCCTCGCCACCTCCTCCTCCTCCCCTCCCCACTGTGGCAGCCCAGGCTCAGGCTCCCGAGCCAGGCGCCTCACCCCACACCAGGACCGCCCCCAAGCAGGCTGGCATCTATTCGAGATGGGTATCCCACCCTCCGCCAAACTGCTCTCCCCTGCAACTGGGTGTCGGCGCGGCGTCTTCCTGGGGGACCCTTACCCAGCCGAGTTGGTGATGGGGGAACTTGTGACCGCGGTGCAGCATCTGGACAGGCCTGAAGCCTGCAGAGTGGAAAGGGGGAGAAAAGGGATCCAAGGAGAGGCGGCGCTTCCCTCCACAACTCCAGGCCCGGGACATGACTCATAGTCTGCCCCTGCTCGCCCTTCTGCCCTGGGAGGTGGGAGAAAGAGCATAAAGGGAGTGCCAAGATCAGAATGAGGTGCCCACCGAGGACTGAGACGTCTAATGTCTGTTCCTTGACCTTCCATCCTAGGTGGAGGATGAACAAGGATTAGATGAACTGACAAACTCTGGGACACTGAGACTCTCCTCTGATATATGGGTGTTCACTTGTGTGTGCCCATTAGAACACCTTCCCACACAGGATTATTTTTAATTTTTTACAAAGTTCTGTAGGATAAACAAACAGCCAATTTCACAATCAAAGGACACATCTGGCTGCCAGAGGGAAGGAGGAAAACAGGATAGATTGATGTGGGGTGGACTCAGGCCCTCAGAGAAGCAAATTTATGAAGAAGCTGCTCTGAGGTCTGGAGAGATGGCTTAGCAGTTAAGGCGTTTGCCTGCAAAGCCAAAGGAAGTCAATTCTATTCCCCAGGACCCACATAAGCGAGATGCACAAGGTGGCACATGCGTCTGGAGTTCGTTTGCAGTGGCTGAAGGCCCTGGCGTGCCATATTCTCTCTCTCTCTCTCCCTTTCCCTCTCTTGCTCTCTCAAATAAATTAATTTTAAAAAATAAAGCTTTAGCCTGGCGTGGTGGTGCACGCCTTTAATCCCAGCACTCGGGAGGCAGAGGTAGGAGGATCGCTGAGAGTTCGAGGCCACCCTGAGACTACATAGTTAATTCCAGGTCAGCCTGGACCAGAGTGAGACCCTACCTCGCAAAACCAAATAAATAAATAAATAAATAAATAAATAAATAAATAAATAAATAAATAAAGAAAGAAAGAAAGAAAGAAAGCAGCAAGCCTGGTGTGGTGGCGCATACCTTTAATCCCAGCACTCGGGAGGCAGAGATAGGAGGATCACCGTGAGTTTGAGACCACCTTGAGAATACATAGTGAGTTCCAGGTCATCCTGGACTAGAGTGAAACCCTGCTTCAGAAAAAAAAAAAAAAAAAGAGCTGTTCCTAAGGCCTTGCATGTGCATACTTTTAATCCCAGCACTTGGGAGGCAGTGGTAGGAGGATAGCTGTGAATTCAAGGCCAGCCTCAGACTACATAGTCTACATACTATTCACTACCTCAAAAAGAAGAAGAAAGGAGAAGGAAAAGGAGGAGGAGGAAGAAAAAAGAAAGTGCTCTGTGTTAGGAGCTAAATATGAAAGTGAGACATTGATTGGGACACATCAGAGTAGGGAGATTATTTCATAGTAGGTTACTGTAATGAATTAGAAAAATTAGGGGCTGGAGTGAGACATCAGAGGCAGCAGAGTGAAACCCTGCTTCAGAAAAAAAAAAAAAAAGAGCTGTTCCTAAGGCCTTGCATGTGCATACTTTTAATCCCAGCACTTGGGAGGCAGTGGTAGGAGGATAGCTGTGAATTCAAGGCCAGCCTCAGACTACATAGTCTACATACTATTCACTACCTCAAAAAGAAGAAGAAAGGAGAAGGAAAAGGAGGAGGAGGAAGAAAAAAGAAAGTGTTCTGTGTTAGGAGCTAAATATGAAAGTGAGACATTGATTGGGACACATCAAAGTAGGGGAGATTATTTCATAGTAGGTGACTGTAATGAATTAGAAAAATTAGGGGCTGGAGAGATGGCTTAGCAGTTACAGCACTTGCAACTAACTTGTTAAGGCCTGCAAAGCCAAAGGACCCAGGCTCAATTCCCCAGGACCCAAGGTGATGCATCTGGATTTGGTTTGCAGCAGCTAGCGGCCCTAATATGCCCATTCTCTCTCTATCTGCCTCTTTCTCTCTCTCTCTTAAATAAATAAATAAAAATTTAAACATATTGTCGGGCGTGGTGGTGCATGCCTTTAATCCCAGCACTAGGGAGGCAGAGGTAGGAGGGTCGCCTAAGGACCCAGATTCAATTCCCCAATACCCACTTAAAGCCAGATGCACAAGGAAACACATGCGTCTGGAGTTCATTTGTAGTGGCTAGAGGCCCTGGCATGTCCCCTCTCTCTCTCTCAAATAAATAATTTAAAAAAAAACCCTAAAACTATTAAAAAAAGAAGAAAGCTGGGCGCACGCCTTTAATCCCAGCACTTGGGAGGCAGAGGTAGGAGGATCGCCGAGAGTTCAAGGCCACCCTGAGATTACATAGTTAATTCCAGGTCAGCCTGGACCAGAGTGAGACCCTACCTCGCAAAACCAAAAAAAAAAAAAGGAAGAAAACCTACCTCAAGGAGGGGGGGCTGTGTGGTGGTGCACACCTTTAAACCCAGCACTTGGGAGGCAGAAGTAGGATTGCCATGAATTCAAGGCCACCCTAAGACTACATAGTGAATTTCAGGTCAGCCTGGACCAGAGTGAAACCCTACCTTGAAAAACTAGAAAATAGAGCTGGAGAGATGGCTTCATGGTTAAATCGTTTGCCTGCAAAGCCAAAGGATCCCGGTTTGATTCTCCAGTACTCACATTAGCCAGATGCAGGCGCATGCATCTCGAGTTCGTTAGTTTGCTGTGGCTGGATGCCCTGGCACGCCCATTATCTCTTAAATAAATTTTAGAAGAAGAAGGCGGCTCATGCCTTTAATCCCAGCAAAACTGAGGTAGGAGTTTGAGGTCATCCTGAGACTATATACATACTGAATTCCAAGTCAGCCTGGGCTAGAGAAAAACCCTACCTCAAAAAAAAAAAAAAAAAAAAAAAAAGGAAGAAGAAAGGAAAGAAAGGCTAACCTGGAATTCACTATGTAGTTTCTGGGTGGCCTTAGAACTCACTGTGATCCTCCTACTGTGCTGGGATTAAAGGAATGCACCACCACGCCCGGCCCCCTCGAGGTAGGTTTTCGCCCTAGCCCAGGTTGACCTGGAATTCACTATGTAGTCTCAGGGTGGCGGGGAACTCAGGGCAAACCTCCTACCTCTGCCTCCCAGGTGCTGGGATTAAAGGCGTGCGCCGCCACACCCGCTTGAACATATTTTAAAAACTACAGCTCCCAAGAAGCTTCAGGGCTGTAGAAGGGAAACGTAGCGCAGGCGTGGTTTTGCAAGCGAGGACATGAATTGGAACTACACTTCCCAGGAGGCACCATGCTGCTAATTAGCCAGCCATCGGCAAGTAAGAAGCATCGCGAGCTTTGGTGAGATTTCATTCTATAAGCTCATGGGAACTGGCGTCAGAAACCCTTTTTGCCAAGATGGCGCCGAAAGCGAAGAAGGAAGGTGTGTGTTGTAAGGCTGGGGGCTGCGGCGGGTGTGCGGGGGATGTCCGCGGAGCGAACGAATCGCTGGGAAGATACTCGTACTAAGTCCTGGGGCATTCGCAATGGTGCTGCTCTTCGTGATTCGGCCACACTGCAACTCGTGTGGGTCGCGTGGGCCGAGCCACATGGGCTGGGTCCTGGTGCCCGGGCTGCACAGGCACCCCGCTCGGCTTCATCCACAAGGCAGATGGCTCTGGGGCGCCCCAGGCATCCGCAGGGTGGCGCTCCGTGTCTCCACTCCTATAAGGAATTAGGATTCTCGGCGCCACTCATTTTTATTCGTATTAAATGGGGTTCTTCCGCGTTGTTACGCGATGGTATGTGTGAATCTAAATCTAGCACAGGGCCTGACATGGCGGGATCCAGGAGGTCCATCAGTGCTGATTATTTTACCTAATTTCGTATCCTTGGAAGTGACTCCCAAGTTGATCATCTTCGCCTCCAGTATCGTGCATGTGATGGAAAACATTTCAGTTTCCTGAGACTTAATGATGTCTTCAAAGGAACCACTGATGCACTTGCGGACAGGAACTCCGGATGCAAGTCGTGAGCTGGGAAGTGACCCATTTCTGAAAACCACACCCTTCGTTTTCTTTCCTCCTTTTCCAGCTCCTGCCCCTGCCCCTGCCAAAGCTGAAGCCAAAGCAAAGGCTCTGAAAGCCAAGAAGGCCGTGCTGAAAGGTGTCCACAGCCACAAAAAGAAGAAGATCCGCACGTCTCCCACCTTCCGGCGACCCAAGACACTGCGCCTCCGGAGGCAGCCTAAATACCCTCGGAAGAGCGCCCCCAGGAGAAACAAGTGAGTATTCCCGCCTATACCGTGAGCCGGTGGTTGTATATGAGGGGTCATTTACCCATCCTAGAGCTTCGCTTTTTAGACACAGTGATGTGCAGTGTACTGAGGAATGGCTCATACCTTGTGTGAGGACGAAAGCTCTTTATTCACTACCAAATTTTAATAGTGACTTTGGGCTGGAGAGATGGTTTAGCGGTTAAAGCACTTGCCAACAAAACCAAAGGAACCAGGTTCTATTTCCCGGTACCCACGTAAAGCCAGATGAATAAAGTGGCGCATATATCTGGAGTTCATTTGCAGAGGCCCTGGTGTGCTCATATTCTCGTTTTCTCTCGATAAATAATTTATATTTTTATTTTTATTTTTTTTTTTTTTTCAAGGTAGGGTCTCACTCTGGTCCAGGCTGACCTGGAATTAACTGTGTAGTCTCAGGGTGGCCTCGAACTCTCGGCGATCCTCCTACCTCTGCCTCCCGAGTGCTGGGATTAAAGGCGTGCGCCACCACGCCCGGCTCGATAAATAATTTATTATATTTATAACGTAAATAACAAATCAGCTCTTGCTGACAAATGTGGCGCCAATGGTAGAGTGCTTGAAGTTAGCAGGCATGAATTCCTGGGTTCAATACCTAGCATTATATAAACCAGGTGTGGTGGTACTGTCTGTCTTGCCCCAGGAGGTGGAGACAGAAGGATCACAAGTTTATGGTCATATGTAGCCTAACCTCGGAGACCTGAGACCCATCTCCATAGACCTTTCAATCCAGAGGGTTCAAGCATTCTGCCTCCAGGCTGAGGCTTTATGATTCAAGGTGCACGTGATGACACATTTCAGCGACCAAAGTCTGACAAGTGATTACTACTTCATTGTCTGACGCACCTGCTCTAATAGCTTTGGGCTTTTTTGAAGGCTCATCCTTTCTACTACTGGGCCCAGAACAGTTATCCTCATTTGGCTTCTCCCTGCCCTCTCCCAGGCTTGATCACTATGCCATCATCAAGTTCCCCCTGACCACCGAGTCAGCCATGAAGAAGATAGAAGACAACAACACACTGGTGTTCATTGTGGACGTCAAGGCTAACAAGCACCAGATCAAACAGGCTGTGAAGAAACTCTATGATATTGATGTGGCCAAAGTCAATACCCTCATCAGGTGAGTGGAGCCAGTCAGAAGCATGTATGGTGCAAAGTTCTCAAGGGTGCTGCCCTTAAGATTGGATGTATGCTTGTGAAATTTAGGTGAACTGGTCAAAAGTTCTGGTTTGGGAAGAAACAATATAGTAAACACAGAAGAAAGTGTGTGATTTCTCCTCTAATTGTCCTCTGTATAGAGTATGAACCTGAGGAAACTCCTCCTAGGACTCTAGTGCTCATAGAAATAGAGTAAGGTACAGTTTGGTCATATTACCTAGGTTCAGGTCTTAAGTGTCTCATAAGCCCTCTGCACAAGTGATGGAAAATTCACTCTTTGGAAAAGAATGACAACACCAACAAAGGAACCACTGATGTGCCAGAGGACTTGGGAACACACAGGGTAGGGTAAGAGAGCTGCAAACACTAATCCTTCGTCTCCACCCAGGCCTGATGGAGAGAAGAAGGCATATGTTCGGCTGGCTCCTGATTATGATGCTTTGGATGTTGCCAACAAAGTAAGCTTCCTTTCCACAAACTCAATGTTTATCCCCCACCCCTGGGTGCAGATGATGTATCTGCTAGTGACCAAAGCCTGACTTGCTGATGAGTTAGCTGACTGACTGCACCCCTATTTTCAAGTAGCTTACCCCCGAGTTTGCTTAACTTAGCTATTTCAGCTCAAGTAACAAAGTTTCCTTTTGTTTTTCAGATTGGGATCATCTAAACTGGACCCAGCTGGTTAATTCTAAATACACCTTTTTCACTATATATAAGTGTGTCTTTGTCATTTTTTGGGTTATGCTGGGGAAAAGGCCATACTTCAGCAAGATCTCATGTGGTGGGGGGTAGAGCCCAGTCCTGAGCAAGAAAGACCATTGTTCCTCCTTATATTGTTGGAACATTCCAAATATGAAGCCACCTTATTGGATTGAACCCTAGGTGGTAGGAGCTCAAACACCAGATATTTATTACTCTAAACAAGGGTTGGTTGTCCCAGGAAAACTAGGTTAACAAGAGTTCCTTCCTTTATCCCTGGACTGTAGAGGCTGTGAAACCAATACCCGAGTTTGAAGAAGCACAGGGGTTATTTTAGAGTTGTCATTAGCATCTATTTTAGGGCAATGTGGGTTGGCTGGTTTTGGATAGCACCAAGCCCTTACCCATCTACCACGTCCAACCGGTTGGTCTGCTTCCCTTAACCCCTTGCCCAAGAAAAGAGAACTTCAGAGGAGTGCTTTCATTAGTGTTTTCAATAGTGTGGGTGTAGGTGCAAGGTGGAGAGACTGGTCCCAGAGGACGCCCAGGCTTGAGGCAGAGTCCCACTTTATTCATGAGGCTGTTCTTGGCTGTGCTTGTCCTTGCCTTATGTCCAAAGCTCTGCATTTCATTCAGTCAAGAACTTGTCCTTGTGCTGGTGACCAGGAGGAACACGGTCAGGGCAGAAGTCAGAGCGCAGAAGGCGGGAAAAGTAGATGAGGATCATCACATCCAACATGAGCAAGATGCCCAACAGAAAGGTTCCCAGGGTCCTCTGGCCTGCATACTGCAGGAAGAACTTGGTGAGGTAGGCCTGAGGAGCCAGGCGGAAGAGAAAGTACATGACCAGGTTGACATATTTGTTGATCTGGTAGAGGAGGAGATCCTGGGCATTGTTGATCTTCATCATCATTCGCAAGGTGAGGAAGATGTTGCTGACTTCCACCAGTAATGTTAGGACACCTCCACCAACGAATCGCTTCCAAAAAATGCCAGAAAAAAAGGCACCCATGGCCTAGAGAACAAATGACAGAACAAGCACTGGGGATACAGGTGCCTAGTTCATTAGACTATCAAAGATGGACTGGAGAATCTTCTCCGTTTTCTTCCGGAATAATGGACTTTGCTCACAGGGGCTAGCTCTGGGGTGGCTTTCCTAGGCTGTTTACTTATGTAGTAGGTGAGCCCAGGTATGACACAACCCTAGCAATCACCTTGAGAAGTTGAACATCAATGGGATTAGGCTGGCCTCCCTCCCAGGTTCAGTAAAGGAGGGTTATGACCAGCACGGCCTTTATCCTGTCCCCTTTACCCATTTACCATGACATGATGAACAAGGTACTCCCAAGAAGCTCGAGCCTGACGACTAATCACGATATCCACCGTGTCGTGAATGAAGTACCCTAGTATAGGAGTGGGGAAAGTTTGATGAAGGGGGTTGGACAGACTTTCTTGTCGGAACTACTGCCGCTCTTTAACTCAACCATGTTAGCATAACTTACCTGCTGAGAAGCAAACGAGCAAGTAGCCAGAAAGTGACCAGGCCATTTCAATCTCCACCAGCATTTCTGGGGTCTGCCATAAACTAGAAGGGAGGACATTCTATTATGGCATCCCCATGGACCCTCGCCTCCCCCAACACCCTTGCCAGTCCCAGAGCGGTCTGGGCTCCTATTATTGGCTGGCTAGAAGGCAAGGAGGGGCTTGGCTGAAGCCCAGGTGCCTCGGGTTTCCCAGGGCCGCTCTCGGTTGGGTAGTTTTCCAAACTGGGAATCAGGTGAGACCCAAGGCCTGTGGCCGCGTGAGTGATGGGAATAACAACAGGGAGGCCAGTCCCCTGCGGCCTGGGTAGGATCCCTTGGTCACCTCGTCCTCCCCCCCCCCCCGCAGTCGCTCACTCACCACAGCAGCGCCCAGATCCCTGATACAATGGAGTGTGCAAAGGAGACGAGCAGGTTGTGCCAGCGCCAGGTGCGCAGGGGGTCTGTGCGCACGTGCGCGGGCAGGGGCAAGCGGCAGAGCGCGCGCCGGAGTGCCCGGAAGGTCAGCGTGGCGCCCAGGAGCAGCGGCCAGGCGGGGTGCAGCAGCGTGGGCATGCTGGCCCTCCCTGCCGTCTGTCTGTCCGCCTTCTAGGGCCGCCTCCTTCAGCCGGTCTGGAAACACTGTTCCTGCTCTGGGCAGTGCCTCCCAACCGTGTCAGCCGCAGGCCACCAGCCCCACAGTTTTCGCGGAGCCCTCTAGGCCCCGGCGCTCCTCCCCGCCCTCCCGGAGAGGCCTCTCCCTCCGCCCCCCCGCCGCCCAGCCCCGCCCCGACCCGCCCCCCGAGCGCCGCGAAGCGCGCGAGCCCAGCATCCCCGAGCCCCGCCCGGATCGCGCCGACTTCGGGCGGGAAGGGGCAGTGTGAGCCGAAGCACTCCAGTCTGGCGCTTCCCGACTGCCGGAGCAGGCCTCGGTAGCCCGCGTCCCTACTTTCCCCGCGGCCACCGGCTCCCCCGCCTAGGGCGGGTACTGCGAAAAGTCTCCCCGCCCTCAACTCCTTTCAGGGCCAAGTAGGGCGGGACTCGTCATACACACCCTAAGTCTCCCACACCCTAGTTCTGGGGGGTCCCGGGCCCTGCCTCAGACCGTGGCTGCGCCCAGACTCTGTGGCTCCACTGGACAGAGAGCACCGATGTAGTTACCCCCCTCTCGCGCCCAGCCCGGGCGGTGCTAGGGAACTGTTGAGTCACCCATCATCGTCTCTCCTTCCAGCCACTCTGGGGCCCGAGAGGCTGGGACAGTCCTCCCGCACACTGTACCAGCCCTCCTCCCCTGGCTCGCTCGAGCCTGGGGCGGGGAACACTACCGATTTGCCCAGACAGCTGGGGTGACTCTCTCTCCAGGCCGCTGGCCTGCAGCAGTGGCGGCTGCTGACCACTAGGTGTCAGCCTGTCCTCACAGTGGTGCGGGGTCCAAGCCTGCATCCAAAGGAGTGAGGCTGTTGTTTTCTGCCAGAGGCCGGAGGGAAGAAAGAGCAGTCAAGAGCCGGTGTAGGGGGGAGTGAAGAGGTGTGTGTAGTGGGGCGTGGTGGCGCACGCCTTTAATCCCAGCACTCAGGAGGCAGAAGTAGGAGGATCGCTGTGAGTTCGAGGCCACCCAGAGATTATATAGTAAAGTCCAGGTCTAAGGAAAAAAACGAAAAAAAAAAAAAAAAAGAGGTGTGTGTGTTAGGGGAGTGGCAGTAGAGGATGGGAGGGGGAAAGTGGGGACTAGAAAAAAAGGTGCTTTAAAAAAGAAAACAGAAAGGAGAGCCGGGCGTGGTGGCGCACGCCTTTGATCCCAGCACTGACACTACACAGAGAATTCCAGGTCAGCCTGAGCTAGAGCGAGACCCTACCTCAAAAAACAAACAAAAAAAAAGAGAGCTGGGCAAGGTGGTGCACGTCTTTAATCCCAGCCTTCAGGAAGCAGAGGTAGGAGGTTAACCGTGAGTTCGAGGCCAGCCTGAGACTACATAGTGAAATCCAAAATGAAAAGAGAGAAAAAAACGAATCTTAAGAGACTAGACTGTTTGGGTGTTTGCTGTCTCCCCTGATGGCTCCAGGGTTACACATTAACCCTTGGGAGGCTCCTAGCCCAGTCGGTTACTAGGTGACAGCACGATGTACTGGATGAAGTCTTCCCCACACACACTCTGAACTCTACAACCCGCGCCTGCGTGGGCCAGTGACTGCAGGTCCCTTCCAGTAGTCTTCCTACGTAGGCAAATATGGGTGTCCTTTCGAGGGGCAGAAAATAAACGCCCCTTTCTTTGCATTCCTCACCCATTCAGAACTAGTGGTGCTAACTCCTAGATAATGATCATCCAACTTCTTGATAGTGAGCTTTTATAGCTGCCGCGAGCGAGCCGGGGGCGTCAGGAAGTTCCTCCCAACACTCAGGAGTCAGAAGTAGGAGGATCGCCGCGAGTGAGTTCGAGGCCAGCCTGAGACAACAGAGTGAGTTTCAGGTCAGTCGGGGCTAGAGCGAGACCTTATCTCGAAAAGCCAAAATAGATGATTGATAGATAGATATAGATATGTTCACTTCTAGTGGAGACCCTAGCGGGGTTTTCCCCCACCCCCATACTTTCGGATAAGCGCTTGGCCCCGGGTGGTTCTCGACCGTCTGGTCTGCGGTGAGAAGTGAGAGCGATGACGTGAGCGGGACCGCCAGGAGCCCACGTCACGTCCTCCACCAGGTGAATCAGTTTTCCCGGCCCATCCTTAGACAAACACGAAACTGACCCTGCTCCCTGCCCCACGGACGGTGTTGGTGGTTTATGGTTGGTTGGCTAGGAAGCATCCCAGAGAGCGCCACTACCCGGCAGTACGAAGGCCATCCCCGCTTCCCACCGGGAAAGCGCGCCAACAGACTCGGCTAAACCAGCACCGCCCTCCGCGGGCTCCGCCCAGTAGAGCCGGAGCTCCGCCCAGCGAGGGGCGGGGCGCGAGGAGGCCCGGTCCGCGCACGCGCCGCCGGCCAGGGGCGTCCTGGAAGCGTAACTCTTGAGAAATGAGATGGAGAAGTACGAGCGGATCCGAGTGGTGGGAAGAGGTGCCTTCGGGTGAGCCAGGGCTCTGGGGAGGAAATTGGGGAGAAGAGAGAAAATGAGCCCAAATCCTGACCACGAAATCGCGGTCGGCCCAGATAAGCCCCGCCCAGAGGCGTGAGCGCCGTTCTGGGGTGCTCCGCCCAGGTTCCGGTCCTCAGGCCCCGCCGGCAGGTCCCGCCCCCAGGAGACCACGCCTCCCACTAACCTGACGGCTTCAAATACAATCTCTATGATTACTTGTTTACATGTGTCAGGCTGTGAGTCCCGCAGACTATGCAATTCTGACCAAGCAAGCATGATCCTTTCTCTTTCGGAACTTATGCTGTAAGAAAATTATGCAATAGGCACTGTAAGTTTCAGCAGTTTATGAGCACTTACTAAAGACGAAGCGCACCCGGGTGTGGTGACGCACACCGCTAATCCTTACAGTTGGTTGGCAGACTGGGCGATTGCTGCAAGTTCGAGATCTTGGGCTACGTAGTGAGTCCCGAACCAGCCTGAGCTATAAAGGGAGAGAGTGTGTCTCAAAAAAAAAAAAAAAAAAAAAAAAAAGCCGGGCGTGGTGGCGCATGCCTTTAATCCCAGCACTCGGGAGGCCAAGGTAGAAGGATCTCCATGAGATCAAGGCCACCCTGAGACTACATAGGGAATTCCAGGTTAGCCCGGGCTAGAGTGAGACTCTACCTTGAAACAAACAAACCAAACAAACAAACAAACAAACAAACAAACAAACAAAAGCCAGGTATGGTGGCGCATGCACTCCCAGCACTCAGGAGGCAGAGGTAGGAGGATCGCCTTGAGTTCAAGACCACCCTGAGCCTACATAGTGAGTTCCAGGTCAGCCTGGGCTAGAGTGAGACCCTTCCTTGAAAGTTAAAAAAAAAGAAAAGCCAAATAAATATAAATTCAGGCATGGTGGCTCATGCCTATTGATCTCAGCATTCCAGAGGCTGAGGTAGGAGAAACCCTGTGAGTTTGAGGCCAGCCTGGGCTACAAAGTGAGTTTCAGTTCAACCGGGGCAAGAATGAGACCCTGCCACAAAAAAACCCCACAACAATAATAAATAAATAAATGTCCAGCACTCGGGAGGCAGAGGTAGGAGGATCACCATGAGTTCAAGGCCACCCTGAGACTACATAGTTAATTCCAGGTCAGCCTGGACCAGAGTGAGACCCTACCTTGCAAAAGCAAAAAAATAAATAAATAAATAAAATAAAATAAAAATAAATAAATAAATGGGCAGTGAGAGCCATGCATGGCCTGTAAACCTAATTATTCTGGAGGCAGTGGCAGAAGAATTCTGAGTTCAAAGTTGGCCTGGATTATATATAACTAGTTCAAAGCTAGCCTGGGTAACAGTACTACCCTGTATCATGTCTCAAATTTTTAGAAAGGGCTGAGGATGTAGCTCAGTGGTAGAACAACATGCCTAGCATGCCTGTGTTCAATCCCCAGTACCAGAAGGCAGCTAGTGGGTGCACCAGGATAGTCAAGGAAGGATTGTCTGAGAGGTATAAAATCAAGCCTTGAGGAATGAGGACCAGTAAGCAAAGAGAGAGAGAGCTCTTGAGTAAGAGGAAGCAGATTTGTGAAGATCCTCACAGAGTAAAGAATTCATAGCAGTCAAGAAACTAGAAAAAGATTGGTGTACTTGGAATGTAGCAGGCAAGTAAAGAATGCTAAAAAACAAAATGTGATTGTAGGGCTGGAGGGATGGCTTAGCAGTTAAGGTGTTTGCCTGCAAAGCCAAAGTACCCAGGTTTGATTCCCCAGAACCCATGTTAGCCAGATATACAGGGGTGCATGCATCTGGAGTTTGTTCTCAGTGGCTGGAGGCCCTGGCCTGCCCATTCTCTCTCTTTCTCCCCCTCTGTCTCTGTTAAATAAAAAATAAAAATAAGCCAGGCGTGGTGGCGCACGCCTTTAATCCCAGCACTCGGGAGGCAGAGGTAGGAGGATCGCCATGAGTACAAGGCCACCCTGAGAATACAGAGTAAATTCCAGGTCAGCCAGAGCTAGAGTGAGACCCTACCTCGAAAGAAAAAAAAAAAAAGCCGGGCTTGGTGGTGTATGCCTTTAATCCCAGCACTTGGGAGGCAGAGGTGAGAGGATCGCTATGAGTTCAAGGCCACCCTGAGACTGCATAGTGAATTCCAGGTCAGCCTGGACTAGAGTGAGACCCTACCTCAAAAACCAAAAAAGCCCAGGTCAGCCTCCCAGCACTGGGAGGCAGAGGTAGGAGGATGCCGAGAGTTCGAGGCCACCCTGAGACTACATAGTTAATTCCAGGTCAGCCTGGACCACAGTGAGACCCTACCTTGCAAAACCAAAAAAAAAAAAAAAAACCCAAAAACAAACAAAATATGATTATCATGGAGGATGGAGACCAGATAATGGCCTTATAAACTTAGACAAAGGGATTGCATAGATTTGCCCTATGTGGGCATTCTTAGTGCTAAAGCACAGAGTACCTTTGAGCTACACCCTAGTCAACAGAAGAGTTTGTTTATGTATTTATTTACTCATTAATTTTTTGGTTTTTCAAGGCAGGGTCTCCTTCTAGCCTAGGCTGACCTGGAATTCACCATGAAGTCTCAGGCTGGCCTTGAACTTGATTTCACTGTGATCCTCCTACCTCTTCCAGAGTTCTGGGATTAAAGGTGTGTGCCACCATGCCCAGCTTAGACCTACCTTCCCTTCCCTTCCTTCCTTCCTTCCTTCCTTCCTTCCTTCCTTCCTTCCTTCCTTCCTTCCTTCCTTCCTTCTTTCTTTCTTTCTTTCTTTCTTTCTTTCTTTCTTTCTTTCTTGAGGTAAAGTCTCACTCTAGCCTAGGCTGACCTGGAAATCACTGTATTCTCAGGGTGGCCTCGAACTCACTGTGATCCTCGTACCTCTGCCTCTCCAGTGCTGGAATTAAAGGTGTGCGCCACCACGCTCGGCCCAGCTTAGATATGTCTTTGAGAGAGACTTCAGATACATGTACCACTTTTTGCATCTGGCTTCACATGAGTAGTAGGGAATTGAACCCTGTCTGTTAGGCTTTGCTATGTAATCTCAGGGTGGCCAACTCACAGCGATCCTCCTACCTTTGCCTCCCGAATTCTGGGATTACAGGCGTGTGCCACCACGCCCGGCTACTTAGTTATTTTTGCATGTGTATATGTGTGTAATGTGGTGTAAGCACATGTATGTGTCCATTTGGCATCTAGTGCAGTCTCCTGTGGCACTTGCCTGTAGGACTAGATGGATTGTTTTAGGTTTTGTTTTTGTTTTTCAAGGTAGGGTCTCACTCTAGCTCAGGCTGACCTGAAATTCACTAGTAGTCTCAGAGTGGCCTCAAACTCATGGTAATCCTTCTACCTCTGCCTTCCGAGTGCTGGGATTAAAGGCATGCACCACCACGCCTGGCCTTTTTTTTTTTTTAAGGTAGGGTCTCATTCTGGCCCAGGCTGATCTAAAACTCACTCCAGGCTCCCCTAGAACTCAAGGTGATCCTCCAATACCACAGCCTCCTAAGGGAATTAAAGGCATGTGCCACCACACCCATCTATCTTGGAGTATTTCTTTTAAAGATTTTATTTTTATTTATTTATTTATTAGAGACAGAGGGAGAGAGAGGAAGAGTGAGAATGGGTGCGCCAGGGCCTCTAGCCACTGTAAATGAACTCCAGAGATGTGCGCCCCCTTGTGCATGTGGCTTCTGTGGGACCTGGAGAATCAAACCCTGGTCCTTAGGCTTCGCAGGCATGTGCCTTAACTGCTAAGCCATCTCTCCAGCCCCATCTTGAAGTATTTTACTGATCCCCGGCAATTCTCCAGTCTCTGCTTCCCTATAGGACTAGGGTTACAGAAGTGCATGGCCACACCCAGTAGTTTGTGTCCTGGGGATGGAGCCCCCTCATGCTTCCACAAGAAGTACTCTAACTACTGAACCATCTCTCCAGTCCCAGGAGTGCTTGAGACTAGAGGTGTGTACCACCACACCTGGTTTATGTGGTCATAGGAAATCCAGCCCATGGTTTTCTTTTAAAGATTTTATTTTTACTTAGAGACAAACACACCACCAACTGAAATGAACTCCATTCTAGCCTCATGTTTCCGTGGGACCTGGAGAATTTTTTTATTTTTATTTTCTTTTATTTATATTTTACTTTATCCCCGGCAATTCTCCAGTCTCTGCTTTATAGGACTAGGGTTACAGAAGTGCATGGCCACACCCAGTTTTGTGTCCTGGGGATGGAGCCCCTCATGGAAGTACTCTAACTACTGAACCATCTCTCCAGTCCCAGACTGAGACTAGAATGTCCACCACACCTGGTTTAGTCTCAGGGTGGCCTTGATGCATACTAGGCAATCCTCCACCAACTGACCATCTGCCTCCCAAGTGCTGGGATTAAAGGCGTGGGGTCTCACTCTGGCCCAGGCTGGAATTTTTATTTTTATTTATTTTTTTTTTTTTTTTTTTTTTGGTAGGGTCTCACTCTGGCCCAGGCTGACCTGGAATTAACTATGTAGTCTCAGGGTGGCCTTGAACTCACGGCGATCCTCCTACCTCTGCCTCCTGAGTGCTGGGATTAAAGGCGTGCGCCACCACGCCCGGCTTAAGTGGATATTTTTGAGTTAGAGAAGTACCTCAGTGGTAGCGTGCTTGCCTAGTTGGCTAAAAGCTCTGGATCCCCAGCACTACAGAGAAAGCAAAACCAAAACCAAAATTTCCTTCTGGCTGCTATGTGGAATTTAGATCTGAGGGTGAAAAGAGTGAAATGGACCATTTTGGAAGACAGGGCAATAGTTTTGAGTAAGAAATGATTGTCACCAGCCTGGCATGGTAGCGCACGCCTTTAGTCCCAGCACTTGGGAGGCAGAGTTAGGAGGATTGCCATGAGTTCAAGGCCACCCTGAGACTACATAGTGAATTCCAGGTCAGCCTGAGCTAGTGTGAGACCCTACCTCAAAAAAAACAAAAACAGCCGGGCGTGGTGGCGCATGCCTTTAATCCCAGCACTCAGGAGGCAGAGGTAGGAGGATCACCATGAGTTCGAGGCCACCCTGAGACTACATAGTGAATTCCAGGTCAGCCTGGACTAGAGTGAGACCCTACCTCGAAACCCTCCCCCCCCCAAAAAAGAAAAGATATTATTGTCACTAATAGAAGGCGCTCTAACTCTGTTGCTGGCTGTGAAATCTGAGGAATTCTCCCTATAGAAGCTGAAGGAATATAATGACACACACTTGTAATCTCAGCACTCAGGAAGCTGAAGATAGCAAGTGTGAGGTCATCATGGACTATATAAGACTATTTCAAAAGATCATGACATCAAAATGAAAAGAGACTGATTGAGAGGGGGAGGGGATATGATGGACAGTGCAGTTTCAAAGGGGAAAGTGGGGGGGGTGTATCATGGGATATTGCCTACAATTAAGGAAGTTGTCAATAAAAAAAAAGTAACTAATTTAAAAAGCAATCCAGCCGGGCGTGGTGGCGCAGCAATCCAAAACAGAGGTAGGCTAGAGTTCAAGGCCACCCTGAGACTAATAGTTAATTAAAGGTCAGCCTGGACCAGAGTTAAACCAAAAAAAAAAAAAAAAAAAAAAAAAAAAAAAAGCAATCCAAAACAAGAGGCTAGAGAGATGGCTAAGTCATTAAAAGTGCTTGCTTAAAGCCGGGTGTGGTGGCGCACGCCTTTAATCCCAGCACTTGGGAGGCAGAGGTAGGAGGATTGCTGAGAGTTCGAGGCCACCCTGAGACTACATAGTTAATTCCAGGTCAGCCTGGACCAGAGTGAGACCCTACCTCAAAAAAACCAAAAAAAAAAAAAAAAAAAAAAAAAAGAAAGAAAGAAAAGTGCTTGCTTAAAAAGCCTGTCAGAGGGCTGGAGAGATGGCTTAGCAGTTAAGGCGCCTGCCTGCTAAGCCTAAGAACGCTGGTTCCAATCTCCAGGTCCCACGTTTAGCCAGATGCAAAGTGACGCAAGGGCGCAATGCCGTACTTGCCCACAAGGGGGCACACACATCTGGATTTCGTTCACAGCAGCTGAGAGACTGCTGGCGCGCCCATCTCTATCTGTCTCCCTCTCCCTCTCTGTCTGTCTGTCTCTCTCTGTGACTCTCTCCAAAAATAAATAATAAAAATAATTAAAAATAATTTTAAAAAAAGCCTGTCAGAAAAGCTGGGCGTGGTGGCACATGCCTTTAATCCCAGCACTTGGGAGGCAGAGGTAGGAGGATCGCTGAGAGTTTGAGGCCACCCTGAGACTACATAATTAATTCCAGGTCAGCCTGGACCAGAGTGAGACCCTACCTTGCAAAACCAAAAAAAAAAAAAAAAAAAAAAAAAAAAAAACCTGTCAGAAGCCAGGTGTGGTGGTGGTGGCACATACCTTTCATCCCAGTGTTTGGGAGGCAGGGGTAGGAAGATCGCTGTGAATGATCACCATGAGTTTGAAGCCAGACTGAGACTACATATAGTGAATTCCAGGTTAACCTGAGCTTGAGTGGGAGGACCCTACCTGGAAAAACCAAAAAAAAAGCAAGTCTGTCAGAGCTGGGCATGGTGGCACACACCTTTAATCCCAGGATCACCATGAGTTTGAGGCCAGACTGAAACTACATAGTAAATTCCAGGTCAGTCTAGGCTAGAGCAAGACCCTACCAAAAAAACAAACAAAAAAAAACAACAAAAACCTGTCAGCCAAGGTTCAATTTCCCATTACACATGTAAAGCCAGATGCCCAAAGTGCCACTGAATCTGGAGTTCATTTGCAATGACAAGAGGCCCTGGCCTACCCATACTCTTTCATTTTCTTTCTGAAATAAGTAAATAATTTTTTGTTGAGGTAAGGTCTCACTCTAGCACAGGCTGACCTGGAACTCACTATGTAGTCTCAGGCTGGCCTCAAACTCACAGTGATCTCCTACTTCTGCTTCCTAAGTGCTGGGATTAAAGTTGTGCACTACCATGCCCAGCTGTAAATAAATGAATTTATTTAAAATATCCAAAACAGGGCTGGAGAGATGGCTTAGTGGTTAAGCTGCTTGCCTGCAAAGCCTAAGGATCCAAGTTTGATTCTCCAAGTCCTACATAAGCCAGATGCACATGGTGCACATGCGTCTGGAGTACGTTTGCAGTGGATAGAGGCCCTAATGCACTCATTCTCTCTCTCTCTCTGTTCCTAATAAATAAATAAAAATTAAATAAAATATCCAAAACAGGGCTGGAGAGATGGCTTAGCAGTTAAGGCACTTGCCTGCGAATCCTAAGGACCCAGGTTCTATTCCCCAGTACCCATGCAAACCAGATGTATGGTGGGGGGAGGCGTTCATGCATCTGGATTTTGTTTTTAGTGTCTAGAGGCCCTGGTGTACCCATTCTCTTACTCACTCTATCTGCATCTCTCTCTCTCTCTCAAATAAATAAATAAATAAATAAATAAATAATATTTTTTAATATTACAAAGGGAATTTATTGGATTAGCTTATGGTAGTCCAAAAGCAGTTGCAGGCCTGAGAATCAAGGAACCCAGTAGCTGCTCAGTCCACGTGGCTGGATGCCTCAGCAGGCCTAATCAGCACTGAAGGCATCCTGGAGGCTTCCTGAGGAGCCGCTGGTTTTCCATCCACGGGGGTCTTCAGTCCACACTGGTCTTCAGTCCATGCTGGAAGGCAGCAAGCAGAAGGAAAGAAGAGAATAATATATTTGGGGGGTGGGTGGGGTGGAGGGTTGAGATAGAATCTCACATTAACCCAGTCTGAACTGGAACTCATTATATAGTCAGTCTCAGGTTGGCCTGAACTCACAACAATCCTACCTCTGCCTCCTTAGTGCTCTACCACACCAGGCTCCCTAGATTGACTTTTTTTGTTGTTGTTGTTGTTGAGGTAGGGTCTCACTCTATCCCAGGCTGACCTGGAATTCACTATGTAGTCTCAGGGTGGCCTTGAACTCACATTGATCCTCTACCTCTGCCTCGTGAGTGCTGGGATTAAAAGCACGTGTCATCATGCCCAGTATCCCTCCTTCTTCTAAGCAACATTAATCTTTGGGGTTGCCCTGACAGATAGGTGGCTGGGAGCTCAACTGGTGACTGTCTTGTTCTCTGTGTCCCTAGGATTGTGCACCTGTGCCTGCGCAAGGCTGACCAGAAGCTGGTGATCATCAAGCAGATCCCAGTGGAGCAGATGACCAAGGAAGAGCGGCAGGCAGCACAGAATGAGTGCCAGGTGCTCAAGCTACTCAACCACCCCAATGTTATTGAGTATTATGAGAACTTCCTGGAGGACAAGGCCCTCATGATCGCCATGGAATATGCTCCAGGTAGGCCCCTCACCTCTGGAACAGGCTTTCCTAAAGGTAAGAAGTCAATAGTTATGGCCCCACTTTTATGACTCAGACAGGCTCCTTGCCCTATCTAGTCCCAGTGGTCTGTTTTGTAAAAGAAGAGGGATTGAGTGCTCACTCTCTCTTTCTGTCAAATAAATAAAATTAAAATCAATTAATTTTGGCCTGGAGAGATGGTTTAGCAGTTAAGCACTTAACTGTGAAGCCTAAGGACCCTGGTTTGAGGCTCGATTCCCCAGGACCCATGTAAGCCAGATGTACAAGGTGGCACATGCATCTGGAGTTCGTTTGCAGTGGCTGGAGGTCCTGGTGTGCCCATTGTTATCTATCTGCCTCTTTCTCTGTCTGTCACTCTCAAATAAATAAATAAATAAATAAATAAATAAATAAATAAATAATAAACAAGGGCTAGAGAGATGCCTTAGCAGTTAAGGTGCCTGCCTGCTAAGCCTAAGAACACCCGTTTGATTCTCCAGGTCCCATGTTTAGCCAGATGCAAAGTGACGCAAGGGCGCAATGCTGCACCTGCCCACAAGGGGGTGCACGCATCTGGAGTTCGTTCTCAGTGGCAGCCACTAGCATGCCCATTCTCTCTCTCTCTCTCTGACTCTCTCCAAAAAATAAATAAATAAACTAAACTAATTTTTTTTTTTTTTTGGTTTTTCAAGGTAGGGTCTCACTCTGGTCCAGACTGACCTGGAATTCACTCTGTAGTCTCAGGTTGGCTTTGGACTCACAGCAATCCTCCTACCTCTGCCTCCCGAGTGCTAGGATTAAAGGCATGTGCCACCACGCCCGGCAAACAAACGTTTTTTAAATTAATTTTTTTAATTTTTTTAAATTATTTTATTTATTTTTGGAGAGAGACACAGAGAGAGACAGACAGAGAGGGAGAGGGAGACAGATAGAGGTGGGCACGCTAGCAGTCTCTCAGCTGCTGTGAACAAAATCCAGATGTGTGCACCCCTTGTGGCCAAGTGCAGCATTTCACCCTTGCAACACTGCATCTGGGTAAACGTGGGACATGGAGATTGGAACCGGGTTCTTAGGGTTAGCAGACAGGCGCCTTAACCACTAAGCCATCTCTCCAGCCCTTAAATTATTATTATTATTATTATCTTTTTTTTTTTTTGGTTTTGCGCGGTAGGGTCTTACTCTGGTCCAGGCTGACCTGGAATTTACTATGTAGTCTCAGGGTGGCCTCGAACTCTCAGCGATCCTCCTACCTCTGCCTCCCGAGTGCTGGGATTAAAGGCGTGCACCACCACGCCTGGCCTTAAATTAATTTTTTAAAAAGTGGGCTAGACCCTGAGGGTGCACGCATTTGAATCCCAGGTCAGTCTGAGGCAGAGGTGAGACCCTCACCTTGGAAAAAAAAAAGCCCTGAGACACATGACTTAGCAGGTCAGCCTGGGCTTGCCTGCAAAAAAAAAAAAAAAAAAAAAAAAAAAAAAAAAAAAGTGGGCTAGACCCTGAGGCTACATAGTGAATTCCAGGTCAGTCTGAGCTAGAGTGAGACCCTACCTTGGAAAAAAATTCTCCTTCACATGATTTCTGTCTCAATGCACTTGCCTGCAAAGCCTAAGGAAATTAATTGATTCTCCAGTACTCAAAAGAAAGAGGAGCTGGGGATGGTGGCACAAGTGTCTGGAGTTCATTTGTGGTGGTTAGAGGCTCTGGCATGCCCATTCTCCTTCTCTCTCTCTCTGTCTCTCTGATGCTCTCTCAGTTAAATAAATTAATTAAATTAAAGAAAAAGAAAGAGGAGCTGGGGATGGTGGCACACGCCTTTAATCCCAGCACTCAGGAGGCAGAGGTAGGAGGATTGCTGAGTGTTCAAGGACACCCTGAGACTACGTAGTGAAAGGTCATCCTAAGCTAGAGTGAGACCTTAACTTGAAAAACCAAAAAAAGGAAGGAAGGAAGGGTGGGAGGAAGGAAGGAAGGAAGGAAGGAAGGAAGGAAGGAAGGAAGGAAGGAAGGAAGGAAGGAAGGGAAAAAAGAGGGGTTATCTCTGGTATGGAAAAGTCTAGATCTTGATGCATGCCTTGGGCCACAGGCGGCACTCTGGCCGAGTTCATCCACAAGCGCTGCAATTCCCTGCTGGAGGAGGAGACCATCCTTCACTTCTTCGTGCAGATCCTGCTTGCACTGCATCATGTGCACACTCACCTCATCCTGCACAGGGACCTCAAGACCCAGAACATCCTTCTTGACAAGCACCGCATGGTTGTCAAGATTGGTGACTTTGGCATCTCCAAGATCCTCAGCAGCAAGAGCAAGGCCTACACGGTGCCTGGTCATCGAGGGGACCCTGAGGGTGTTAGAGGTTTTGAGAGCCAAGGCCTACCCTATATCCCTAACTTCACATGTTTCCCCCCCCAAAAAAACGTGGCTCCTTGGTCCCTGGCAGTGTGGTCCTATAAGAGGAAATACCTCGGATTGCTTGAAGAAGCTGTCCTAAAATGAGTCTGTCACCCAAGCTCCCGCCCCTGCTCCTCCCTCTCCCCAGGGCTGTAATACTGGCCTTCTGTCTTGCAGGTGGTGGGTACTCCATGCTACATCTCCCCTGAGCTGTGTGAGGGTAAACCCTACAACCAGAAGAGTGACATCTGGGCTCTGGGCTGTGTCCTCTATGAGCTGGCCAGCCTCAAAAGAGCCTTTGAGGCTGCAGTGAGTATCAGCATCCCTAAATGGACACTGGGAAACCTCACTCCCCTTGCCATAGCCCTCTGCTCCAACCACTTCTCCCTTCCCTCTCTTGTAGCTGAGTCATGTCTCTCCCTCATGCTGGTGGGTGATCCTAGGGTGAGGCTGTGACCCTCCCTAGCTCTGGGGTAGGGCTTGAAATCTGTGAGACTGAGAGCATAGCTGTAATTCCTGAATCTTCTATCAGATTAGGGACACTCCCAAAGTCAAGCCTGAAGTTTTGCAAACCACCTGGGGTTTCTGAGGACATAGCTACAACTCCCTTATCACATTAAGATTCCTGAATGGAAGGTTTGGCTCCTGCCATCTAAGAGTCTCCAGATGAGACTGAAGTTTCCCACAGGCATTCCTATACTCATTCTGTCAGTTAAGGGTACAGCTGTACTTAAGAGCCCAATCCAACACCCTGGCCATCCCCCAACGTGGGTGCCTTCACAGAACCTGCCAGCACTTGTGCTCAAGATCATGAGTGGCACTTTTGCGCCCATCTCTGACCGGTACAGCCCGGAGCTCCGCCAACTTGTCCTGAGTCTGCTCAGCCTGGAGCCTGCACAGCGGCCGTCACTGAGCCACATCATGGCACAGCCCCTCTGCATCCGGGCCCTCCTCAATCTTCACACTGACGTGGGCAGCGTCCGCATGCGGAGGCCTGTGCAGGGGAAGGGGTCCTGGGCCGCAGGGGCGGGGGCACCCAATGGGGACACGGGAGACCTAGGGAGAAGCCTTTATTCCTGTGCATAGGATTGTCAGAGCCATCCATGTTCTGAGGCCTTCATTGTCCCACAGGGCAGAGAAGTCCCTGGCCCCAGGACCATCTATTGCTTCTGGCAGCACAGGGAGCAGGACCACCAGTGTCCGATGCAGGGGTAAGTCCCAAGAGGCGGGACTTAGAAGTCTCATACTGTCCAATTCACGCCCGATTAATTGGCCTGATGCCCGTCCCTGCAGGTGTTCCCCGGGGACCTGTGAGGCCAACCATCCCTCCGCCACTGTCCTCAGTGTACACCTGGGGTGGTGGGCTCAGTGCTCCCCTGCGCTTGCCCATGCTCAACACAGAGGTGGTCCAGGTGGCCGCTGGGCGTACACAGAAGGCTGGCGTCACGCGCTCAGGTCGTCTCATCTTGTGGGAGGTGAGCAGGTGGGCTGTGGGCCTGTACAGGGGTAAAGGTGGGAAGCCTAGAAAAAGGGATTGAAGGTGTTCAAACTTCCCACTCCTCCCGCAGGCCCCGCCTCTGGGCGCTGGAGCTCCTCTCCCTGGAGCAGTGGAGCAGTCTCGGCCACAGTTCATCTCCCGTTTCCTGGAGGGTCAGTCCGGAGTGACCATCAAGCACGTGGCCTGCGGGGACCTGTTCACGGCTTGCCTGACTGGTGCGCCTGTCAGGGGAGTGGCCTGTAGGGACTTAGAAAGCCAGACTGAGTAACTTCTCTCCTAGCAAGTTAATGCTTCCCTCTCCTGAAGAGTTACTGCTTCTCCAGCCTAGGAGACCTTACTTGCACTGTTTGCTTTTCCTGAAAGCAAACTGGAAAGGTGTGATAGGATCCCTAGGTAACAGATGGGAAACTAAGGCTCTGAGTGGCTCTTGTCCAAAATCACACACCACAGAAAGATCTCTGTCTGTCGCCCCCATCCTATCCTCCTGAACTCAGCCCCTGATTTCTTTTCTTTTCTTTTCTTTTTTCCTCCTTCCTTTTTTCTTTCCTTCTCTCTCTCTCTCTCTCTCTTTTTTGGTTTTTTAAAGTAGGGTCTCAGGCCGGGCGTGATGGTGCACACCTTTAATCCCAGCCCTGGGGAGGCAGAGGTAGGAGGATCATCATGACTTTAAAGCCACCCTGAGACTACATAGTGAATTCCAGGTCAGCTGGGCTAGAGTGAGACCCTACCTCGAAAAAAAAAAAAAAAAAGATTAAACTAGGGTCTCACTCTAGCTCAGGCTTTTCTGGAATTCACTATGTAGTTCCAGCTGGCCTCAAATTCATGGCAATCTTTCTACCTCTGCCTCCCAAGTGCTGGAATTAAAGGCGTGCACCACCATGCTGGGCCCTCTTTCCTTTTCTTTGCCCCTCTCTCTTAGTCCTGGGGATTGAAATTTGGGCCTTGCACATAACAGGCTTACACTCTACTACTGAGTTATATCCCCAGCCCTTATTTTTTATTATTTATTCACTTATTTTTTTTTTGAGATAAGGTCTTGCTCTAGCCCTGGCTGACCTGGAATTCACTGTGTAGTCTCAAGGTGGCCTCAGGGTGAACTCTTGGTGATCCTCCTATCTCTTGCCTCCCAAGTGCTGGGATTAAAGGTGTGCACCACCACGCCCGGCTCCCAGCCCTTTTTTTTTTTTTTTTTGTGTTTTTTTTTTTTTTTTCCAGGTAGGTTCTCACTCTAGCTCAGGCTGACCTGGATTTCACAATGTAGTCTCAGGGTGGTCTCGAATTCATGGTGATCCTACCTCTCCCTCCGAATGTTGCCACCATGCCCAGCCCCAGCCCTTTTTATTTTATTTTATTTTATTTTATTTTATTTTATTTTATTTTATTTTATTTTATTTTATTTTATTATTTTATTTATTATTTTTATTTTATTTTATTATTTATTTATTTTTGTTTTGTTTTGTTTTTCGAGATAGGGTCTCACTCTAGCCCAGGCTGACCTGGAATTCACTCTGTATTCTCAGGGTGGCCTCGAACTCATGGCAATCCTCCTACTTCTGCCTCCCGAGTGCTGGGATTACAGGCGTGTGCCACCACGCCCGGCCTTATTTTATTTTATTTTATTTTTTTATTGGTTTTTCGAGGTAGGGTCTTGCTCTAGCCCAGGCTGACCTGGAATTCACTATGTAGTCTTAGGGTGGACTCGAACTTACGGCAATCCTCCTACCTCTGCCTCCAGAGTGCTGGGATTAAAGGCTGCCACCATGCCCAGTTTATTTTTATTTATTTATTTGAGAGAGGGAAAAAGGCAGAGGGGGGGGAGGGAGGAAAAGAATGGGCTTGCCAGGGTTTCCAGCCACTGCAAATGAACTCCAGATGCCTGTGCCACCTTGTGCATCTGGCTTATGTGGGTCCTGGGGAATCAAACCAAGGTCCTTTGGCTTTGCAGGCAAGTGCCTTAACAGCTAAGCCATGTCTCCAGCCCCCCAGCCTTTTTTTTTTTTTTTTTTTTTTTTTTTTTTGGTTTTTCGAGGTAGGGTCTCACTCTAGCCCAGGCTGACTGGAATTCACTCTGTAGTCTCAGGGTGGCCTTGGACTCATGGCGATCCTCCTACCTCTGCCTCCTGAGTGCTGGGATTCAAGGTGTGCGCCAGCATGCCAGACCCCCCCCAGCCCTTTTTAAACAGCATCTCACTAAGTTGCCTATGTAGGCTTTCAACTTGCATTCCTCCCTCTCTCTCATGAGGGAGCTGGGATAACAGGCCTGTGCCACCAAGCCAGGCTCTGGCTTCCAATTTTATCTTGCTCTATCAACCCATAAGCGAACTGAGCTACTTGTGAAAACAGTCTCACTCTCTCTCTTTCCTTACTGCCATCCTCCCCAGACAGAGGCATCATCATGACTTTTGGCAGCGGCAGTAATGGGTGTCTAGGCCATGGCAACCTCACTGACATCAGCCAGGTGGGTGTCATGTGCCCCGAGAAGGGAAGTGAGAGAATGCATGCCAGTGAGCCCATATGTGACAGCTGACACCAAGTTGGGTGGGGCATCAGGGAGGCCCCAGGAACCACATGTTTCAATAACACTCTGGCTGCACCTGCCGTGTGCTGGAATAGGGAAAGTACAGAAAAACTTGGTTTAGCCCTGTATGTGGGGGCTCACTCATTTAATCCCAGTACTCAGGAGACTGAGGTACGATCACTGACTTGAGGCCAGCCTGGGCTATAGAGTAAGTGAGTTCTAGGTCAGCCTGGAGTAGAGTATAACTTTGCCACAAAAAAAAAAAAAAAACCACAAGACCAGGCTTCCCCAGTGGTTTCCCACCTGGCACCGGCACTGTGTAAACCTGTTCCCCAGCATGGAGTTAAAGGGCCAACTTCTAAGAATCTACAGCTCCAAATCCATGCCTGCTGGTGTGCTGGAACCACGATGGGAGGCTAGTCCCAGACCTCTTCCCAGTTCCTTTATTTCTTTCTCTAGCCTACCATTGTGGAAGCCTTGCTGGGCTATGAGATGGTGCAGGTGGCCTGTGGGGCCTCTCATGTATTGGCCCTGTCAACTGAGCGAGAACTATTTGCCTGGGGCCGAGGAGATGGCGGTAAGCTTCCTACACAAGCTCCAGCCTTTGGGTCCTTCTCAAACCTTCCTACTCCATGCTTTGTTTTCCTTCTCTCAAATTTTATTCACTGGTTGGACAAACCATTATTACCAACCAACCTACCTTCCTTTCTTCCTTCCTCCTTTCCCTTCCTTTTCATTCCTTTTTTTCAACGTAGGGTCTGCTGGGCTTGGTGGCACACACATTTAATTCCAGCACTTGGGAAGCAGAGGTAGGAGGACTACCGACAGTTCAAGGCTACCCTGAGAGTACATAGTGAATTCTGGGTCAGCCTGAGCTAGAGTGAGGCCCTACCTTGAAAAACCCCCCAAAAAAGGGGGAACTGGAGAGGTGACTTAGTTGTTAAGGCACATACCTGTGAAGCCTAAGAACCCAGGTTTGATTCTCCAGGTCCCACATAAGCCAGATGCACATGGTGGCGCATGCAACTGGAGTTCATTTGCAGTGTCTAAAGGCCCTGGCACACCCATTCTCCCTCTCTCCCTCTTTCTGTCTCTAATAACTAAATAATAATAATAATAATAAAGATAGGTCTCACTCTAGTTCAGGCTGACCTGGAATTCACTATTTAGTCACAGGGTGGCCTCGAACTCATGGTGATCCTCCTACCTCTGCTTCTCGAGTGCTAGGATTAAGGCCACCACATCCAGCTTAAAAGGATATTTTAAAATATATTTTTATTCATTTATTTGAGAGAAAGAGGCAGAGAGAGAGAGAGAGAATAAATCAGCACTCCAGGGCCTCCAGTCACTGCATATGAACAAGATGCACCACCTTGTTGCATCTGGCTTACGTGGGTTCTGGGGAATTGAACCTAGGTTCTTTAGCTTTGCAGGCAAGCGCCTTAACCACTAAGCCATTTCTCCAGTCCCTTTTTTTTTTTTTTTTTTTTTTTTTTGAGACAAGGCTACTTTAAAAAAGTTTTCCAGGCTGGGCATGTTGGCTCAGGCCTTTAATCCCAGTACTAGGGAAGTAAAGGTAGGACACTGAGAGTTCAAGGTCACCCTGAGATTACACAGTGAATTCCAGGTCAGCCTGGGTTAGAGTGAGACCCTACCTCAAAAAAAAAAAAAAAAATTCAGAGCTAGAGAGATGGCTTAGGGGTTAGATGCTTGCCTGCAAAGCCAAAGTACCCAGGTTTGATTTCCTATGTAAAGCCAGATGTACAAGGTGGTGAATGCATCTGGATTTTGTTTGTAATGGCTAGAAGCCCTGGCCCATCCACTCTCTCTCTCTCTCTTTCTATCTGATTCTTTCTCTTAAATAGATAAGATATTAAAAAAATTTTTTTCCAGCCAGACGTGGTGGCATACGCCTTTAATCCCAGCACATGGGAGGCAGAGGTAGGAGGATCGCCATGAGTTCGAAGCCACCTGAGAATACATAGTGAGTTTCAGGTCAGCCTGGGCTAGAGTGAGACCACACCTCGGAAAAAAAAAAAAAAGTTTTTTTTCAAGAGAGGGGGAGGGGATATGATGGTACATGGATTTGAGGTGGGAGGAAGTATGGGTGGGGAGGGAACTATCTTGGTTTATTGTCTATAATTGTGTGTGTGTTTTAACGTAGGGTCTCCATCTAGCCCAGGCTGACGTAGAACTCGCTCTGTAGTCTCAGGCTGGCCTTGAACTTATGACAATGAACCTCCTACCTCTGGCTCCCAAGTGCTGGAATTAAAGGCATGTGCCACCATGCCCGGCTGTATTGTCTATAATTATAGAAGCTGTCAATAAAAAGTTAAGAAGCCTGGCTGAGGAGGCAAAGGTAGGAGGATTGGATAGCCCTAAGTTTGAGGCCATCCTGAATTCCAGGTTAGCCTGGGCTAGAGAGAGACCCTACTTAGAAAATCCAAAATAAAGAAATAAAAAGTTAAGAAAAAAAGAGAGATCTGGTAAGATGGCTCAGCAGTTTAAGGTGCTTGCTTGCAAAGCCTGACAGCCTGGGTTTGATTCCCCAGCACCCATGTAAAGCCAGCTGCCCAGAGTAATGCATGTATCTGGAGTTTGTCTACAACAGCAGAAGGCCCTGGTGGACCCATACTTACACACTCTTTCTCTCATAAATAAATAAATAAATAAATAAATAAATAAAAAAATAAATAAATTGAAAACAAAAGGGAAGTTTATTAAAAAAGGGTTTCTTTCCAGCAGCAGGATCTAGGAACAGCTTCTCAGACTGAAGACAGCCTTCATTCTTGGTGTTCCCCTAGCAGGCCCTTCTCATTCTGGCATCACCACCCCTAAACCTCAGACTCATCCTATCTTGGTTTCTTCTTGTAGGAAGACTGGGATTAGGCACCAGGGAGTCCCATAGTTGCCCCCAGCAGGTGCCTATTCCCCCAGGACAGGAAGCCCAGAGAGTTGTATGTGGCATCGACTCTTCTATGATCCTTACCGTGCCTGGCCGAGCCTTGGCCTGTGGGAGCAACAGGTGAATAGCTGCGTCAGAATAATATACCTGCCTCCTTGGCCACAAGTCTTCCATTCTTCATTGTTTCCCTCCCCAAAGATCAGAACTGAAGAGGGCCCAGATCTCTGCTTATTCTGTTTAGGGTAGGAGGCTGGAGGTGGTGGGGCGGGCACTAGGGAGGCTGAGGTAGGAGGATTGCCATGAGTTTGAGGCCAGCATGGGCTACAGAGTGAGTTCCAGGTCAGCCTAGGCTAGAATGACACCCTACCTTGAAAAAAATCAAAAGAAAAAAATGTAGGGTAGCATCTGTCTGCTGGTGAGACAGATCCTACCATTCCTTGTCTCATCAGGTGAGGGAAAGGCAGCCTATTAGGTTATTAGATTTGGTGTCTGGCTCTGTCTTTAGGTTCAACAAGCTGGGCCTGGACCACCTATCACTGGCCGAGGAACCTGTTCCCCAGCAGCATGTGGAGGAGGTCCTGAACTTCACACCACTGGCATCCGCACCCCTGGATCAGGAGCCTCTGCTGAGTGTAGACCTGGGCACTGCTCATTCAGCTGCTGTGACTGGTGAATAGGACCTGGGCATTGGAGACCTAAGGGAACTCACCTGGACTCCTTGGGACCCCTGTTGAAGCACCCTTTTCTTTTTCTCCTCTTCTTTTATTTTATTTTATTTACTTATTTATTTATTTATTAGAGACAGAGAGAGGGAAAGAGAGAGAGGGAGAGTGAGAATGGGTGCGCCAGGGCCTCTAGCCACTGCAAACGAACTCCAGATGCTTGCGCCCCCTTGTGCATCTGGATTATGTAGGACCTGGAGAATCGAACCGGGATCCTTAGGCTTCACAGGCAAATGCCTTAACCGCTAAGCCCTTTCTCCTCTTCTTATCCCCACAGCCTCAGGAGACTGCTATACTTTCGGCAGTAATCAGCATGGACAGTTGGGCACCAGCGTTCGTCGGGGCAGCCGGGCACCCTGTCGGGTCCAAGGCCTTGAGGGCATCAAGATGGTGATGGTGGCCTGTGGGGATGCCTTCACTGTAGCCATTGGGGCAGGTGAGGGTGGGCATGGATGGGAGGTTACTTTCAGCACCCTCCTATTGGAGCCAGTCTGGCTGTCTGTTTTACAGCTGCTTGCTTAGGCTGTTCCCCAGCCCTTGGGATTTTTTTTTTTTTTGGCAGATGGTGAAGTGTTCTCTTGGGGTAAAGGGGCCCGAGGTCGACTGGGAAGGAGGGATGAGGATGCTGCACTTCCCAGGCCAGTGCAGCTAGACGAGACACACCCATACACGGTGACTTCAGTGTCCTGTTGCCATGGAAACACTCTCCTGGCTGTCCGATGTGAGTTATCTTTTCTTACATCACATAAGGGTCAGCCAGGTTGTCCTCTTCTCCTAACTTCATCCTCAGTAGTTACAACTCAAATTACCAAAAGCATCTTCTGCCTGGAGAGAAAGATAAACAAAAGCAGAAGCTGTGGCATGGGGGTGGGAGGGAGCGAGGGAGCCACCATGCTTCCTGCCTACATGGGCAAGAGTGGACTTCTTGGTCCTCACTGAAGCCTTCTGCCACTGTTCCCCAGGACTCATGTGCATTCTCTCTCCTAGTGCCTTCATCCTCTTGATGTTGAATCCCCATTTCTGGCTTGGTTGGGGTCCAATCTCCAGGGCCCAGATGGAGTGGAACTGGGTGATGCTTGCTGTAGGCATTGCCTCTTGGGCCTCTACAGAATTTTCTCTTTGATGTTCTCCAGCAGTCACAGATGAGCCAGTTCCCCCCTGAGGCACCAAGATAAAACCATGATGACCAACCAGATACTACTTCACCTCTCAGTGTTCTGGAAAAGCGCAGGTGCCTGAGGCACACCTGTTTCTAGCCTCCTGGACTGTCATCCATTCATCAGTGGGGTGGAAGGGCTAGTGAAACCCTGTTCTGCTTTTAGCCCTCCTCCTACCTCTTCTCCCACTCCTTCCCTTATTCAGTGTCTGCAGGTTCAGCCTGGCTGGAGTTGACAACCAAAACTAGTTGAACTTCAGAGCCTTTGCTATAAAAAAAAAAACTCCTTCTCTCCTGGCCTAGTTAGAAAATAAGTCCCCAGGCCCACTAGGAGCTCCATGTTTTGGAGAAGGGCAAGCCAGGGCCTGCCTGGACCGGCCATTAGGAATGCCTAAGCCCTCCAAAGCCCCGGGGCAGAGAGTCTGAGAGAGAGCCCCCTTTCAGTCTTCTCTCCCAAAGCAGGAATTTGCACAACTTCCGAGAGCCTCTTCCCCTGAGGGAGTGCTAGAGCCACGAAGTGGCTGCAGAGAGCAGCCTACTGAAGGTTACCCCTCAATCTGGCCATTTTCCAGGAAAAAAACAAAAAAAGGTAGCTAGGTCAGACCAGACCAGTTTCCCCAAAAGATTGGAAGTAGCACCAATAAAAGTATCAACTGCCTGTCTAGCATATGTTCTCTTCAGGGGTGGAGGTGGCCACCAGAAGCCCCAGACCTGGGCTGGGCCCCACTGTGGTTTCCCTGAGGAATGTGGGCGCAGCCAGAAGGCCAGAGGCCGGGGCCGAGGTTCCTCTGGCTCAACGCCCAGAGCGGCTTCCTTGCTTTAGTCGGACTGCTAGGATCTTCGGCTGCCTAGCACTTGGGAGCTGGGGGTATGGGTCTTTCTGGGTGGCCCCAAGAAAACACTGTGGCTTTCAAAGAAGCCAGCCGTCGTGGTGCACCCCAAGGAGCATTTCCTTGGAGTCCTGTGCCCCATTCCGGCGCACCCCCCAGCTTTGGGCAAGACCTCAGACAAGCCCTCAGTCCCTAAGAGAAGCCCCTGCTTCGGGGGCTGGGTGAGCCACTTTCAAGGATTGGGCTGTGTCGGGGCGTGACCCCGAAATCTCCCGGCTGGCAAAGTGGGCGGGCCGCCTTGGGGCGGGCGCTAGGACCGCGCGGGCGAGGCTCCGCCCCCTCTTCCGGCGGGCACGGGCGGGCGGACTCGCGGGCCGGGTCGGTCTCGGCCAGCAGTCGGCGCCGCCCGGAGCGGGGAACGCGGCCCGAGCGAGGCGCGGGCTGTGGGGCTGCCGCGTGCCCGGCCCCGCTCGCCCGTGCCCGCCGCCAGCCCGCCCGCCCGCCATGCCCGGCTTCGACTACAAGTTCCTGGAGAAGCCGAAGCGGCGGCTGCTGTGCCCGCTGTGCGGGAAGCCCATGCGCGAGCCCGTGCAGGTCTCCACCTGCGGCCACCGCTTCTGCGACACCTGCCTGCAGGAGTTCCTCAGGTGCGGCCCGGGACGGCGGGCGGGGGGGGGACACCGCGAGGGAGGGGCTCGGGCTCCAGGCACGTCGGGCCTTTGTCTGCACCGCGGCCCGTGCGTGACCTCGGGGGCGCCCACCGTGACGTCACGGGCAGGGAATGACGTCAGGGTCCTGGGGAAGACACCCCCTCTGCCCCCAAGTACTCATGAGTAGGGTCTCTGGTCTCAACTGCCCATCACCGGGTGGGAGAAAGTGCCTCGCCGGCGGGGCAGTGGTAGCCAAGCCGCCCTTCCTGACCCGGGGCCGGCCCTTCCCCCTCACCTGGGCGCCGCAGCGGCCTCAGCCTTGAACTTTGAGTCCTTCGGGAAGGGGAGAGACAAAGCCCCCTCTCCTGCGCGCCGCACTTCACGCCTCTGGAGTTTCCCCCCATCCAGCCCCTGTGCTTCTCTCGGGAGCTCAGAGAACGGCCGCTATTGTTCTCAGCTCTCACATCGATGCAAAGAAAGGCTGCGACTTGCCCAGGGTCACCCGGCTGAAGGCTTTCACCGAGCATAAAGCCCGGACTGCGTGCATGTGGTCACGCGATAGAGGGGCGGACTGTGACCTGCAGCCCTCCCCGCCACTTCAAACGGGAACCCTCGGGTATTTCTCCACTCTCTGGGGTCTTGACCAGGGCAGGTGGGCAAATACACCGTTCACCTCTTTGCTTACAGACTGTCCCCTGCCCTCTCACCACCCACGTCGTGCCTTGCCACCCACTCAGGCATTTCCCACGTCCCTGGACGCACTGGGCCATTTGAGTGTCTTGTCTACGGTGGGATCTGCTCGGGCCGCGGTTAAGGAGAGGGGAGATGAGGGAGCTCCCCTCATTCCTGGGGTGCTTGTGTCCCTGGAGCACCGGGAAAGCCGGGTCAGCTGTTGTGCCTCTGTCCAAGGCTGCTTGCTGTGCTCAGGGACCCAGGCTGGGGCCCCTGCCTCAGTGCTCCTTCCCGTGGCCCTTTGTTTTTTGTTCCCTGCAGCCGCCAGGCTCCTGCCTTCACATATGCTCCTGCACAAGTGGCCCCCTCCTCCCTCTCCTTTCCCTCCTCCCTCCCCTCTCCCTCCTCCCTTCAATGTACACACTTAACTCTCCCACAGACACACGGGCCCATTGTCTCCTCTGCTCCCTTCCCGGCCCTCTGGTTTCCAGATGAAGCCAGCTGAGCCAGCCCCCTCCAGCTGACCCACCCTTACTGCCTTGGGGTAGAGGCGGGAAGGGGGCTGTTGGGTCCAGTTCCCTCCTCCTCCTTCACCTCCTTCTTCTTGCCCCTCCTCCCGGAAATCCCCTCTTCCTCTCCCACAACCCCCTCCCCCCATCCTGTCTTCTCCCCTGGGCCTGGGCCTCCACTGCTCGGCCAGGAGCTGCCTCTGCCTCTCCCCTTCCCCCATCGCCTGAACTCCTGAATCCGTTGTGAGGCCTCTGGAGGAAGAGGTGGTTGAGCAGGCTCTGCCCCCCACTGTCACCCCTACCCTACTAGCTAGGGTGTCCTTAGCCCTGGACAAACCCTTGTCCTGGCTGGGCCCCAACCTGCAGGGTAAGCTTCTCCCTGAAGCCTAGGGACTTGCCTTAGTCTTCTCCCTGTCTTCAAAATCACTGGGTCAGCACATTCCTGAAGCAGCCAAGTAGATCCCCCTCCCCCTTGGCCCATTCCTCTTTCCTGCTTGTGCCAGGGCCATTACTCAGGTTGGGCCCCGGGTGGCTGCTTGCTCTATGCATACAGGCACACTCATCAGTGCCTGGGCGTGTATTGTTTTCTGCATTGGTGGCATGGCCAGTCGTAGTGGAGTCAGGAGGAAGTGGGTGCTAGGAATTGTACTGGGCACCAGGGGCACAGATTGCTCAGGCTCTCTGGAAAAATGCCTTTAGAGTAGAGCCACCATGTGGACTCTACTTCCGCCTAGAGGCCTGCCTGCCTTCCTCCTACCTACCTGACTCAGACCTGCCAGGAATTCCATGCCTAGAGGCCTTCAGTCCTGCTGGGTGAGACCTTGTCCTGCCTGGGCCATGGGGGAGGAAAAAGGGGACAGCTGTCCGGGATCAGAAAGCTTCAGCAACCCAAAGAGCAGTCTGTCACCAGTTTGAGAGCTCTGCTTGCCTGGACACTTTGACTTACCCATCCTCTGCTCTGCGTGCTGTCATAGGGCTTCTGTGAGAGGCAAGTTGCAGAGACTAGGGGGGAGTCTGAACACAAGGATCTTGCCTTTCCTTCCCTCTCCTTCAGGAGGCACACCCTCAAGGAGGAGGGGAGGGATGACATGATGTGGCCCCAAGCTGACCTTTGCCCTGGCTCTTGGCCTGGCATCTTCCTGGAGGCTGAGCAGTCCTGGCATTTAATCTTAAGTCCATCCCTGTTCATTTTCCCATCAGCTTTCAGGCTAGGCAGTGAAAAACCACCCTGGGCAGAGGGAGTATCAGGCAGGCAGCCTGTTTCCTAGTCCAGCTGCTGTTCTAGAGGGAGGGGGGTGCCAGCTGCCACCTTGTTAGCCAAATGCTGCCCGAGGCAGCTGTCTGTCTCCACTGGGTCGAGAATCCTTTTTTTGTGGTCTTTGGGTGCTCTTGAGAAGTGGTGCCCCTCTAGTGTCTGGGAACCTGTCTGGGGAGAGAAGGTTGCCCTGGCTGGGGGGGGCGTGACACCCCAGGGCTCTCCCCTTGACCCTGCCCTCTCTCCTTTCAGTGAAGGGGTCTTCAAATGCCCTGAGGACCAGCTTCCTCTGGACTATGCCAAGGTGAGTCCACCCTGAGACATAGAAGCTCAAGTACAGAGTATATAGGCTGCTGCCTTTTGTGGAGGCTAGAGCTGTTGACAGCCAGCGGGATCAGGGCCAATGTCAACCCTGTGTTTCAGGATCGTGTGCCCCCACAAAGGTAGCCTGTTCTCTCCCACCAGGCCAGTTTGCAAACGGAGGCTGTGTTTGCCCTGGAGGGCAGGCACAATGCCCAGCCTGTGGGGGTGCACAGAGCTGCTCTATGCTGATGCGAAATGCTCTTTCTCCTTCCGGTGGCAAGTTAGACCTGTGGCTGAGAGCCAGGAGGAAGAAAGAAGAGGGCAAGGGAGAGCCTGAGACCAAGCAGGCTGCTTCCCCAAAGGGAACATATTCCTGTGCAGACATACTGGAGACCCTGGGTTCCATGTCAAAGCAGATACCACCTGCTGTGTCCTTCATCCTTGGGCAGAGTGTGGCAAATAATCCAAGAGAGGACTTTACCCAAGAGAAACAGTTACTGGTTCTAAGCAGAGCGAGCCCGACTGAGGGTGGAGATGAGGTGGGAGTTGGGACTATAGCAGACACTAACTCTGACTGGTTCGCCATTGCTGCCCGCAGATCTACCCAGACCCAGAGCTGGAGGTGCAGGTGTTAGGCCTGCCTATCCGCTGCATCCATAGTGAGGAGGGCTGCCGGTGGAACGGGGCGCTTCGCCATCTCCAGGTGCGGCTCTGGGGTACAGGGCTGGGACTACCCCTTCCTTGGCAGACGCTGAGTGCAGTCTTTCCCGCCAGGGCCACCTGAATACCTGCAGCTTCAATGTAGTCCCTTGCCCGAATCGCTGCCCCGCCAAGCTGAGTCGTCGTGATCTGCCTGCGCACTTGCAGCACGACTGCCCCAAGCGCCGCCTCAAGTGTGAGTTCTGTGGCTGTGACTTCAGTGGGGAGGCCTATGAGGTGAGTGGGTCTAGGCTCTGGGTAAGGGCAGGGTGAGGCACCCAGTAGCCCAGGTGACTCAGCTCCTTTGACATTTCCAGAGCCATGAGGGCATGTGCCCCCAAGAGAGTGTATACTGTGAGAACAAGTGTGGTGCCCGCATGATGCGACGATTGTTGGCCCAGCATGCCACTTCCGAGTGCCCAAAGCGCACCCAGCCTTGTGCTTACTGCACCAAGGAGTTTGTCTTTGACACCATCCAGGTGAGGCCCTTCCTGAGCTGTGGTCTGTGGGGCAAGTGACAGGAGTCAGGTTAATGACCACCACCTGTCTCTGGTCTCAGAGCCATCAATACCAGTGCCCCCGGCTGCCTGTGCCCTGTCCCAACCAGTGTGGTGTAGGCACTGTGGCTCGAGAGGACCTTCAAGGACACCTGAAGGACAGCTGCAGCACTGCCTTGGTGCTCTGCCCGTTCAAAGAGTCTGGCTGCAAGCACAGGGTGAGATGTCCCTTCTACTTCTTGTAAGCCCCTCTTTTTTTTGAGAGAGAGACAGAGAATGGGCGTGCCAGTGGCCTCAGCTGCTGTGAAAGAACTCCAGATGCGTGCGCCCCCTTGTGGCGCATGTGCGACATTGAGCACTTTGCATCACCTTTTGCATCTGGCTAAACATGGGATCTGGAGAATCGAACCAGTGTTCTCAGGCTTGGCAGGCAGGTGCCTTCACCACTAAGCCATCTCTCCAGACCTTGTAAGGCCCTCTTTAACCCTCAGTTTGCTGGCTGTGCTGTGCCCTCCTGACCAGCTCTAGCTTCTAGCACCTTCTCTGTTTTTCCCATGTGCAACTGTGTGCCTACCTCTCCTTTCCCCTGAACTTTCCCCTTTGGTAACACTCCTTCTTTCTCCCTGTGGCCTGGTGTTTGGCATACAGTGCCCTAAGCTGGCAATGGCGCGGCATGTGGAGGAGAGTGTGAAGCCACATCTGGCGATGATGTGTGCCCTGGTGAGCAGGCAGCGGCAAGAGCTGCAGGAGCTTCGGCGAGAGCTAGAGGAGCTGTCCATAGGCAGTGATGGTGTGCTTATCTGGAAGATTGGCAGCTATGGGCGGCGGCTACAAGAAGCCAAGGCCAAGCCCAATCTGGAGTGCTTCAGCCCAGCCTTCTACACACATAAGTATGGTTATAAGCTGCAAGTGTCTGCGTTCCTCAACGGCAATGGCAGTGGCGAGGGCACACACCTCTCACTCTACATTCGTGTTCTGCCAGGTGCCTTTGACAATCTCCTTGAGTGGCCCTTTGCCCGTCGGGTCACCTTTTCCCTGCTGGATCAGAGCGACCCGGGTCTGGCTAAGCCACAGCATGTTACTGAGACTTTCCACCCTGATCCAAATTGGAAGAATTTCCAAAAGCCTGGCACTTGGCGAGGCTCCCTGGATGAGAGTTCTTTGGGCTTTGGATATCCCAAGTTCATCTCCCACCAGGACATCCGAAAGAGAAACTATGTACGGGATGATGCTGTGTTCATCCGTGCCTCTGTTGAACTGCCCCGGAAGATCCTCAGCTGAGAGAGCACAGCTGTTGGGGTTTAAAGGCGGGAGATAGGACATGACCTGTCAGGCACTGGCTGAACCTGAAGATGGGGCGGGACCCCCTTTCAGCTGCTTCTGCCAGGGTTCTGTTACCCTGCTCTCCCCCTACCACCACCATCCTCAGGTGCCTCCAATTGGTGCTTCAGCCCTGGCCGCTGAGGGGAGCAGCTCTCGGGGTTATCAAGGGCTGGAAACAAGTGATCCCAGGGCCTCTCTCTCCTCCTGGGCAGGGCAGACATGCCTTTGTACCGGCCACTTTCTATCGGGACTGAGGTGCCTGCTCAGGTGCTAAGTCCCAAGAGCCATAGGGGAGGGATTTAGGAAAGGGTGGGGTAGTTAAAAGAATCTGCCTTGAGATTAATTTCTTTTCCCCCTTACCCAGCTGTGTCCCCTCTGGTTATTTATTTCTTTAGTGCTAGAAGGGCACAGCAGGGGAGCCCTAATTTTTAATAAATTCTGAATTGTATTTATTAACTTGATTCCAGCCTGTCTCCTCCCAATTAGTTATGGCCCAGACAGAAACTGAAAGCTAAGGACCAGTGGGGTAATTGCTGTCTCTCTTGACTGCAATATCTAGCTCCCCTGATGGAACTCCTGGTGGGCAACATGGGAATTCAGTAGGCTTTGTGTTAGTGTTGCTTGCTGCTGCCCCCTAGTGCTTAGGTGGATTAGGTGCAGGTACTCGACTCCTAAGGCTGAAGTTCTGGTCTATATTTCACCAAACGCAGTTCTTGGTCAGTACTTCATTTGACTACTTGCTGATCATTGTGAGTACTTTCAGATGCTAAGCACTTTATAGCCATACAATAACTTTGGGGGGGGTGTTTCAAGGTAGGGTTTCATTCTACCCCAGGCTGACCTGAAATTCACTATGTAGTCTCAGAGTGGCTTCCAACTCACTGTGATCCTCCTACCTCTGCCTCCCAAGTGCTGGGATTAAAGGCATGCGCCACCACGTCCGGCTAATAATTCTTTAATACGGTCAACTGAATACCTTTTACCATCATAATAAATTGGCCTAGTGAAGTTGACGATGTATGTTCCTGAGAAAAAATGATGGAAGCATGGCCACATCTAGGGTCTGAGTTGAGGAATAGGGGCCTTTCAGATGTACAAAGCACTTGGTTTTCTCACCTATGCCATATTAATTTTTTTGGTTTTTTGAGGTAGAGTTTTGTTCTAGCACAGGCTAACCTGGAATTAACTATGGAGTCTCACGGTAGCCTTGAACTCATGGCGATCCTCCTACCTCTGCCTCCTGAGTGCTGGAATTAAAGGCGTGTGCCACAATGCCCGGCTTTTTTTTTCTTTGTTTTTTGCACTAATTTTTGCCTGTGATTACATTTCACCAGTGAGCTAGCGACACATGTAAATTGACCTATCAGTGCTCCTTCAGCTGGTTTGGGGCAAGGCCTGGATCCTCCCCACCTGTCTAAATGCCATAAACCTGCTTTTCTACACCTCTAGCCCCTGGATTCTCCAGCAGTGGTCTTACCCTTTTAGCCCAGTTCTGAGGAAAGGTCTAATGTGTGGGAACAGTTATGAGGTAAGGGAAAGTTTGGTCTACAGAGAAGGAGGTAAGGACCTTTATCAAATGAAAGAGCAGGACTGAGTCGGGGTTGGCCAGTCAGCTCCCCACTAGCCTACTGTTGTCGTGTCAGAGGCTGGGGACATGGCTTAGTGGTTAAAGCAAAGCCTGCCACCCCAGGTTGAACCCCTAGATACCTACATGAAACTAGACAGGCATTCGTTTGCAGCAGTAGGAAGTGGAAATTGGAGAACTTGTATCAAAGGTGGGCTTCCTTTGCTACCAGGTTACTGCATGACTGCAGGAGGCATAATAGAAAAGGGCTTGCAGTTGATACTAGTATGCAGCATGTAGTAGGCCTGGCCTCCATTCCAGTATTGTCATAATCACATGGAGCTCAGATCAGAGTCAAGTATGAGCTGAACTCACTCTTTTAACTGACCCATGGCAGACCGTAGGTCTTCAGAAGACTTGCAAATCCCTTATAAAAGGGCCCCACCCACAAAGGGCATGCCAAGAAGTGCTTTGTAAATGCACAGGGCATCAGCCTCAGCATTCACTACAGGAAGCTACCTGCTGACTGTTGTTACAGAGGGTTTGACTTCATTATCCGTGAATCCCATCTTACTACAAATATTGGAGACAGTGCAAATCAATATGGGGGATGAGACAGCTGCCTATTATCTCACCCTGTAAGCAATTCCAGTGTTGCAGGTGCAGGGTTTGATTTGCAAAACAGGTCTCCCTTAAAAAGACTGGTGGCCTTTAGAGTGATGCCAGGACTCTGGGCTTGTAGAGGGAGGAGCCCTAGGAGGTTGGTCTGAGGCCTCTAGCTGGGCCCATTCAGGCCTTGCATGAACTGGAAGTATGGCCTATGATGAATTGCCACAATACCTGGTCTGGGAAAATGGGTCAGGGAGGACTTTTGAGGGAGGATGAACATGATACTGCTGCTGCCACCACCACCACAAAACCAAAATCATCCCCTTTCTAGCAAGTGGGACAAACATCCGGAAAAAAAAAAAAAAAAAAAAAAAAACACTTCAAACATCCACATTAAACGAATAGGACAAGGTCAAAAGGTGAGATCTTTCATTTTACTGGTTTATAATCTTAAAAACCCCATCATACCCATAAACCACCACAGGTGAGTGAGATGGAGAATGAATGCTACAGTATGTGGAAAGATTGGGGAATCCAGGTGTTCTCTAGGTGTGGTATGGGATGGAGGCAGGGAGTGTGGGCAGGAGGCCCTCACTTGGGCCCTTATTGCTGGTTGGGGATTGGCTGGCAGAGAGGGTAGGGCTTGGGTTAAACTAGGAAACATCTCACACCAAAGGCGAGGGCAGTCAGTTGGGGGGGGGCGAGGGATCACAGTACATTTTCCATGCAGACTAGGGGTGGGAGTGAGAGCTTCAGAGACACCCCTATACAGGAAGAGATGGTTTTGAGGTTATTTGAAAGCCCCCAGATTGGAGTCCGGCCCAGTTTCCTATAGTGGCAGCACCCCTTCCAGGGAGAGGCATTTGGAGGTGGGGGCTGAAGGGTTACAGCAATAATATCTGGAGGTCAAGCAGGAGGTAAAGGGAGATAGTGGTGCTAATTTGACTCAAAAGCGGCAACTGGAGAGGGGGCCCTGGGTGAGACGGTGGACACCACCATGGAAGAAGACATCACACCAGAAGTTGCAGGGGCTCAGGGACAGGGGAGTACCAGTGTTCACAGACGGCAGGAAAACAATCAGGAACAATAAATTAGGACTTCATGTTGCTCTCATTTGGCATAACAATCAGGCATTTTTCTTTTTTTCTTTTTAAATATAAGGCAACTTGCCAACACATAATTTAAAAACTGGTCTCAGTCACATTGCTTCAGAAAAATTCTAGGGAAATTCATCACTAGAGAAATTCTGGCTAGAGAAGTGGATAGTAACCAGAACCCAAAATCTTAAAAAAATTATCAGTTCACATTCCCCAGAGACAAGAGAAAAGGTAAGGGCTTATTTGGCTCAAAACAAAAAGAGCCCAACTGTGCATCAACAGAAGATAGGTGCAAAAAATTACAACAAAACGTGATCTAAAGTTAGATTAAGTGTTGAATTTCTTTCTAGCCAACTAATTGTCACTTGGGTATGGAATAGATGAGAGATGCTCTAAGAATTGGCAAGGGACAAGAGGGGCTGTTTCCAATGGAAGCCCCTCTGGTGGTTAGAACCATGCTCATTTGGTAGAGGAAAGAGTCAAAGAGCTTAAGGCTTTGTGTTTTTTTTTCTTTTTTCTTTTGTTCTTCATTAAACTGAGGGGCTGCAAAAAGGTGACTAAGAGGGAATGTACCTGTGGGGCCACTCATCCACAATGCTACTCAAACCCACACTACATTCATACAGAACATGACATTTAAAACTTACAGTGTAGAGCAATATTCTTAGCCAGTGTAGAGAGAACCAAATGCATTTTAACTTTTTTTTTTCCTTTTTTTTTTTTTTTGGTGTTTTAAATTCCAAACTCCAATGTGATCATCCATCCTTAACCTAATTCCTCAAGTAAGGTAGTTGTTAACTTGTTTTTGTTGTTTGTTGAGGGGAAGGGGTAGGGATGAGGACAACAGTTGAGTTTGGAGAGAGGCAGCAGTGAGAACTGGTAAAGGGAGGGTTTTGGGTATGCCAGATGGCCACTGCATTTCTATAGATCTGGAAGAGGAGTCAGGAACCAAGATGCCAATATAAAGATTTTTTTCAACAAGTCTCAAGGCTTTGGCAAGGACAATTACAGTGGCTCAGGAGCAATGTAAATGCAAAACAAAGCCTTGAGTGGAAAACAGATGGGGGCGGGCAGATGAAGCTTGGGTCTGTTTTGATTTGACATTTTTGGATGAATAAACAACTTCCAGAGCACTTGGAAAGTCTGACTTCTTAGTCTCAGCGAGGTCTAGCTTAGGGGCATGGGCACTTCCCCTCATATATACACCTCAATCACAAAGGAAACAGGCAGAGAGGTTCAGCAAAAAATGGAAGGTGGCAGATCAGAAGGGTCAGGGTAGAAAGAATGGCGGAGAGGCAGGTGGATGAGAGAAAACCCTGGGATTACGTTCTAACATAAAGCCAAATGTTGCCGAGGGGAGGATAAGAGGACCCCCTTCTGCCCCCAATTAGATCCTGCCAAATTCCCTTCCTTAGACATCTAAGGATGATCACACTGGAGCAGTAAAACTTTGAAACTATCCAGTTACTTAAAAGTAAGACTAAACCTAGGAGGGCGATGTATGACATGATGCTTGAGGGGACACCATGGCTCCCTATCTATACCCTGGATGCTGAATATGAAGACTTCGACTATCTGTGGGATCAGGGGCTCGGGTGCCAGGGGCTCGGTGGGACTTGCTCAGCATGGCCAGGCTCTGTTCTCTGAAGCAGGCCTGCTGGAAATCTCCACTCAGGTAATCCACTGTTTGCATCAAGCTGTTCTGGCTTGCCACTGGACCGCCCACGGTCCCTGCTCGGTAGTGGGCCCCAGAAGCTGCTGCACAGTCGAGGGGTGCCCCTGTGGGCTGCCCGCCATGGAACGGCATGGCAAGGTCCTGAGACCCCGAGCTGTCGCTATTGGGAGTGGGCAGAATGTTGTTCCATAGGGGTTGGAAGTAGTGACCATTGGGGTAGGCCAGTGGGGCTGGCAGGCCGTTGACTGGTGGGGATGGGGTCGGCTTCTCCAGGGGTGGCTTCAGATGGAAGGACTGTGCCAGGCAGAGTTCCTGCGGGTAGGCAGGGGCTTTGCCCACAAAGCCAGGCCCTGCCAACTCCCGTCCTGCCACATGCTTGCCTGTAAGGCCAGAGGCTGGCGTTCCACCAGCCTCACTGCACATCTGTTGTAGGTGGGCCAGCTGGTGCTGGTTCCAGGCGACTGGCTTGAGGTCGCTAGGGTACCCAGTGGGGGGTCGAGAGATGCCCGTGGGCAGGTTGACAGGACCTGCAGCAGGCAATGCGGCTGTGGCCGCATGGGTGTGCTCCATGGGATTGACCACACATGAAGGCATTGGTGTGGGGACGTTGTGGGTCGACACCCGGGTGCTTGCATTGATGAGCAGACTGCGACTAATGGGGCTGGGATTGGCGATCTGGCCCTCACACACTGAGGTAGTGCTGATGCCTGCCCTCGTCTGGCAAAACTGGTTGATCTGGTGCACGATGCTGCTCAGGTCCGGGGGCTGGCTGTGCTGCAGAGTGGCCGCCATTGAAAGGGGGATAGTTGAGGTAGACACGGTCACATTCGGGGGGGCATCTGAGTCTGGCATCTTCCGGCCTCCATGCAGCAAGGGATTAGGGGGATGCTGGAGACCCTGGTGAGTCAGGGCCTGAGGGTGGACCAAACCCTGGGTTTGGGCCATGGGCTGAGGGTGGCCCAGGGCCTGAGGCTGCTGGAGGCTCTGAGGATGAGACAGTGCCTGTGGTGGTGGGATACCCTGAGGGTGCTGCAGCGTCTGGGGAGGGGCATGGGCCAGGGTCTGTGCATGCTGCAGGGCCTGCTGGCGGGCCAGAGCCTGAGCCTGTGGGTGGGCTAAAGTGCTGGGTGCCACAGTAGCATAGGGCGCCACTGGGGGGTTCATGATGGCCTCAGGGAGTAATCGGGCTCGGGTGCCGTCAAAGTCCTTGAGTATGCTTTTGGCTGGCACTTTGACAATGGCAAGTAGGCCTGCCTTGGTGGCAGCCTGAGTCGGATAGGGGCTGTAGCGCTGGGCTGATGTGTCGAGGCCGTTCACAGTACGACGAACGTGTTTCCGCTGGGGAACCTTCACACTGTTGGGGAAGATTTTTATAGTCAGTGGGTTGTTTGCCACCTTCTTAGCATACGCGTCCAATTCGGCTGGGGTAGGATAGTGAGCAGTTCTCATTTTCTGTGTAGTGTCCCCTAGAGAGAGAGAGAGAGAGAGAGAGAAAGAGAGGGGGGGAAGGAGAGCAGAAAGGAGGGGAGCTCATCAGTGCCAAGCCAACTAAGTCCCCTGAAGCTGTGAGGAGGGTTAGGTTGTCTCCTGTGGCCTACACTCTAGGTCCAGCAGCAGTCCCACAATCACAAGCACTACTGACACTAAGTACATACAGTAGGCCAGGTCTGGTGCTAGGGAATAGGCTTCCTCAATGATCCTTACTCTACTGTCTAAGAGGCAAGTGCTATTGTGAGCCTCATTTTATAAATGAAGTCACTAAAGATCAAGAAGGCAAAGTTGCTTTCCAAGTCTTGGAGAGTCACAACTTTGCCAACTTTCACAGAGGTAACCAAGAGTTCATCCCTATATGGAACTACAAGTTCCTATTAGCCCAAATTGGCATGAGGTTAATGATTCTAAGCAGATCTACATGCCAGGGCCCTCAGTGGCCACTCAGTCCCTTTTCCTAACACTCTGGTAAAGAGTCTCTACTCTTCAGTCTGCAGTGGCCAGAGCGGCATCACCTTTCCTTTGTGCTTCAGCAGCTGGGGGTACCATGCCCATGGGTGGACATGCTCATCAGACACAGTGTACAGGACACTTCTTTTTGAGGAAAAGAGGAGGCAAATGCCAACATTTCTCTCCATCCTCATTCACAAGTTCACTTTTGTTGACAGTTTACCCAGTGCCTGAACTGACTGAAGATTAAAGGCTTTATTTATTTGCCTGTGTGAAGGGAGGATAATAATAAATGATAGGGCAGCAGGGAGGGAACTGAGAAGAAAGAGTTCAGAGCATCTCTAAATCCTAGTAGCCAAAATTAGTCTGTATTTGGACCATGTCAACTGTCACTTTCCAATAAGAAACAGAAAAAGTCTGCCTTCCTTTGGAGACTACGGAAATACCCGCTCAATGTGCCTCATTAATGTTAACAGTCTCTTTGTTCCCATCTCCCGGGTGCCTCCCATCAGGAGGCTCCAGCGGATATTGGGATTCCAGTCCAAAAGGAAGACTTTCTCATAACAAGAGCTCTTTAGGGATGCCCAGTTCCTGCAAAGGATCTCTTTTTTGTTCTTTTCTCAGAGAAAGGGTCTACCCTGAATATGCCTCCAAAATGCTTAATAAATGCTTGTTGAATGAGTAAGTGTACACACTACCAAGCAAAAGGAAAATGGCTTGGCTGGGAGCCTGGGCTCAGCTGGCTGACTCTCCCTACTTCCTCCCCTGGCAGAAAGCAGCCAGGAAAGACCAAGGACTAATCTGCTGAATGCCCAGCTGGTGGCTTCTGTTGGCCTTGGCCCAAAGGAGACTCCATTCAAAATCATGTCACTTTGCATCAACTGGAACAGAAGTAGACTAGTGAGTGTGTTAGAAGGAATAAGGCATAGCTGCAGCAACTGCTTAGAAAATGCTGCTTTCTGAAGTAGGAAAAGAAAAGTTCAAGTCTAGGAAGTACAGAAATATTTGGTCCATGCTCAAAAAGGCAGACCTAAGGGTTGGGGAGATAGCTCAATCGGTAGAGTACTTGCTTAGCACTAAGCCTAGATTGGAGTGATGGCTTAGTGGTTAAGATGCTTGCCTGCAAAGCCTAAGGACCCAGGTTTGACTCCCTAATACCCACATAAGCCAGACGTACAAGGTGGCACACGCATCTGGAGTTCACTTGCAGTGGCTAGAGGCCCTGGTACGCCCATTCTCTCTCAATCTGCACCCCCCAATACATAGATACATACATAAATTTTTTTGTTTGTTTGTTTTGGTTTTTCCAGGTAGGGTCTCGCTCTATCTCAGGCTGACCTGGAATTCACTATGTAGTCTCAGGGTGGCCTCGAACTCACAGCAATCCTCCTACCTCTGCCTCCCAAGTGCTGGGATTAAGGATCCCTGTGAGTTCACAGCCAGCCTGAGACTACATAATGAATTCCAGGTCAGCCTGGGCTAGTGCAAGTCCCTACCTCGGGGAGGGGGGGGGAGGCTCTCTTGGAGAAACACTGTGTAAACATGAACTATGGCTGGCTGTTGATAGGTATTCAAGGACGGCAGCTTTGGCTGAGTGTGCACACAGTCAGGACAAAGCAAACTAATTAAAGAAGGAGCAAATGCAGGACCTTGGCCTTGAGGCTGAGAGTTAAATGTGGAAAGCAGTGTTGTCTAGTCTATCTAGAGATAGAGGAAAGAGAGAGAATAGGCATGCCAGGGCCTTCTGCCACTGCAAATGGGTCCTGGCATGCCCATTCTCTTATATCTCTCTATCTCGTCTATCTCTCTCTGCTTGCAAACACATAAAAATATTTTTAAAAAATTTAAGCAGGGGCTGGAGAGATGGCTTAACGGTTGTTTGCCTGTAAAACCAAAGAACCTTGGTTCGATTCCCTAGGACCCATGTAAGCCAGATGCACAAGTGGGCACATGTATCTGGAGTTTAGTTTGCAGTGGCTGGCATGCCCATTCTCTCTCCCCTCTCTCAAATCAATAAATAATTTTTTTTTTTTTTTTTTTTTAGAAAATCTCAAAACTGTGAGGAGGGTTAATCAAAAAGGTTAAAATGAGCCAGGTGTGGTGGCACATGCCTTTAATTCCAGCATTTGGGAAGCAGAGGTAGGAGGCTCACCATGAGTTTGAGGCCACCCTGAGACTACATAGTTAATTCCAGATCAGCCTGGGCTAGAGTGAGACCCTACCTCAAAAAAATAAAACAAAAACAAAAAGGGCTGGAGAAATGGCTTAGAGGTTAAGGCACCTGCCTGCCAAGCCTAAGAACTCCAGTTCCAATCTCCAGGTCCCACATTTTAACCAGATACAAAAAGTGATGCAAGGGCACAATGCCGCACTTGCCCACAAGGGGGCACAAGCATCTGGAATTCGTTCACAGTGGCTTAGAGGCCGCTGGTGCGCCCATTCTATCTCTCTGTCTCTCTTAAATAAAAAAATTGGGCTGAAGCCGGGCGTGGTGGCGCACGCCTTTAATCCCAGCACTCGGGAGGCAGAGGTAGGAGGATCGCCGAGAGTTTGAGGCCACCCTGAGACTACATAGTTAATTCCAGGTCAGCCTGGACCAGAGTGAAACCCTACCTTGCAAAACCAAAAAAAAAAAAAAAAAAAAAAAAATTGGGCTGGAGAGATGGCTTAGCATTTAAGGCATTTGCCTGCAAAGCCAAATGACCTTGGTTCAATTCCCCAGGACCCACATAAGCCAGATGCACAAGGTGGCGCATGCATCTGGAGTTCATTTGCAGTGGCTGGAGGCCCTTGTGCACCCATTCTCTCTTCTTTCTCTCTCTGCCTCTTTCTCTCTCACTCTCTCAAATAAATAAATAAAATTAAAAAAAAATTTAACCAGCACATGCCTTTAATCCCAGCTCTCAGAAGGCTGAAGGAGAATCACCATGAATTCCAGGCCAGCCTGGGTTACAGCCTCGAAAAACAAAAAGAGAGGGGAGAGGGAGGGAGGTGGGGCTATATAGGATTATTGAAGAATAAATCAAAGCATGGTTAGATACACACTCACCTATAGTCCCAGCTACTTGGTAGCCTGGGGCAGAAGGATCACTTGATCCCAGGAGTTTGAACCATTCTGGGCGACATACAGAGCCCAAGTCTCAACAAAGAAAACAAATAAGAACATATGGGGGAAAAATTCCAAAAACTCTATATAGTTCCTAGCACTCAGCAAGTCACTGGGTTAATTTGCAATTTCTACAACCTCCCACTAGGGGTCACACAGATATCTAAAGAAGTAAAAAGTGATTAGAATATTTACCTTGGCCTCCTGAATGCTGAGACAAAAGGTGTATACTACCATGCCATGCTAACTTTATTTTTCCAATTACTAGGAGGGGCACTTTAGGTCAAGACTGACCTGAAAATTAGTCTGTAGCCACACACTGGCCTGGAACTCACAACAATCTTCCTACCACAGCCTCCCAAGAGCTAAGAATTAAAGGTGTGAGTTACCATGCCCGGCTTAAATATATGAATTTATTTATCTGTAAGTAGAAAGAGATAGCGATAAAAGAGAGAGGGTAGGCATGCCAGGGCCTCCTGTCACTACAAATGAACTGCAAATGCATGCATCACTTTGTGCATCCGACTTTTACATGGGTATGGGGAATCAAACCCAGGCAATCAGGCTTTGTAAACAAGTGCCTTTAATCACTGAGCCAGCCATCTCTCCAGCCCTTTCAAACTTTTGGGGGTGAGGTTTCCAAGGTAGGGTTTCACTCTAGCACCAGGTTGACCTTGAGTTCACTATGTAGTCTCCCGGTGGCCTCAAAGTCATGATGATCCTCCTACCTCTGCTTCTCAAGTGCTAAGATTAAAGGCTTAAAGGTGTGAGCTACCATGGGTGCTCCAGGATCTCCAGCCACTGTAAATGAACACTCCAGATATATGTGCCCCTCTGTGTGTCTAGCTTTACATGGGTCCTGGGGAAATGGAACCTGGGTTGTTAGCCTTTGCTGGTAAGCACCTTGACTGCTGAGCCATCTCTCTAGCCCCAACATTTTTTTTTTTTTTTATTGAGAGAGAGAGAGAGAAAAAAACAGCATGCCAGGGCCTCCAGCCACTGCAATTGAACTCCAGACGCATGGGCCACCTTGTATGCAAGTATGACCTTGTGCATCTGGCTTACATGGGTTCTGGGGGAGTTGAACCTGGGCCCTTAGGCTTTACAAGTAAGTGCCTGAATAGCTAATCCATCTCTCCAGCTCCAGCCCCAACGTTTTATTTTGACACAGGCTTTCACTGGTCTTGAGCTTGTGATCCTCTGTCTCAGTCTTCTAAGTAGCTAGGGTTTAGGCCTTAAAACACATCTCTTGTGGTTCGCAAAGCTAAAAATTTCTGCTATCTGGCACTTACATAAAAAGTTTGCTAATAGCTGTCATAAAGGACATAGATAGTGAAGAAGCACTCTATACTATTAAAGGAAAATGTCACTATCTTATTACATTTCCCCCTTTTGCTCTGAAAAGATTTATTCCAAATCCAGGGCTGTTTTGTGGGTATATGATGCATGTGACTGCAATTTTGTATAGTGTGTGCATGTAGAAGTCAGAGAACAATATCCGGTGTGGGTCCTTGCCTTGTACCATGTTTCAGGCAGGGACTTCTTATTTACTGCACTGCTTTCACCAGGCTAGCCAGCCCACAAGGCTTCCAGGTGACTCTCCTGTCTCTGCTTCTTTTTTGCTGCAGGGTGCTAGGATTATAGATGCTTGTGCAAAAGCATTGGCTTTACAGGGGTTCTGGGAAAGAACTCAGCTACTTAGGCTTGCACAGCAAGCACTTTATCTACTAAGCTAGTTCTCAGCTCAGAGCTTTTTGTTGTTGTTGCTGTTTCTTGACTAGGGTCTCACTCTAGCCTCAAACTCAGTGTTCCTCCTACACCTGCTGGGATTAAAAGTTTGTACCACAGTCTGGAGAGATGGCTTAGCGGTTAAGGCGCCTGCCTGCTAAGCCTAAGAACCGAGTTCCAATCTCCAGGTCCCACGTTTAGCCAGATGCAAAGTGACGCAAGGGCGCAATGCCACACTTGACCACAAGGGGGTGCATGCATCTGGATTTCGTTCACAGCAGCTGAGAGACTGCTGACACGCCCATTCTCTTTCTGTCTCCCTCTCCTTCTCTCTCTGTCTGTCTCTCTCCAAAAATTAAATTAAATTAAATTAAAAAGTTTGTACCAGCACACACACACAGCAGAGCTGTTTTTTTGTTTTTTGGTTTGTTTGTTTTTTGTTGTTGTTGTTTTTGAGGTAGGGTTTCACTCTAGTCCAGGCTAATCTGGAACTCACTATGTAGTCACAGGGTGGCCTCGAACTCACTGTGATCCTCCTACCTCTGCCTCCTCGAGTGCTGGGATTAAAGGCATGTGCCACCATGCCCAGCTCTGTTTTTTGTTTTTTTGTTTTGTTTTGTTTTGGTTTTTGCAAGGTAGGGTCTCACTCTGGTCCAGGCTGACCTGGAATTCACTCTGTAGTCTCAGGGTGGCCTCGAACTCTCGGCGATCCTCCTACCTCTGCCTCCCCAGTGCTGGGATTAAAGGCGTGCGCCACCACGCCCAGCTCCGGCTCTGTTTTTTCATACTTAGATACTACACATGTAGTAATGAACCAGGAACAGATTATTTTCTGTAGTAATGAGCCAAGAATAGAATATTTTCTTTGTATACCATGTAGTTGAGTGATAGAAGACGGGAATCTAGAAAATATGACCTATGATGTTCCAATTTTATCCAAAGTGACACAATGGCGCAATGCTGCACATTCACCACAAGGGGGCACACACATCTGGAGTTCATTCACAGCAGCTGAGAGGCCACTGGCATGCCCATTCTCTCTCTCTCTCTCTCCCTCTCTCTCAAAAAAAAAAAAAAAAAAAAAAGCTCAGTTTTAAGAGAAGTATACTGGCGGGCAAATGCCCACAGGGAACGAGCAAGCTACCTCCCAACTCTTCTGATGGTAAAAGTTTATTCACTTGCTGTGAATTGAAGTCATGCTGGTTCAGAAAGCAGGCAGCAAAGCCAAAGAGAACTATCTAGTTCTATAGTACAGTATGAAGAGTTAATAATACCATCAACAGTGGACTATAAGTTTTCATTTAACTCCTCACGGGGTTCAGAGTAAAACCCCTTTTTGAAGAAAAAAGAATATATATCCTATAAGTCTCCTTGTAGCTTTGTTGCGCAAAAGAAAGCTACCAGAGCTGGACATGGTGGTGCACGCCTTTAATCCCAGCACTCGGGAGGCAGAGGTAGGAGGATCCCTGAGAGTTTGAGGCCACCCTGAGACTACATAGTTAATTCCAGGTCAGCCTGGACCAGAGTGAAACCCTACCTCGAAAAACCAAAAAAAAAAAAAGAAAAAAAAAAGAAAGCTACCAGTAACAATTTAAGAAAATACACCCTGGGGAACTGTAGTATTTGAAAGGACTTTTGATCACAAAAGTAACTCACAATTTTGACAAAATGGACCTTTGTAGCTGTTTTCCTGCAATCTTTTGCTGAGGAGTACCTCAAAGATACCAATATTATAGGTCAACACACCCCAGTTTTCCTCGAGGATAGCCCAAATATAGGGACAAAACAAAGGATCATATGACCTTTCCCTGGGAATTCGGATTACTTACATTTCTGAAGTCCAGTGTTCATCTGCGTGTGAGAAAGAAGCTTAAAGGACAGGTCACCTGGCCCTGGTAGACAGGCTAGCATGGCAGATCAGCATCAACACAACATGGGGCAGTGGCTCACACTGTAATGAACAACAACAACAAAAAAAGCCATGGAACACAAGGGAGATACCAGGAACATGGCATATGAGCAGCATGCCAGTTGAAAATACATCCACATCTTTCTATCTAAAGCAAAAAATTCACTCCTAGCAAAAATAATATTCTAGTCAGTGACAAATAAAACTTGGGAAATACTTATTCATGTGTACAACTGGAAAACACTGGCACAAGTGTAACACTTCAGTATTCCTGAAGCACATGGTCGTTGCTGGGCTTGGCTGTGTCCCACTGGAGTCGTGATTATCAGGGCAGTCAAGCATTTCCAGAGAAAGTGCAGTATATGACTTTCAAAGACACTCAAAGTGTGATTTTTGAAAATTATATCTTTATTTGTGGAGAGAAAATATGGGTGTGCCAGGGTCCCTTGCCACTGCTAACAAACTCCAGATGCACAGATGTGCATCTGGCTTTATGTGGGTAGTGCAGAACTAAACCCTGGCTGGCAGACTTTACAAGCAAGAACCTTTAGCCACAGAGCTGTGTCCCCAACCCCTGATTTGTGACCTAGTAGTAATTAGAACTCACTTTTTGCTTTTCACTCTAGCCCAGGCTGACCTGGAACTCACTCTGTAGCCCCAGATTGGCCTAGAACTCAAGGTGTCCTCCTACCTAAGCCTCCAAGGGCTGAGATTAAAGGTGTGTACCACTACACTATTTTATTTTTGTTTTTTTAAGGTAGGATCTCACTCTAACCCAGGCTGACCTGGAATTCACTATGTAATCTCAGGCTGGCCTCCAACTCACAGTGATCCTCCTAACTCTGCCCCAAGTGCTGAGATTAAAGGCATGCACAACCACATACAGTAGGTCTTTTCTTTTCTTTTCTTTTCTTTTCTTTATTTTCCTTTCTTTTTCTTTCCTTTCCTTTCCTCTCCTCTCCTTTCCCTCTCCTTCCTTCCTTCCTTCCTTCCTTCCTTCCTTCCTTCCTTCCTTCCTTCCTTCCTTCCTTCCTTCCTTCCTTCCTTCCTTTCTTTCTTTCTTTTTTTGGTTTTTCGAGGTAGGGTCTCACTCTAGCTCAGGCTGACCTGGAATTCACTATGTAGTCTCAGGGTAGCCTCGAACTCATGGCGCTCCTCCTACCTCTGCCTCCCGAGTGCTGGGATTAAAGGTGTGCGCCACCACACCTGGCTCGTATTTTCTATTTTTTGAGAGGAACCCAGGCTAGTTTCAAGTTAGCATTCCTCCTGCTACAGCCTCTTAAGTGCTGAGATTATAGGTATGTGTCACGTATGCAAAGCATTTTGTCAGGTACAACGGTTAGCATGCGGTACTTATAGTGTGATGGGCTAGAGAGATGGATCAGTGGTTAAAGCTGCTTGCTTACAGAGCACGACAGCCTAGGTTCATTTCCCTGAAAGTCAGATGCAAACAGTGGCATATGTGTCTGGAGTTCATTTACAGTGGCAAGAGGTCCTGGAATGCCCATTTTCTCTCTTGCCCCCACCCCTTGCAAATAAATAATAGCAAAAATACCATTTTGAGGAATTTACCTTTCCTACTGCCCATCACATAATTAAAATTTCCTGTATCTCCCCTCCAAAAAAAAAAAGGTGGAGGGAAGGAGCACTGCTCCCAGAACAAACTAGGGAGGTAGCAGGCTCTCAGCAGCCCACGTTAGATAGACGATTTGAACATTATGTCAACATGGATTTTATCAAGGATGTTGATCAATAAGATAGGCCAGTATATAGCGAGCCAAACACACAGATCTGATATAGTGAAAGAAGTTCTGTGTACCAGAAACAATTTTTCTTAAAAATCAGACTAGTAAAATGCATGAGCTTCTTTGTCAACAATGCAAAAATCAAGACGGTATATTACAGCTTAATATCACAATAACAAAAGGAATGGAGGAAAAAGTTCTTATAAAACAGAGACCACAAAATCTCTTTATTTCCTTTAAAGGGCTTGCTCAGGTATATGAAAACTACCTTGTGATGATGAATGAGAGATTTCCAGCCTAAAAAACTAGGTAGCTGAAGAGACACATTGTAAGAGTCTCCTTAAAACTGTCTAAGATTAAAAGAATTGAAGTTTGGGGGCTGGAGAGATGATTTAGCTGTTAAGGCACATGTTTGCAAAGCCTGAGGACCCCGGTTTGATTCTCCAGGTCCCACGTAAGCCAGATGCACATGGTGGCGCATGCATCTCAAGTTCATTTGCAGTAGCTAGAGGTCCTAGCATGCCCATCTCATGCTCCTTCTCTGTCTCTAATAAATAAATAAAAATAAAATATTTTTTTAAAAAAAGAATTGAAGATTAGATGGCTAAATGAAAATAGAGCCACGCCAGCATTCTGACACAGATACGGATCTATATTTACAGAAATTTTTTTTTTTTTGAGGTAGGGCCTCACTGTAGCCCAGGCTGACCTGGAATTCACTATGTAGTCTCAGGGTGGCCTCAAATTCACTGCGATCCTCCTGCCTCTGCCTCCCAAGTGCTGGGATTAAAAGACTGTGTCACCACAGTGGGCTGATACATTTTTAAAAATTTTAAATTTAAAATTTTTATTTTTGCTGGGCGTGGTGGCACACGCAAAACCAAAAAAAAAAAACTTTATTTTTCAGATTTTCCTTGAGTCTATAAGCCAAAATAAACCCTTTCTTCCCACAAGCTGCTTTTGGTCCAGTACTTTCTCAGTGGGTCTCCAAAGCTTCCTTGGAGATAATGAACCTCACTATAATCTCACCTCTAGCCTATATTACTGCACTAGCCTTCTATATATCTCTATATATATTTATATATTTATTTGAGAGAAAGAGAGGGAGAATAGGAACGCCAGGGCCTCCAGCCACTGCAAACAAATTCCAGATGCACCTGCCCCCTTGTGCATCTGGCTTATGTGGGTCCTGGAGAATTGAACTGGGATCCTTTGGCTTTGCAGGCAAGGGCCTTAACTACTAAGCCATCTCTCCAGCCCCATGCACTAGCCTTTTATTTTATTTTATTTTATTTATTTAATTTATTTTGGTTTTGCAAGGTAGGGTTTCACTCTGGTCCAGGCTGACCTGGAATTAACTATGTAGTCTCAGGGTGGCCTCAAACTCTCGGCGATCCTCCTACCTCTGCCTCCCGAGTGCTGGGATTGAAGGTGTGTGCCACCACACCCGGCTTGCACTAGCCTTTTAAATGGTCTTTGTGTTTCACTTTTGCCCTTATTAAATTCAATATACTCCCTATGGCAATTGGAGCTATTTTATTACTTTATTTATTTATTTACTTATTTTATTTATTTGAGAGAGAGAGAGAGAGGGAGGGAGGGAGGGAGGGAGAGAATGGGCATGCCAGGGCCTCTAGCCACTGCAAATGAACTTGAGATGCATGCACCACCATGTTCACCTGGCTTACATGGGACCTGGAGAATCAAACCTGGGTCCTTAGGCTTTGCAGGCAAGTGCCTTAACCACTAAGCCATCTCTCCAGCCCTTATTACTTATTTTTTCTCTTTTGGTATGTGTGTGTAAGCATATGTATGTTTGTATACACATGCGTGTGCCCTTTATGCACACCTACAAAGGCCAGAGTGGAATATTGCGTGTATTTTTGTTCAGTTGCCTGTTTTCTAGAGACAGTCTCTCACTCAATTCAGTTGTCATTTTAGTCATTTTAAAAAATTTATTATTAGTTTAAAATATATTTTATTACTTATTTATTTGAAAGAGGGAGACAGAGGCAGATAGAGAGAATGGGCACGCCAGGGCCTCCTAGCCACCACAAACCAACTCCAGGAACATGCACCACCTGGTGCATCTAGCTTTACTTGAGTTTTGGGGAATTGAACCTGGGTCTTTGGGCTTTGCCAGCAAGCGCCTTTTATTTATTTATTATTATTATTTTGGTTTTTCAAGTTAGGGTCTTGCTCTAGCTCAGACTGATCTGGAATTTACTGTGTAGTCTCAGAGTGGCCTTGAACTCACGGCTATCCCCCTACCTCTACATTCCTAGTGCTGGGATTAGACATGTGCCACCATGCCCGGCTATGTTTATTATCGTGATACTTAGTAGAGAGAGAGAATGAGTGCTACAGGGCCTCCTGCCACTATAACCAAACTTCAGATGCAAGAGCTACTTTGTGCACCTGTCTTTATATAGGTACTGGAGCATCAAACCCAGGTCATCAGGCATTGAAAGCAAGCACTTTTAACTGATGAGCCATCTCTTAAGCCCCCATTTATTTATTGATTTATTTGTTTTTCCAAGGAAGGGTCTCACCTTTAATCCCCCCCAGAGTGCTAAAAAAAGTATCATTTGGCCAGGCATGGTGGTGCATGCCTTTAATCCCAGCACTCAGGAGGCAGAGGTAGGAGGATCATCACCAAGAGTTCAAGGCCAACCTAAGACTACTATATCGTGAATTCCAGGTCAGCCTGGCCTAGAGTGTAATTCTACCTGGAAAAGAACATATATATATATTTTTTAAAAGTATCATTAGGCTTCTTTTAATTTAATCTCCCACTGAGTGAATACGAGTGCCAAGCAGGCTGCATTTGTTGCAGACAGCTAACCCAGAACCTGCATATTTTCACTATGTTGTATAATAAGCTTGGCTTTGAAAGTCCTATCAGTGCTGGATCATTATAACTGGAGCTGAATTACTCAGAAGGGTAGAGTGACCTTTGAATTTAATCACATTCATAATCAAAAGCAAAGCTGTCAGACAGGATAGGATTTTGCTCATAAGTACTTGGGTTTACGCCCAGAGCAAGACAATGATATCAAGAGACCAGGAAAAGTCTACAAAACATTTAAACACACACACATACAAAAAGTAAATTAATTAATTAAAATAAAATAAAAACTAGTACCAATCCTTTTCTTTTCTTTTTTTTTTTTTTTTTTTTTTGGCCTTGAACGAGGCCTAGGGTCTCACTCTGGCCCAGGCTGACCTGGAATTAACTATGTAGTCTCAGGGTGGCCTTGAACTCATGGCAATCCTCCTACCTCTGCCTCCCGAGTGCTGGGATTAAATCCTTTTCAAACTCTTCCTAAAAAACTGAGGACAAGGGCTGAGAGATGGCTTAGCAGATAAGGCATTTGCCTGCAAAGCCAAAGCACCCTGGTTCAATTCTCCAGGACCCACATAAGCCAGATGCACAAGGGGCACATGTTTCTGGAGTTTGTTTGCAGTGGCTGGAAGCCCTGGCATACCCATTCTCTCTCTCTGCCTCTTTCTCTCTCAAATAAATAAACAAAATATATTTTTAAAAATTTTGTGACCTAGTAGTAATTAGAACTCACTTTTGCTTTTCACTCTAGCCCAGGCTGACCTGAACTCACTCTGTAGCCCCAGATTGGCCTAGAACTCAAGGTGTCCTCCTACCTAAGCCTCCAAGGGCTGAGATTAAAGGTGTGTGTACCACTCACACTATTTTTTATTTGTTTTTTTAAGGTAGGATCTCACTCCCTGCCCAGGCTGACCTGGAATTCACTATGTAATCTCAGGCTGGCCTCCAACTCACTGTGATCCTCCTAACCTCTGCCCCAAGTGCTGAGATTAAAGGCATGCACAACCACATACAGTAGGTCTTTTTCTTTTCTTTTCTTTTCTTTATTTTCCTTTCTTTTCTTTCCTTTCCTTTCCTCTCCTCTCCTTTCCCTTTCCTTCTTTCCTTCTTTCCTTCTTTTCCTTCCTTCCTTCCTTCCTTCCTTCCTTCCTTCCTTCCTTCCTTCCTTCCTTCTTTCTTTTTCTTTTTTGTTTTTCGAGGTAGGGTCTCACTCTCAGCTCAGGCTGACCTGGAATTCACTATGTAGTCTCAGGGTAGCCTGAACTCACGGCCCTCCTACCTCTGCCTCCCGAAAGTGCTGGGATTAAAGGTGTGCCCACCACACCTGGCTCAGATTTTCTATTTTTTGAGAGGAACCAGGCTAGTTTCAAGGTTAGCATTCCTCCTGCTACAGCCTCTTAAGCGCTGAGATTATAGGTATGTGTCACGATGCAAAGCATTTTGTCAGGTACAACGGTTAGCATGCGGTACTTATAGTGTGATGGGCTAGAGAGATGGATCAGTGGTTAAAGCTGCTTGCTTACAGAGCACGACAGCCTAGGTTCATTTCCCTGAAAGTCAGATGCAAACAGTGGCATATGTGTCTGGAGTTCATTTACAGTGGCAAGAGGTCCTGGAATGCCCATTTTCTCTCTTGCCCCCACCCCTTGCAAATAAATAATAGCAAAAATACCATTTTGAGGAATTTACCTTTCCTACTGCCCATCACATAATTAAAATTTCCTGTATCTCCCCTCCAAAAAAAAAAAAGGTGGAGGGAAGGAGCACTGCTCCCAGAACAAACTAGGGAGGTAGCAGGCTCTCAGCAGCCCACGTTAGATAGACGATTTGAACATTATGTCAACATGGATTTTATCAAGGATGTTGATCAATAAGATAGGCCAGTATATAGCGAGCCAAACACACAGATCTGATGTAGTGAAAGAAGTTCTGTGTACCAGAAACAATTTTTCTTAAAAATCAGACTAGTAAAATGCATGAGCTTCTTTGTCAACAATGCAAAAATCAAGACGGTATATTACAGCTTAATATCACAATAACAAAAGGAATGGAGGGAAAAGTTCATATAAAACAGAGACCACAAAATCTCTTTATTTCCTTTAAAGGGCTTGCTCAGGTATATGAAAACTACCTTGTGATGATGAATGAGAGATTTCCAGCCTAAAAAACTAGGTAGCTGAAGAGACACATTGTAAGAGTCTCCTTAAAACTGTCTAAGATTAAAAGAATTGAAGTTTGGGGGCTGGAGAGATGATTTAGCTGTTAAGGCACATGTTTGCAAAGCCTGAGGGCCCGGTTTGATTCTCCAGGTCCCACGTAAGCCAGATGCACATGGTGGCGCATGCATCTCAAGTTCATTTGCAGTAGCTAGAGGTCCTAGCATGCCCATCTCATGCTCCTTCTCTGTCTCTAATAAATAAATAAATAAAAATAAAATATTTTTTTAAAAAAAGAATTGAAGATTAGATGGCTAAATGAAAATAGAGCCACGCCAGCACTCTGACACAGATACGGATCTATATTTACAGAAATTTTTTTTTTTTTTTGAGGTAGGGCCTCACTGTAGCCCAGGCTGACCTGGAATTCACTATGTAGTCTCAGGGTGGCCTCAAACTCACTGCGATCCTCCTGCCTCTGCCTCCCAAGTGCTGGGATTAAAAGACTGTGTCACCACAGTGGGCTGATACATTTTTAAAAATTTAAAATTTAAAATTTTTATTTTTGCTGGGCGTGGTGGCACACGCAAAACCAAAAAAAAAAACAAAAACTTTATTTTTCAGATTTTCCTTGAGTCTATAAGCCAAAATAAACCCTTTCTTCCCACAAGCTGCTTTTGGTCCAGTACTTTCTCAGTGGGTCTCCAAAGCTTCCTTGGAGATAATGAACCTCACTATAATCTCACCTCTAGCCTATATTACTGCACTAGCCTTCTATATATCTCTATATATATTTATATATTTATTTGAGAGAAAGAGAGGGAGAATAGGAACGCCAGGGCCTCCAGCCACTGCAAACAAATTCCAGATGCACCTGCCCCCTTGTGCATCTGGCTTATGTGGGTCCTGGAGAATTGAACTGGGATCCTTTGGCTTTGCAGGCAAGGGCCTTAACTACTAAGCCATCTCTCCAGCCCCATGCACTAGCCTTTTATTTTATTTTATTTTATTTTATTTTATTTTATTTTATTTATTTAATTTATTTTGGTTTTGCAAGGTAGGGTTTCACTCTGGTCCAGGCTGACCTGGAATTAACTATGTAGTCTCAGGGTGGCCTCAAACTCGGCGATCCTCCTACCTCTGCCTCCCGAGTGCTGGGATTGAAAGGTGTGTGCCACCACACCCGGCTTTGCACTAGCCTTTTAAATGGTCTTTGTGTTTCACTTTGCCCTTATTAAATTCAATATACTCCCTATGGCAATTGGAGCTATTTTATTACTTTATTTATTTATTTACTTATTTTATTTATTTGAGAGAGAGAGAGAGAGAGAGAGAGGAGGAGGGAGGGAGGGAGGGAGAATGGGCATGCCAGGGCCTCTAGCCACTGCAAATGAACTTGAGATGCATGCACCACCATGTTCACCTGGCTTACATGGGACCTGGAGAATCAAACCTGGGTCCTTAGGCTTTGCAGGCAAGTGCCTTAACCACTAAGCCATCTCTCCAGCCCTTATTACTTATTTTTTCTTTTTGGTATGTGTGTGTAAGCATATGTATGTTTGTATACATGCGTGTGCCCCTTATGCACACCTACAAAGGCCAGAGTGGAATATTGCGGTATTTTTGTTCAGTTGCCTGTTTTCTAGAGACAGTCTCTCACTCAATTCAGTTGTCATTTTAGTCATTTTAAAAATTCTATTATTAGTTTAAAATATATTTTATTACTTATTTATTTGAAAGAGGGAGACAGAGGCAGATAGAGAGAATGGGCACGCCTAGGGCCTCCTAGCTACCACAAACCAACTCCAGGAACATGCACCACCTGGTGCATCTAGCTTTACTTGAGTTTTGGGAAATTGAACCTGGGTCTTTTTGGCTTTGCCAGCAAGCTACTTTTTATTTATTTATTATTATTATTTTGGTTTTTCAAGTTAGGGTCTTGCTCTAGCTCAGACTGATCTGGAATTTACTGTGTAGTCTCAGAGTGGCCTTTGAACTCACGGCTATCCCCTACCTCTACATTCCTAGTGCTGGGATTAGACATGTGCCACCATGCCCGGCTATGTTTATTATCGTGATACTTAGTAGAGAGAGAGAATGAGTGCTACAGGGCCTCCTGCCACTATAACCAAACTTCAGATGCAAGAGCTACTTTGTGCACCTGTCTTTATATAGGTACTGGAGCATCAAACCCAGGTCATCAGGCATTGAAAGCAAGCACTTTTAACTGATGAGCCATCTCTTTAAGCCCCCATTTATTTATTGATTTATTTGTTTTTCCAAGGAAGGGTCTCACCTTTAATCCCCCAGAGTGCTAAAAAGTATCATTTGGCCAGGCATGGTGGTGCATGCCTTAATCCCAGCACTCAGGAGGCAGAGGTAGGAGGATCATCACCAAGAGTTCAAGGCCAACCTAAGACTACTATATCGTGAATTCCAGGTCAGCCTGGCCTAGAGTGTAATTCTACCTGAAAAGAACATATATATATATTTTTTAAAGTATCATTAGGCTTCTTTAATTTAATCTCCCACTGAGTGAATACGAGTGCCAAGCAGGCTGCATTTGTTGCAGACAGCTAACCCAGAACCTGCATATTTTCACTATGTTGTATAATAAGCTTGGCTTTGAAAGTCCTATCAGTGCTGGATCATTATAACTGGAGCTGAATTACTCAGAAGGGTAGAGTGACCTTTGAATTTAATCACATTCATAATCAAAAGCAAAGCTGTCAGACAGGATAGGATTTTGCTCATAAGTACTTGGGTTTACGCCCAGAGCAAGACAATGATATCAAGAGACCAGGAAAAGTCTACAAAACATTTAAACACACACACATACAAAAAGTAAATTAATTAATTAAAATAAAATAAAAACTAGTACCAATCCTTTTCTTTTCTTTTTTTTTTTTTTTTGTTTTTCGAGGTAGGGTCTCACTCTGGCCCAGGCTGACCTGGAATTAACTATGTAGTCTCAGGGTGGCCTTGAACTCATGGCAATCCCCTACCTCTGCCTCCCGGGAGTGCCTCTGCCTCCTAGCACTTGGGAGGCAGAGGTAGAGGAGTGCTGAGACTACATAGTGAATTCCAGGTTAAAGTGAGACCTTTTCAAACTCTTCCTAAAAAACTGAGGACAAGGGCTGGAGAGATGGCTTAGCAGATAAGGCATTTGCCTGCAAAGCCAAAGCACCCTGGTTCAATTCTCCAGGACCCACATAAGCCAGATGCACAAGGGGCACATGTTTCTGGAGTTTGTTTGCAGTGGCTGGAAGCCCTGGCATACCCATTCTCTCTCTCTGCCTCTTTCTCTCTCAAATAAATAAACAAAATATATTTTTAAAAATTAAAACAAAAAAACCCTGAAAACAAGCCACACGTGGTGGTGCACACCTTTAATCCCAGCACTCGGGAGGCAGACGTAGGAGAATCACCATGAGTTTGACGCCACCCTGAGACTACATAGTTAATTCCAGGTCAGCCTGGTTAGAGTGAGATCCTACCTTGAAAACCCCCCATCCCAAAAAATAAATAAATTGAAGACGTAATGTGTCAAATCTCATTTCAGGAGCTGGAAAATGTTTGTACACACACACACACACACACACACACACAGCTCTAGATACTTGAGTTCTGATCCCTACACCACACATTAAAAAGTAGGACGGGGCTGGAGAGATGGCTTAGCGGTTAAGGCGCCTGCCTCCTAAGCCTAAGAACGCTAATCTCCACGGTTCCAATCTCCAGGTCCCATATTTAGCCAGATGCAAAGTGACACAAGGGCGCAATGCCGCACATGACCACAAGGGGGTGCACACATCTGGATTTCATTCGCAGCAGCTGAGAGACTGCTGGCGCACCCATCTCTATCTGTCTTCCTCTCCCTCTCTCTCTTTCGCTCTCCAATCCCAGCACTGGGGAGGCAGAAGTAGGAGGATTGCCGTGAGTTTGAGACCAGCTTGAGACTGCAGAGTGAATTCCAGGTCAGCCTGGGCTAGAGTGAGATCCTACCTCGAAAATTATAAATATATATATATATTTATTTATTTATTTATTTGAGGGGGGAAGGCAGGTAGAGAGAGAGGATGGGTGTACCAGGATTCTAAGGCAAGTACCTGAACCACTAAGTCCTCTCTCCAGCCCAAAATAACAAATAATAATAATAATAATAAAATAAAAAATAACCAAGCACACAGGAGGCAGAGGTAGGAATATTGCCATGAGTTTCAGAGCAGCCTAAGCTACAGAATGACTTCCAGGTCAGCATGGGCTAGACAGAGATCTGACCTTGAAAAATCAAATATATATATATATATATATATATATATATAATTCAAGGGCTGAAGAGATGGCTTAACAGCTAAGGTGCTTGCCTGAGTATCCTAAGGACCCAGGTTCGATTCTCCAGGTCCTATGTAAGCCAGATAGATGCATAAGGTGGAGCACGCATCTGGAGCTCATTTGCAGTGGCTAGAGCCCTGGCGCATCACTCTCTCTCTATATACCTCATCTTTCTAAATAAATAAATAAATAAATATTAAATAATTAAATTCAATGTTATAATTATATGGCTTTTTTTTTCCAAGGTAGTTTCCCTCTCTAGTCCAGAATGACCTGGAACTCACTATGTAGTCTCAGGGTGCCCTCAAACTCACAGCGATCCTGAAGTGCAGGGATTAAAGGCATGAGCCACTACTTCCTGACATGTGGCAATTTTTTATCATCATGGCCCTGAGTCTCATACATTATGAAAAGCTCCTCTGCCTCCCAAGTGCTGGGATTAAAGGAATGAGCCACCACGCCCAGGCTTTCTTTTTCTTTTCTAGTCTCCTTTTCATCTTTCCCTTCTCCCTCCCTTCTCTTCTTTTCTTCTTTTATCTCAAGACAGGATAGTCTCAAATTTGCTATGTAGCCAAGAGATGATCTTCCATTCTCCTGATCCTCCTGCCTCCACTTCCCACAGGGCTGGGATTACAGGTATGCACCACAAAGCCCAGTTTATGCAGTAATGGGGATCAAACCCACAGCTGTATGCATGTTAGGCAAGCACTTTGCCAACTGAGTTACAACCCCAGTCTCAATTATTTTCTTTCAAAGAACAACATCTTACAGGTAATGGTAGAAAACAAGAGCTTACTAGTCTTGGCTGGGGATATGGCTCAGTGGTAAGAGTGCTTGCCTGGCATGTAAGTGGCCCTGGGTCTGATCTTTAGCACTGCAAAAATAAGCACACACAAACACTTTGCTGAGCTCAATGGTGGGTATCTGTGATCCCTGCACTTAGGAGGCAGAGCCAGAGGCAAGAAGGATTACCACAAATTTGAGGCCAGCCTGGCCTACCTCCAGAGTTATGAGCCAACCAAGGTTAACTACTAGACCTTGTCAAAACATTAAAAAACACACTACAGGTCTGAGGAAATGGCTTAGCAGTTAAAGCATTTGCCTGTGAAACCTAAGGACCCCAGTTCAATTCCCCAGGACCACAAAAGCCAGATGCACTAAGAGGCACATTCAGTGGCCAGAGGCCCTGGCGTGCCCATTCTCTTTCTCTATCTTCCTCTTCCCCTCTCTCTTTCAAATAAATAAATAAAATATATTTAAAAAAAAAAACTAGAACTCTTTTATTTCTGGAACATGCTTGTATTTATTCACTGTCCTGTAATGTCTATGTAAAATTACCTCTGGTGGATTTCCCTCACTAATTTAGTTATCCTATGGCTTTCCATGTTTTTTTGTTTGTTTGTATTTTTAGGTAGCATCTCAGTCTAGCCCAGGCTGGCCTCAAACTCAGAATGATCCTCTTACCTCTGCCTCCCAAGTACTGGAATTAAAGGCATGAATCACCATGTCTACTTTTTTCCCCTTATTTTTATAATAGATCATCATCATTCTTTGAGCACTACTTCTATAGTGAATACCAGCAATCCCACTGAGGAGGGCCCTCAGTGGAATGGGGACAGGGAGGAAGGAAATGATATGTCCATACAAAATTTCTACTTAAAAAGGTGGGGGTGGGGCATGGTGGCACATTCTTTAATCACAGCACTTGGAAGACAGAAGTCGAAGGATCACTGTGAGTTCAAGGCCACCCTGAGGCTACATAGTGAATTCCAGGTCAGCTTAGAGGGAAACTGTACCTCAAAAAGTTAAAAAAAAAAAAAAAAAAAGGGTGGGGGATTGGGGTTAAGGCACTTGCCTGCAAAGCCCAAGGACTCATGTTCAATTTCCCAGTAACTCACATAAAGCCAGATGCACCTGGAGTTCATTTGTAGTAGCTGGAGGCCGTGGTGCACACATTCTCTGCCTCTCTCTCTCTCTCTCTCTGCTTGTAAATAAATTTAAAAAAAAATTTTTTTTTAGGCCGGGCACAGTGGCACACACCTTTAATCCCAGCACTCAGGAGGCAGAGGTAGGGGTATCGCCGTGAGTTCGAGGCCACCCTGAGAATACAGAGTGAACTCCAGGTCAGCCTGAACTAGAGTGAGACCCTACCTCAAAAACCCAAAAAACAGTATGTATGTATGTATGTATGTATGTATGTATTTATTTATTTATTTTTCAAAGATGTTCTCTGTTTCAGTCATTTCACTAACAATTCTTCATTTCTCTTCATGGAGAATATTTATTTAGAAGCCAAAATATGAGGTAAGAGTAGGCTTTGTTGTTGTGTTCACTGATGATGGTAAATGGTGACATTCATATTCTCTCCTTCTCTCCCTCCTCCCTCCTCCTCCCCCTCCTCCTCCCCCCTCCTCCCTCTCTCTCGTGTGTGTGTGTGTGTGTGTGTGTGTGTGTGTGTGTGTGTAGATAGGGTCTCATGTAGTTCAAATGGGCCTCCAACTCATTATAGGCCACAGGTATAGTATCAACCTTGAACCTCTGCCTCTACCTCTCAAAGGCTATGATTACAAGCATTTTGCCTCAAGGCTCAGCAATAACCATATAAGATCATTATTTCTATTATTATTTATTATTAATTAATTAATGTTATTAATAATGTTATTATATAATGAATTGCATCAATTTTCCTTAAAAGAAAAGACAGGATACTTGATTTTGAAGCTTTTTTTGCCTATATGTACTCATTTTGTCACTGTCTCCCCTTCCCCATACTGGAGATTTAACCTAGGGCTATTGTAATGTATGTATTTATTTATTTTTCAAAGATGTTCTCTGTTTCAGTCATTTCACTAACAATTCTTCATTTCTCTTCATGGAGAATATTTATTTAGAAGCCAAAATATGAGGTAAGAGTAGGCTTTGTTGTTGTGTTCACTGATGATGGTAAATGGTGACATTCATATTCTCTCTCCTCCCTCCCTCTCCTCCCTCCTCCCTCCCTCCCTCCCTCCCTCCCCCTCTCTCTCTCCTCTCTCTCTCTCTCTCTCTCGTGTGTGTGTGTGTGTGTGTGTGTGTGTGTGTGTGTGTGTGTGTAGATAGGGTCTCATGTAGTTCAAATGGGCCTCCAACTCATTATAGGCCACAGGTATAGTATCAACCTTGAACCTCTGCCTCTACCTCTCAAAGGCTATGATTATAAGCATTTTGCCTCAAGGCTCAGCAATAACCATATAAGATCATTATTTCTATTATTATTTATTATTAATTAATTAATGTTATTAATAATGTTATTATATAATGAATTGCATCAATTTTCCTTAAAAGAAAAGACAGGATACTTGATTTTGAAGCTTTTTTTGCCTATATGTACTCATTTTGTCACTGTCTCCCCTTCCCCCATACTGGAGATTTAACCTAGGGGGGCTATTGTAGGTTAGGCAGTCTTGAACTCACTCTACAGCCCAAATGACCTTAAATTTGTTAATTCTCCTGCCTCAGCCTCCCACATAGCTGGGATTAGTCCTGTGCCAACTAGCTCAGCTAAAGTATTAAGTATTTATTTGTTTCCTGATTTAATGGCCAAATCCGGGTGATTAAGCATGAAAATAAATAGTAAGTCAGGCAGGCACAGTGGCACACATGGGAGGCTGATGCAAAATTGCTTCATTCAGGCCAAGCTAGGCCAGCCTGGGCAAAAATGAAATCTTGCATCAAAACTAAGTATAAATAAATAACTAGCTGATTATATTTCATCGAATCTAACAGATAAAGCTCTGTACTAATGTAAATAAACTAGTAAACTCAGAATATGAAAAATATATAGTCCCAAAATGCTGCTAATTACAAAGGGAATAGAACAAATTTATGGGACTGGAGAGATGGCTTAGCAGTTAAGGAGCTTGTCTATAAAGCCTGAGGACCCAGGTTTGATTCCCAATACCCACATAAGTCAGATGCAAAAGGTGGTACATACATCTGGAGTTCATTTGCAGTGGCTAGAGGCCCTGGTGTGCCCATTCTCTCATCTGCCTCTCTCTCTCTCTCTCAAATAAATAAATAAAATATTAACATTTTTAAAAAAGAATAGCTTTAGGGGAGATGGAGAGAGTGATTAAAGGCCCTTACTTGCAAAGCCTAATAGCCAAGGTTCAATTCTCCAATATCTATATAAAGTCAGATGCGCAAAGTGGGGCATGCATCCGTAGTTCATTTGCAGTGCCAGGAAGCTCTGGAGTATCCATACTCTATTCATCTCCCCTCTTTTTTTTTTTTTTTTTTTTTTTGATGAAAGGAAAGGTTTTATTTTGGCTTACAATTTTTTTCTTTTTTTCTTTTTTTTGGTTTTTTTGAGGTAGGGTCTTACTCTAGCCCAGGCTGACCTGGAATTCACTATGTAATCTCAGGGTGGCCTCAAACTCTCGGCGATCCTCCTACCTCTGCCTTCCAAGTGTTGGGCTTAAAGGCGTGCGCCACCACGCCCGGCTTGGCTTACAATTTTGAGGGGAAGTTCTCTTCCCCTCTTTTCTTAATCAGTAATATAAAATAATAGCTTATAGTTATAAAAGCCTAGCAGGAACTACTTTAATCAGGAGCCAAGTATTATCAGTAAAGAGACAAGTCAAAATTCTACACGCCTTAATTTTTTCTAAAATATTTATTAATTTATTATTATTATCATTATTTGTTTGCTTGAGAGATGATGACCCATCTCCCCAGTCCTTTTTTGTTGTTTGTTTCTTTTCTTTGTTTTCTTGGTAGGGTCTTGCTCTAGCTCAGGTTGACCTGGAATTCACTATGTAGTCTCAGGGTGGCCTTGAACTCACAGCGATCCTCCTACCTCTGCCTCCCAAGTGCTGGGATTAAAGATGTGCACCACCACATCTGGCACATTTTTTTCTTTTTCTTTCTTTTTTTTTTTTTTTTTTGTTTTTATTTGACAGAGAGAAAGAGGAAGAAAGAGGGAAAGACAGAATGGGCACACCAGGACCTCCAACCACTGCAAATGAACTCCAGATGCATGTGCCACCTTTTGCATCTGGCTTATGTGGGTCCTGGGGAATCAAACCTGGGTCCTTTGGCTTTGCAGGCAAACACTTTAACCATCACTCCAGCCCTATTTTTTTCTTTTTAAAGCAGGATCTGACTCTAAACTAGGATGGCCTCAAACTAATAGCAATTCTCCTATCTCAGCTTCCCAAGTGTTGGGATTAAATATGTGTGCCATTACACACAGTTACCAATTAAAATTATGTGATGAAGACTATAATATTAGTCTTCCACTATTGCTGATGAAAACATAAATGGAAATTAAACATGGAGTCATCAGATAAATCCAAATTGAAGTGGGGGTGAAAAGGCCTAAGTGAGGTCAGGGGAAGAGATTGAGTAAAGGAATGGTGGAGGGAGGGCTAATCAAAATCTAAGAGGATATAAATAAGTCATATGGAAATCTACTTTTCTGGACAATAGAACACTCAGAAGCCATAGATTGTTCCTAGAAATTGTTCAGTGCCAGGGGAGGGGATACCTTCCACTGAGTTGTTGGCCAGGGAGGTCACAGATAACCCCAAAACATTATAGGCCATTGCCGAGGCCCTTGGTCTCCCATCAGGAATAGATGGTAAGACCCTACTGCTGAAGACTCTACATACTTGGGTGGCAAGTTCACTGAGAAATCCTGCTGGAGCTGAGCTGAAAGCCTCCTCCATGTGGACCAGCTGACAGAAAGTTGGAAAAAGCTACACTGCATGCCATTCAAGGGGAGAGAGAAAGCACCAGTGAAGATACTCAACAGTGAACACTGCAAGCTTTAAATATGGCCAGCCAGGCCAATTGAGCCAATGGGTGCAACAGTGGCATGTCTGTTATAGGGGAAACCAACTGCTCTCTAATTGGACTGGAGGTCTGTTCCATGGGAGGGAACATATCCCTGATACTGAAAACCTACGACAGGGGTAGTCATGAGCCCTAAGGGTATAATGTCTGCTGGTGTCTGGCTAAATGCATATACTATGCTCACCAAACTGCCCAGTAAGCACTTCTCTTAATGTCCATACCCATATATTAATGCTACTCTCACTTTTGTTTAGAGAAGCTTCTCTTTTCAGATGGTGGCAACCCTGGGATGACTCAGAAGGCACCTTGGTGCTAAGAAGGGACAGAAGAATGCTCAGCACTGACACGTCTCAAACACACCTTCCAAGGCTCAGGGTCCATTGTGGAAGAGGGGGTGGAAAGAATGTAAGAGCCAAAGGAAGGAAGGTGGACATGAGTGGAACGGACCAAGATGGCAGTGCAGGCGGTTCATCTTGAGTCTGACACTTTCCTAGTTTGTCTCAACCACGCTCTAAGCACAGAAAAGGAGGAGGTGATGGGTCTATGTATAGGGGAGTTGAATGATGACACAAGGAGCAACTCCAAATTTACCTACACTGGAGCTGAAATGTGCACAGTTGCTGAAAAGGTTGATACCATCAGAATTGTTCACATTCATTCTGTCATCATCCTGTGACATTCTGATAAGAGGAAGGACTGAGTAGAAATTTCTCCAGAGCAGCTGTCTGCAGCCTCAACAGAGGCAGAAAGGTTAGCTGAACTAACAGGTCACCCCATGAGAGTTGTGGGCTGGTATTCCCAACCTCATATAACTGTTTGGCTTTCACATGTTGATGTTCGTACACAAGCCATGTACCAGATGATGGATCAAGGCTATGTAGGACTTATTTTTTCCTGTTTCATAGACAAAAAAAAAAAAACCACAAAGACTGGTTGGGTACTGTACACTTGCTTTCAATCAATACAAGCCAAAAGAGCTCGGAGTCTCTTCACAGTCCACAAGATTTCTGGAGCTCCAGCCATCACATCTCCATTGAGGGCCAGAAGGAAGAGGAAAGGTATGAGAGAATTGAAATCCCTATCCATATTGTACCTCATATTACCATTGGGAAAGTGCGCCTTGAGTCAGCAGAAGAGCTGCCCTAAATCCTGTGCCAGGAAGAACAGGATGCCTATAGAAGGATTCACAGTCTCACACATCTGGACTCAGTAACCAAGATCCATAATGGCTCAGTTTTACCAAGAATTTGTGCAGTCAAATGTCTGCAGTCAGTGGGCCATTCTTACAATGGCTGGAGGACAGACTGGAACAAAACCAGCAGAATTTGCAGCACTTGCAACAAGAAAAGGAAGAGCTTATGGAAGAACTTTCTTCTCTAGAATAAAGCAGGAGAAATGTGGGAAAATGAAAATACCCAGCCAAAAACCTAGTAAGCTCAATCAATTCTGAAGATGATAAAGTTGGAAGACTCACATGACCTAACTTCACAACTTATTATAAAGCTACAGTAATCAAGATAGTATGGTATTGGCAGAAGGAAAGACACATAGATCAATGGAACAGAAAGGCAAATCCATAAGTATATCCACAATAATATGCTCAATGAATTCTGACAAAGTGTAAAACTATTCAATGAAAAATAGCCTTTTCAACAAACCATGCTGAAGCAGCTGAGCCCTCATCAGCTAACAAAAGTAAAAGAGCTTCAGCCAAAATCTTACGCCTTCTATAAAAGTACTTCAAATGTATCATGGATTTAAATGTAAGATGTAACTCCAGCACTTGGGAGGTAGAGATAGGTGGATCACTGTGAGTTCAAGGCCATCCTGGGACTACAGAGTGAGTTCCAGCTCAGCTTGGGCTAGAGTGAGACTCTACCTCTGAAAAAAAAAAAAAAGTTTAGGAAGAAAATCATGTAAGAAATATGTTCAAGAGACAAATTCTTAAACTCAAAAGCACAATCCATAAGAAAAAAAGTAAGAACAAGGCAAACCAAAAATCAGTAGATGGGAAGAAATAATAAAGGTCAAGGCAGAAATTAACGAAATGGAGACCAAAAAAACAATCAAAAAAAAAAAAATCAAGGAAACAAAGAGTTGGTTCTTTGAAAGGATAAACAAAATTGATAAACCCTTAGCAAACCTGACCAAAAGAAAGAGAGAAGAGACAAAATTTGATAAAATTAGAGATGAAAAAGGCAACATCACAACAGATACCAAAGAAACTCAGAAAATCATATGGACATATTTTAAGAATATATATGCCTCTAAGTTTGAAAACCTGAAATGGATGATTTCCTTGATTCATATGACCTACCAAATTTAAATCAAGATGAGATAAACCATTTAAATAGACCTATAACAGCCACAGAGATCCAAGCAGTTATAAAAAGTCTCCCATCTAAAAAAAGCCCAGGCCCAAATGGATTCACTGCTGAATTTTACCAGACATTTCTGGAAGAACTAACACCAATGCTTCTCAAACTTTTCCATAAAATAGAAAAGGAAGGAATTGTACCGAAATCCTTCTATGAAGCCAGCATCACCCTGATACCCAAACCGGACAAAGACAGATCAAAAAAGGAAAATTACAGACCAATTTCCCTCATGAACATAGATGCAAAAATTCTCAACAAAATACTAGCAAACAGAATACAAGAATATATCAAAAAGATTATTCACCCCGACCAAGTAGGCTTTATCCCAGAGATGCAGGGATGGTTCAACATACGCAAATCCATAAATGTAATACACCATGTAAATGGTCTGAAGGACAAAAATCACATGGTCATCTCAATAGATGCAGAAAAGGCAGTTGACAAAATCCAACACCCCTTCATGGTGAAAGTATTACAGAAACTGGGAATAGAAGGAACATATCTCAACATAATAAAAGCTATTTATGACAAACATACAGACAACATAATACTAAATGGGGAAAAACTTGAAGCTTTTCCTCTAAATTCAGGAACAAGACAAGGGTGTCTACTTTCCCCACTTCTATTTAATATAGTACTGGAAGTCTTAGCCATAGCAATAAGGCAAGAGACACACATAAAAGGGATACAAATTGGAAAAGAAGAGATCAAGTTATCATTATTTGCAGATGATATGATTCTATACATAAAGGACCCTAAAGACTCTACCAGCAGACTGTTGGAGCTGATAAACACCTATAGCCATGTAGCAGGATACAAAATAAACACACAGTAATCAGTAGCCTTCCTATATGCTAACAACAAACACACAGAGGATGAAATCAGAGAATCACTTCCATTCACAATTGCATCCAAAAAAAAAAAAAAAAAAACCTTGGAATAAAGCTAACCAAGGAAGTGAAGGCTCTCTACAAGGAGAACTTTAAAACACTCAAGCGAGAAATTCCAGAAGACACTAGGAAATGGAAAGACATCTCCTGTTCTTGGATTGGAAGAATCAATATTGTGAAAATGGCAATCCTATCAAAAGTAATCTACACACTTAATGCAATCCCCATCAAAATTCCAACGGCATTCTTCACGGAAATAGCAAAACAATCCAAAAATTCATCTGGAAGCACAAAAAACCTCGGATATCTAATACAACTTTGAGTAACAAAAATAAGGCTGGTGGTATCATCATACCTGATTTTAACCTATATTACAGAGCCATAGTAACAAAAACAGCATGATACTGGCACAAAAACAGACATGTAGATCAATGGAACAGAACAGAAGACCCCGATGTAAGTCCGGGCAGCTATAGCCACCTGATCTTTGACAAAAATGCCAATAATACTCATTGGAGAAAAGACAGCCTCTTCAGCAAATGGTGCTGGGAAAACTGGATATGCAGGATATGCATCTGTAGAAGGATGAAAATAGATCCTTATCAAGTCCAAATGGATCAAAGACCTTAATATCAGACCTGAAACTCTGAAACTCATAGAGGAAGAAGTAGGGGAAACCCTTCAACATATTGATCTTGGCAATGACTTTCTGAATAACCCCAATTGCTCAGGGAATAAAACCACAGATCAACCGCTAGGACCTCATGAAATCACAAAGCTTTTGTACAGCTAAGGACACTGTGAATAGAGCAAAGAGGCAACCTACAGAATGGGAGAAAAATTTTGACAGCTATATATCTGACAGAAGGTTAATATCTAGGCTATACAAAGAACTCAAAAAATTAAATAATAAGAAATCAAACAACCCAAATTAAAAATGGGCTATATTCAGATGCAAAGTGACGCAAGGGCGCAATGCCGCACTTGACCACAAGGGGGTGCACACATCTGGATTTCATTCGCAGCAGCTGAGACACTGCTGAGACACTGCTGGCTCTCTCTCTCTGTCTCCTCTCTCTCTCTCTCTCTCTCTCTGTCTCTCTCTCAAAAAAATAATTAAAAGTTTTTTTAAAGTTTTTTTAAAAAATGGGCTAGGGCTGGAGAGATGGCTTAGTGGTTAAGGCGCCTGCCTCCTAAGCCTAAGAACACTGGTTCCAATCTCCAGCAGTTCCAATCTCCAGGTCCCACGTTTAGCCAGATGCAAAGTGACACAAGGGCGCAATGCCGCACTTGACCACAAGGGGGCGCACACATCTGGATTTCGTTCACAGCAGCTGAGACTGCTGGTGCGCCCATCTCTGTCTCCCTCTCCCTCTCTATCTCTCTCTGTGTCTCTCTCCAAAAAATAAATAAAATAATTTAAAAAAATTTTTAAAGGGCTATATTTATCTTTATCTTTAAAGATAAAAAGAAAGGAGTCAAATCTTCCCAGCAAATGAAGATAGGAATTTTGAGATCCTACAACTAAGATTCAACTTTGTTTTCCTAATAAATCTACTATTCTTAAAAAAAGGGCTACGGAACTAAATAGAGAGTTCTCAGAAGAAGAAATACAGACGGCATATAAACATCTAAAAAAATGTTCTACATCCCTAGTCATCAGGGAAATGCAGATTAAAACTACCTTGAGATTCCATCTCACTCCTGTCACATTGGCAACCATCATGAAAACAAATGACTATAAATGCTGGCGAGGATGCAGAAAAAGAGGAACCCTTCTACACTGTTAGTGGGAACACAATCTGGTCCAGCCATTGTGGAAATCAGTGTGGAGGTTCCTGAGACAGCAAAATATAGATCTACCATATGACCCAGCTATACCACTCCTAGGCATATATCCTATGGACTCATCTCGCTACGTTATAGGTACTTGCTCGATCATGTTTATTTCCGCTCTATTCACAATAGCTAGGAAATGTAACCAGCCTAGATGTCCCTCAACTGATGAGTGGATAATGAAAATGTGGCACATTTACACAAGGGAGTTCTACTCAACGGTAAAGAAAAATGAAGTTATGAAATTTGCTGGAAAATGGATGGATCTAGAAAGGATTATACTTGTGAGGTAACCCAGGCCCAGGAAGCCAAACGTCACATGTTCTCTCTCATATGTGGATCCTAGCTACAAATGATTGGACTTCTATGTGAGTAAAAATAAAACTCAGTAGCAGAAGACAGTAAGCTAGAAAAGGGATATAAAGGGAATAGAAAGGGAGGGAGGGGGTACTTAATAGGATGGTATTGTATATATGTAAGTAGAAGAATAGATAAATGGGGGTGAAAAGGCCTAAGTGAGGTTAGGGGAAGAGATTGAGTAAAGGAAAGGTGGAGGGAGGGCTAATCAAAATCTAAGAGGATATAAAAAAAGTCATATGGAAACCTACTTTTCTGGACAATGGAACTCAGAAGCCATAGATTGTTACTAGTGCCAGGGATCGGATACCTTCCAGTGAGTTGTTGACCAGGGAGTTCACAGATATCCCCAAACATTATAGGCCATTGCCGAGGCCCTTGGTTTCCCACCAGGAATAGATGGTAAGACCCTATTGCTGAAGACTCCACATACTTGGGCGGCAAATTCACTGACAAAACCTGCTGGAGCTGAGCTGAAAGCCTCCTCCATGTGGACCAGCTGACAGAAAGCTGGAAAAAAAGCTACACTGCATGTAGTTCAATGGGAGTGAGAAAACACCAGTGAAGGTACTCAACAGTGAACACTGCAAGCTTTAAATCTGGCCAGCCAGGCCAAATGAGCCAAATGGGTACAAAGTGGCATGTCTGTTATGGGGGAAACCAACTGCTCTCTAATTGGACTGGGGCTGAGGAAATGACCTAGCAATTAAAGCATTTGCCTGTGAAGCCTAAGGACTCCAGTTTGATTCCCCAGGACCCAGGTAAGCCAGATGCACAAGGGGCAAATGTGTCTGGAGCTCATTTACAATGGCTGAAGGCCCTGGCATGCCCATTCTCTCTTTCTCTCTGCCTCTTTCTCAAATAAAAAAATTAAATAAAAATTAAAAATTAAACCCCAGCAGACTTCCTGATGATATGATTTGCTTGTTAGAACTATATTTATGTATTTGTAAGTAGAGAAAGAATGGGCATGCTACTGCCTCTTGCCACTGCAACTCCAGATGCATGTGCCACTTTTTGCATCTGGTTTTATGTGGGTTATGGGGAATTTTAGACCTGGTCCAGCAGGCTTTACAAGCAAGCACCTTTAACTGCTAAACCATCTCCATCTCCCCAGCCCACAGCTGGTTTTACTTAAAACATATATATTTACTTATTTGAGAGAGAGTCAGAAAGAAAGAGGCAGCCACAGACAGTGAGTATAGGCACACTAGGGCCTCCTGCCACTGCAAATGAACTTCAGATGTATGCACCACTTTATGCATCTGGCTTACTTGGGTACTGGGGAGTCAAACGCAGGGAGTTAGGCTTTGAAGACAAGTGCCTTAACCACTGAGCAATCTCTCCAGCACCCTATTTGAAACTTTTGTATAACAGAAGGGAATTTGAGAATGCAGAGTGAATTCCAGGTCAACCTGGGCTAGAGTGAGACCCTACCTTAAAATTTTTTTTTTAATAAAAAAAAAATTAGCCGGGCGTGGTGGCGCACGCCTTTAATCCCAGCACTCGGGAGGCAGAGGTAGGAGGATCGCCATGAGTTCAAGGCCACCCTGAGACTACATAGTTAATTCCAGGTCAGCCTGGGCCAGAGTGAGACCCTACCTCGAAAAACCAAAAAAAAAAATGAAAATAAATAAAATAAAATAAAATAAAATAAAATAAAATAAAATAAAATAAAATAAATTGGAAGTTGATGAGGGAGAACAACAAAGGAAACCTATTCCAGAAAGAACTCTATTGTAGTTAGCTTCATGTTGGTGATATAAAGCTCCCCACCAAAAGCAGCTTGCGAGAGGAAACCGTTTATTATTTTGGTTTACAGGCTTGAGGAGAAGCTCCTTGATGGCAGGGGAAAACAATGGCATGATCAGAGGATGGACATCACCTCCTGGCCAATGTCAGGTGGACAATAGCAGCAGGAGAGAGTGCCAAACACTGGCAAGGGGAAGCTGGCTGTAACACCCATTAGCTCACCCCCAAAAATACACTGTCTCCAGGAGGCTCCAATTTCCAAATTGCCATCAGCTGGGGATCTAATACTCAGAACACATAAGTTAATGGAGGACACCTGAATCAAACTACCACAAACTCCATTATAGGCATTGGCCATCAGCCACCTCCATTAAGATAAATGAATAGCCAGGCGTGGTGGCACACACCTTTAATCCCAGCACTTGGGAGGCAGAGGTAGGAGGATCACCATGAGTTAAAGGCCACTTTAAGACTACAGAGTGAATTCCAGGTCAGCCTGGGCTAGAGTGAGACCCTACCTTGAAAAAAAAAAGAAGAGAGAGAGAGAATGGGTAGGTACAGGTACATACCTGTAGTCCTAGCACTATGTCACCCCCGTCCTCAGGAGACTAAGGCTACTTTGAGCTATATAGTGAGGCACTGTCTAAAAAGAAAAAGATAAATTAGGATGGTCACTAATATAGCATTCTTTAAAAAAATTTTTTTAATTTATTTGTAGCAGAGAGCAAAAGAGAAAGAAAGAAAGGGCACAACAGGGCCTCTAGCTGCTTGCTGCAAATGAACTCCAGATGTATGCACCACTTGGTGCATCTGATTTTACATGGGTACTAGCGAACTGAACCCAGGTAATTAGGCTTTACAGACAAGGGCCTTACCCACTGAGTCATCTCTCTAGTCCGTCCCTCCCTCCCTCCCTCCCTCCCTCCCTTCCTTCCTTCCTTCCCTTTTTCTTTCTTTCTTTTTTTTTTTTTTGTTTTCAAGTTAGGGTTCTATTCTAGTCCAAGCTGATCTAGAATTCACTATGTAGTCTCAGGGTGGCCTCGAACTCATGGTGATCCTACCTCTGCCGCATGTGTTGGGATTAAAGGCATGTGCCACCATGCCTGTTAAGGAGCTGGCAATACATAGCTTAGATGGTAGAGTACTTGCTTAACATGTATAAAGTCTTGGGTTTAATCCACAGCATTACCTAAAACTGGGTGTGGTGGTGCATGCCTGTAATCTCAGCACTTTCCAGCTACATAGTGAGTTTGAGGTGAGCCTGAGCTACATGAGACCTGTCTCAAAAGTAAGAGAATGAGCTGGTTGTGGTGGCACATGCCTTTAATCCCAGAACTTGTTTTTTTAAAATTATTATTATTTATTTATTTATTTGGTTTTTCAAGGTAGGGTCTCACTCTGGTCCAGGCTGACCTGGAATTAACTACGTAGTCTCAGGGTGGCCTTGAACTCATGATGATCCTCCTACCTCTGCCTCCCAAGTGCTAGGATTAAAGGCGTGCACCACCATGCTCGGCTAATCCCAGCACTTGGAAGGCACAGATAGGAGGATCATCATGAGTTCAAGGCCACCCTGAGAGTACATAATGAATTCCAGGTCAGCCTGAGCTACAGACCCTACCTTGAAAAATAAAAATAAATAAATAAATAAAAAGATAATGAGAAGTAGGCTGGAGAGATGGCTTAGCAGTTGCAATTAAGGCATCTCTCCAGGACCCACATGAGCCAGATGCACAAAGGGTACATGTGTCTGGAGTTCGTTTGCAGTGGCTGGAGGCACTAAAATGCCCATTCTCTCACTCTGCCTCTTTTTTCCTCAAATAAATAAATAAAAATAAAGCAAAAATATTTCATAAAGATGATGAGAAGTAAACTGGGCATGCTGGCATATACCTGTAAACCTGTAATCTCAGTACTCAGGAGATTGAAGCAGAGAGTTCCTGGCCAGCCTGGGTTTTATAGCCAGACCCTGTCACTAAAACCAATGAAACAAGAAGACTGAATAGTTAAGACAGTTAATCCCTGGCCTCTATCATTGGAAAAGTCACATTTCCTGAGTTCTTGAATAGGTTCCTATGTATTACCCAGCCATTCAGTTAGGAGTAGTTGTACTGTTGTGAAGACATTAATTTTTTTAGCTATAAAGGTGCTAGTTGGGTTTTCCTTCTCCTCCCTGAATGTTTTCCATTCAACTGTAAATGAAACCAGTATATGAATGAAGAATCCAAATCTTAGTTTTAACCTGTTGCCAAGTGTTATTGTGCATTCACTAAAGAGCTTTACTACTTGAGTTTCATTCAGTGTTCAGTCTGTGTGAAGTATGTGGTGTGTGATTGGAATGCGATACTGTTAAGATTTCCTTTTTATTTTTTGGGTTTTTCAAGGTAGGGTCTCACTCTAGCTCAGGCTGACCTGGAAATCACTATGTAGTCTCAAGGTGGCCTAGAACTCATGGTGATCCTCCTACCTCTGCCTCTCAAGTGCTAGGATTAAAGATGTTTGTTACCACGCCCAGCAGAACATTTCTTTTTAGGTAAGTCCTTTGTCTGTTTTCACAGTGATTTGCAAAATTTTTGTTGGAAGAAGAGTTTTGTTTTTCTTTTCTTTTTTTAAGGCAGCAATAAAGAGCCTGTATATTATATACTATATATATTAAGAGCCTGTACGGTGGCACACACCTTTAATTCCAGTACTTGGGAGGCAGAGACGGCATCACCAGGAGTTTGAGACCACCCTGAGACTACATAGCAAATTCAGGTCAGCCTGGGCTAAGAGGAGGCCTTATCTTGAAAAACTAAAAAAAAAATAAAAGTAAAAAAAAAATAAATAAATAGAAAGAAAGAAGGAAGCTATTAAGAGCAAAGCCAGAAGCCAGGCGTGGTGGTACACGCCTTTAATCCCAGCACTCCGGAGGCAAAGGTAGGGGGATCGCCTTCAGTTCGAGGCCACCCTGAGATGACATACTGAATTCCAGGTCAGCCTGAGCTAGAGTGAGACCGTACCTCAAAAAAAAAAAAAAAAAAAAAAAAAGAGCAAAGCCATAGTAAACGTTTGAATACACTGCAAAAGGGGTAGTGAGTCACTTAAGGAAAGAGTACTTAAGGGCCAAGACAGAGCTTTTTATTTTTATTTTTCTGCCTCTTTGAAGCTGAATAGATGTCGCATGCAAAATAAGTCACTGTTATCATTCACAGTATATTTGAAGATTGTTCCTTTGTGCACTTAGTAAGTTGATGCCACTTCAGGCTGCATACCTCCTTTTTTATTTTTGTTTTTCAGGGTAGGATCTCGATGTAGCTCAGACTGACCTGGAATTCACTATGTAGTCTCAGGGTGGCCTCGAACTCACAGTGATCCTTCTACCTCTGCTCCCCAAGTGCTGGGATTAAAGGCGTGCACCACCACACCCAGTTCACTTTTGTAGCTCTTTAAAATTCTGTCAAACTCCCTACACCTACCACAACAAATGAACATCAGACATTTGCTCCACTTCTTGCCTCTGGCTTACTTAGATGGCTTTGGAACTGAATCCAGGCTGGGAAGATTTGCAAGGAAGTGCCTTTAACCAATGAGCCATTTTCTTATCACCCAGTTTTTTTTTTTTTTTTTTTTTTTTTTTTTGTTTTTCGAGGTAGGGTCTCACTCTGGCCCAGGCTGACCTGGAATTAACTATGTAGTCTCAGGGTGGCCTTGAACTCATGGCGATCCTCCCACCTCTGCCTCCTGAGTGCTAGGATTAAAGGCGTGCGCCACCACACCCGGCATCACCCAGTTTTTAAAAAAATATTTTATTATCTATTCATTTGAGAGAGAGAGAGAGAGAGAGAGAGAGAGAGAGAGAGAGGGAGAAGGAAGAGGCAGACAGAAAGAGAATGGGCATGCAAGAGCTTCCAGCCACTGCAAATGAACTCCAGATGCACATGCCCCTTTGTGCATCTGGCTTACATGGGTCCTGGAGAATTGAACAGGGGTCCTCAGGCTTCACAGGCAAATGCCTTAACCGTTAAGCATTTCCCCAGCCCTTTTTTTCATTTTTTTAAAAAAATATTTTATTTTTGTTCATTTACTTGAGAGAGTGAGTGAGTGAGTTACAGAATGGGCATGCCAGGGCCTCCAGCTGCTGCAAATGAACTCTAGATACATGTGCCACTTTGTACATTTGGCTTATGTGGGTCCTGAGGAACTGAACCTGGGTCCTTTGGCTTTACAGGCAAGCGCTTGACCCTCTAAACCATCTCTCCAGCCCCCGCCCCCCAATTTTTTAAATATTTATTTGTTTGAGAGAGAGAGATAGAGAGAATGGGCACACCAGGACCTTCAGCTGCTGCAAATGAACTCCAGATGCATGCACCACTCTGTGCATTTGGCTTACATGGGTCCCAAGGAATTGAACCTGGGTCTTTTGGCTTCACAGGCAAGTCCCTTAACCACTAAGCCATCTCTCCAGGCCTAAAAAAAAAATATATATATATATATATATATTTATTTTTGGTTTTTCGAGGTAGGGTCTCACTCTGGTCCAGCATAACCTGGAATTCACTATGTAGTCTCAGAGTGGCCTTGAACTCATGATGATCCTCTCCTACCTCTGCCTCCCGAATGCTGGGATTAAAGGCATATGCCACCATGCCCGGCTTCCTAAAAAAAATTTTAAGAAACAAAAAATGAGAGAGAGGTAACTCTGACTCTTCATTATTAATAGATGTCTACCTTGTAAAATAAATGGGCATTTATCTCCTTAAAATGCAAAAGACAAACTAGACAAGGTGGTTTTAGCTGGAGGTGTTGGCAGAGCTTGAAGTGACTTGCTTTTCATCTCAGCTGTTGCTTACGTTAGTATTCTTTGTCCTGGGTTATCTTCCTAAGGGTTTATGAATTTCTTTAGTGCCTTTTGGGATATGGCTATGTAAAAATTAATTGTTAATTAGTTGCCAAGCAGCATGACAGTGTGAGTTTTTCTTTTTTTGGTGACAGGCTGTCATGTAGCTCAGACTTGCCTTGAACTTGCTATGTAGATGAGTATGACCTTGCATCCCTGGGATTACAGGTGTGTGTCACCAAAACTGGCCTGGCAGTGTATTTTAAGAGCCTGTTATACCAGGAAAATTTAAAAAAAAAAAAAAAAAAAAAAAAAAAAAAAAAGAGCCTATTATTAGTGTTTCTGTAAAAGAATGAGATAGGGCTGGAGAGATGGCTTAGCGGTTAAGTGCTTGCCTGTAAAGCCTAAGGACCACAGTTTGAGGCTCAATTCCCTAGTACCCACGTAAGCCAGATGTACAAAGTGGCACATGCATATGGAGTTTGTTTGCAGTGGCTAGAGGCCATTCTCTCTCTCCCTCTTTCTCTGTCTGTTACTCTCAAATAAATAAATAAAAATAAACAAAAAATATTTTAAAAAATAAGATACACAACTGCTTAGAGATGAGTTATAACATACATGTTCTTCCTCCAAAATGTCTCAGATCATACTAAATAGGAAAGGGAGTTGTAAATACCATCCTTGTACTATTTCAAAGCTCTTTATGAACTCTTACTGAAAAACATTTTGTGATAGAAGAACACAAAGATCCTGATGGCTGGATATAATCAGTATGAAGTCAGCTTTAGGAACTTTGAGATGAACCTTCCCCCTATCCATTAAGAATTCTAGGCAGGGCTGGAGGAATGGCTTAGTGGTTAAGGCGTCTGCCTGCAAAGCCAAAGGACCCCGGTTCAATTCCCCAGGACCCACGTTAGCCAGATGCACAAGGGGGCACATGCGTCTGGAGTTTGTTTGCAGTGGCTGGAGGCCCTGGCATGCCCATTCTCTCTCTCCCTCTTTCTCTGTCAAATAAATTAATAAAAATAAAATATTTTTTTAAAAAAAGAATTCTAGGCAGGGGCTGGAGAGATGGCTTAGCAGTTAAGGCGCCTGCCTGCTAAACCTAAGAACCTGGTTCCAATCTCCTGGTCCCACATTTAGCCAGATGCAAAGTGACACAAGGGCGCAATGCCGCACTTGACCACAAGGGGGCAAACACATCTGGATTTCGTTCACAGCAGCTGAGACTGCTTAGTGTGCCCATCTCTATCTGTCTCCCTCTCCCTCTCTGTCTGTCTCTCTCTGTGTCTCTCTCCAAAAATAAATAAAATAATTTTTAAAAATTGAAAAAAAATTGTAGGCAGCCGGGCATGGTGGCACACGCCTTTAATCCCAGCACTTGGGAGGCAGAGGTAGGAGGATTGCCAAGAGTTTGAGGCCACCCTGAGACTACATAGTGAATTCCAGGTCAGCCTTGACCAGAGTGAGACCCTACCTCGCAAAACAAAACAAAACAAAACAAAACAAAACAAAACAAAACAAAACAAAAACAAAGCAAAGCAAAGCAAAGCAAAGCAAAGCAAAGCAAAGCAAAGCAAAGCAAAGCAAAGCAAAGCAAAGCAAAACAAAACAAAAAACAAACAAAAAAAAAAGAATTCTAGGCTGACCTCAAACTCACTATGTAGCTGAAAATAATCTTAAACTTCTGATCCTTCTGCCTTCACCTCCCCAGTTCTGGGATTACAAAGGTGGGCCACATGCCTGGTTATGCAGTACTGAGGTTTGAACCCAGACCTTCTTTGTGCAAGGTAAGCTCTCTACCCACTGAGCTACATCCCTAGTCCAAGATTCAGCTTATGGGCTGGGGAGATAGCTCAGCAATTAAAGGGACTTACCTGCAAAGTCTGATGGCCTTTCTATTCCCTAGGACCTATTCAAAGCCAGATACACAGTGGCACATGCATCTGGAATTCATTTGCAGAGGCAAGAGGCCCTGGCATACCCATTTCTCACTTTCAAATAAATTTTAAAAAATATTTTGAAGTTGGGCATGGTGATGCATGCCTTTGATCCCAGCACTTGGGAGGCAGAGGTAGGAGGATAGCCATGAGTTCAAGGCCACCCTGAGTGAATTCCAGGTCAGCCTGAGCTAGAGTGAGACCCTACCTTGGAAAACAAAAAAAAAAAAAAAAAAAAAGATATTTTGAGATACAGCTTATGATGCTGTGATGACTTGACTATGTCCCCCATAGCCTGAGGTCTTTTTAATTAATCTTGCAACTTAAGTCCCCAGCAGGCAAAGCTTGGCTGGAAGAGGTGTCACTGAGGGCAGATCTTTAGTCAAGCCCTACTAGGTGTGTGGAGAGCCAGTCTGAGTTATGGATGTTGGTGCTTGCTACTGTTGGTGGTTTTTCTCTCTGCTGTGGATGCATGCTCAAGTGAGCCACCTTCTTCTTTTTTTTTTTTTTTTTTCTTTTTAAATGTTTATTTTATTTGTAAACAGAGACAAAAAGAAGAGAGACAGACAGAAAGAGAGAATGGGCCCATTAGGGTCTCCAGCCACTGCAAAGGAACTTCAGATGCATGCACCACTTTATGCATCTGGCCTTACATAGGTACTGAGAAAATCAAACCCGGGTTGTTGGACTTTGAAGGCAAGTGCCATAACCACAAAGCAATCTCTCCAGGCATCCCCCTTTTTTTTGGGGGGGGGGGGTAGGGAGTTATTTAAGGTAGGGTCTTGCTCTAGCCCAGGCTGACCTGGAATTCACTCTGTAGTCTTAGGGTGCCCTTGAACTCACAGTGACCTCTGCCTCCCAACTGCTAAGATTAGTGTGTGCTACCATACCTGGCCCTCTTTTAAAAATAAACAAAGCTGGGTGTGGTGGTGCACTCGGAAGGCAGAGGTAGGAGGATTGCTGAGAGTTCGAGGCCACCCTGAGACTACATAGTTAATTCCAGGTCAGCCTGGACCAGAGTGAGACCCTACCTCGCAAAACCAAAAAGATAAATAAATTTTAAAAATAAATAAACAAAAATTTTTTTCCAGTTCTTTTTTTTAAGTTTCATGGGAGAGAGAGAAATCATCAATGCAGATAAACAACAGTGGACATTGCAAGCCTTAAATATGGCCAGCCAGGCCAAATGAGCCAACAGGTGCGATAGTGGTATGTCTGTTATGGGGGAAACCAACTGCTCTCTAATTGGACTGGAGGCCCTCTCTACTGGAGGGAATACATGCCTGATACTGAAAACCTATGACAGGGGAGGTCATGAGCTCTAGGGGTGTAATATCTGCTGGTCTTTATAAAGAAATTATCCTTAGAAGTTAAGGCACTTGCCTGCAAAGCCAAAGGACCTAGGTTCAATTCCCCAGGATCCATGTAATCCAGCTGCACAAGGTGGCACATGTGTCTGGAGGCACTGGCATGACCATTCTCTCTTTCTCTAATAAATAAATAAATAAATAAATAAATAAATAAATAAATAAATAATATTTTTAACATTTTCTTATTTTATTGCAGTACATCAAAGTCTGGTTAATTGGTAAAAATATTTTTTAAACTGTTCAAAAAAAGTAATCAATCCACTTAGGACAAAACTTAAAATACAACCAGAAGTCAGATTGGACCTTGCCAATTACTATAATCTTACAATTAGCACATAGTGCTGTGAATGAAATTTAGTTCTATCTCTGTCTATTCTTCTATGATAAGCAGCACTGAGCTCAAGGGTATGATCCCAGATAAAAAGTCATTAAGGCTGTTCCTAATAGATTCTTTAAAAATATGATCCTACCCAGCTCTTCAAAAGAAGGCTAATATGTTTTAATTGTGAAATGGATTTTTACAATGCTTTGACCTCTTGTCTAAAGGAGGTCTGGGAAAAGAAACAACTACAGTGCAGGGAGGGAATGAAATGTGTCATAGTGGTTATTAAAATCCATCAAGTTCATACTTCAGCCTTGAGATAACTGCAACCAACTACTGACTCACACGTAATTATCACTGCTATCTGCAATAAAAGTTAATTGGACATAATTGAACTAAAGCCCTAATCGGAGGAAAGCTGCAAACTGGCAATGAGCCGATTTCTCCAGCTCCTTCCATCTGATAGCAAAGAAACTGCTAATGATAATTTGTGGACAAACACAAAATTGCTCTCATGGTTTCCCTACTGCAAATCACTCGGCAATTCCAGCTAATGACTAGGATGTTGGGCCAGAAGAAAAATCATCAATTAGTACTTTCTCTGATAAAGATGAATTTTAACAATAACCAAGCCCACAAAAGGTGCAAGTTGCTGAGAATTATTAATTTTCCCCTGGATACCATAAGTAAGGCACTGTGGTCTTATCTCCACATACTAATACTACATACTGTATGCACCCTGTGCCACTAGAATTTACTAGTAGGAAGAGAAATTATGCAAGGCCACAAGCAAATATTATACTATTTATCTTTTCTCAGAGAATCCTAGGTGACCTCGTTTTTTAGACAGGCAAAAAGCATCAATGTCTGCTTCAATAGCAAAAACTAAATCACTTCTGAATGGACTTTAGAAACGGAAAATTCTTGTGGCTGACTCATTTACCTCTACTCTGTTCAAGAAGTAGGCTGTTTCAGCTGGAATGTATAATCAATTTTTTTTTTTAATTTGAGAGAGACAGAGAATGGGTGTGCCAGGGCCTCTAGCCACTGCAATCAAACTCCAGATTTTTGCACACCCTTGTGCATCTGGCTAAAGTGGGGACTGGGGAATATAACCTGGGTCCTTTGGTTTTACAGGCAAATACCTTAACTGCTAAGCCATCCCTCCAGCCTTCAGATTTTATTTATTTATTCATTTATATTAGAGACAGAGAGAGGGAAAGGAGGGGGGAGAGCGAGAATGGGCATGCCAGGGCTTCTAGCCACTGCAAACAAACTCCAGACGCATGTGCCCCCTTGTGCATCTGGCTTACATGGGACCTGGAGAATTGAACTGGGGTCCTTAGGCTTTGCATTAATGCGCCTTTACCGCTAAGCTATCTCTCCAGCCCTCAGATTTTATTTTTTGAGACAGTCATGTTATGTCGCCTCAGCTGGCGTGGAATAGTCTGCCCTCAAACTTGTAGTGATTTTCTTGCCTCTGCTTTCCAGAGTGTTGAAATTATAGGCATAAACTACCATATATCTTTAAAATTATTTTATTTTATTTATTTGAGAGAGGGAGAAGAGAGAGAGAGAGAATGTGTGTGCCAGGGCCTCCAGCTACTGCAAACAAACTCCAGATGTGTATGCCACCTTGTGCATCTGGCTTACGTGGATTCTGGAGAATTTAACCTGGGTCCTTAGATTCGGAAGGCAAGCACCTTAACCACTAAGCCATCTCTCCAGCCCCACCATACTTCTTTAGCTGTGTGTATAGCCCTAAGTAACTAAGACTCTTAGGGGAATTATAGGTCTTAAAAATCATTGTAGGGCTGGAGAGATGGCTTAGCGGTTAAGGTGTCTGCTTGCAAAGCAAAAGGACCTCGGTTTGACTCTCTTAGGACCCAGGGAATTATACCAACTGGCTTTCTTGGTCTTCCTGCTAACAAACAACTATCATAGTTCTCTGCCTCCATGGTATTAAACAATTATCATAATAAATCACATGATATTTATAAATCATACTGGTGAGACCCTGCTTCAAAAAATAAACAAAAAGGGTTGGAGAGATGGCTTAGCGGTTAAGCACTTGCCTGTGATGCTTAAGAACCCCAGTTCAAGGCTCAATTCCCCAGTATCCATACAAGCCAGATGAAGAAGGTGGTACATGCATCTGGATTCGTTTGCAGTGGCTGGAGGCCCTGGTACGCCCATTCTCTTTCTCTGTCTCCCTCAAATAAATAAATAAATAAATAAATAAATAAATAAATAAAATAAAAGGATTACTAACCAGTTTGTTCCACTTGAAAATCCCAGTAAAGAGAGAGGTATGGTGGCACAGGCCTATAATGCCAGCCCTGGGAGGCTGAGGCAGAAGAATCATTGTAAGTTCCTAGCCAGCTAGGAATACACAGCAAGACCCTGTCTTGATTTAAAGCTACTGCTTAAAAATATGTCCTTAGAAATATCTTTGGATATATTTGGTCTCTATTTTACAGGTTTACTTTTCAACAAGAATAATCAATAAGTGATAGGTTTCTGATCAGAAACAAACCATTAACTAGAGTTCTGCACCCATGTTGGTAAAGACATCCTCCATTCACTTCAGCTAGTCTGCATTGTAACAAAGTCAATGACTGAATCTGACTTAATTAGCCCAGTGCTCCCTTCCTGAAATCCATAAGCATAACAATATAATTTGGCATTTTCCTTCTCTTGATTAGTAATAGCATCCTAGTCTATGGATTTCCTTGACAACCTGAGAAACAAAAAACAGCAACTCAAGGAGGAGAAAGGAAATTTTTTACGTAATTACTTACATTTTGCAGTGAAAGGGATCAAACTCAGAGCTTTCAGGAAACTAAGCCACTGAGTAACTCTTCCACTGAGTTACATCATTAGCTTCCAAATCATTGTACATAGCAGGGTGTGGTGGCTCACTCCTATAATCCCAGCATTTGGGAAGCTGAGGTACAGGAGATTGCCAGTGAGTTTAAAGCCAGCCTGAGATACAGAGTAAGCCTCAGGTCAGTCTGGGCTAGATTGAAATCCTGCCTCAAAAAAAAAAAAAAAAAAAAAAAAAAAAAGGCACAAATAAATTATTATTTTAAAAATATTTTTAAATGTTATTCATTTATTTGAGAGAGAGATAGAAAGGACAGATGAAAAAGAGAGAATGGGTGTGCCAGGGCCTCTAGCCAGTGCAAATAAACTCCAGATGCATGCACCACCTTGTGCATCTGGCTTCCTGGGTCCTAGGGAATCGAATCTGGTTCCTTAGGCTTTGCAGGCAAATGCCTTAACCACTAAGCCATCTCTCCAGCCCAAAAATATGTTTATTTATTATTTGAGAGAGAGAAAGAGGCAGAGAGAAAGAGAGAATGGGTGAGCCAGGGCCTCCCGCCACTGCAAAAGAACTCCAGATGCATCTGGTTTAGGTGGGTCCTGGAATCAAACTGGGGTCCTTAGGCTTCGCAGGCAAACACTATAACTGCTAATCCATGTCCCCAGTTCCTATTTATTTATTTTCAATCAAAGAGAGAAAGAGACCTAAAGGCACATGGAAATTGGGCTAGTTGGGGCTCCAAGCCACTGCAAACAAACCCCAGATGCACTGTCCACTTTGTGCAACTGGCTTTACGTGGGTACTGGGGAATCAAATCAGGGTCATTAAGCTTTGCAGGCAAGTGCCTTAACCACTGACCCATCTCTCCAGTCCCTTAACCTATTAAATTAAATTAATTTAATTTATTTATTTATACACAGAGAGAGGGAAGAAAGGCAAAGAGAATGAATACAACAGGGCCTCTAGCCAGTACAAATGAACTCCATATGCATGCAACACTTTGTGCATCAGGCCTTACGTGGGTACCAGGGTTGTTAGGCTTTACAGGCAAGTGCCTTAACTGCTGAGCCATCTCTGCAGTCCAGATTTATGTCTTTTTTAAAAAAAATAAATTCATCTATTTGCAAGCAAACAGACATAGAGAGAAGAGAGGCAGAGAGGATGAGAATGGGCATGCCTGGGCCTCCAAGCCACTGCAAACGAACTCCGGATGCACGTACCACCTTGTGCATCTGGCTTCATGTGTGTACTAGGGAGTTGAACCCGATTGTCAGGCTTTGCAGGCAAGTGCCTTAACAGCTGAGCCTTCTCTCCAGCCCTGGCTTAACCTCTTTTGAGTTGTTAATGCTATATACTAAATACTACAATTAACTTCAGAGTACATTATGAACTCAAGATACCAAAGAATTCCTTTAAGGCAAATACAAACATTTTTTTTTTTACTTACAAATTTACAAGGAATGAAACCTCTTATTAAGCAAAAAGCCAAAGATCTGTCCAAACAAAAGATTGTTCAATGTTTTTATTTTTTTGGTTTTTCGAGGTAGGGTCTTACTCTAGTCTAGGCTAACCTGAAATTCACTATGTACTCTCACTCAGGGTGGCCTTGAACTCACTGCGATTTTCCTACTTCTACCTCCTGGACACTCAGCCTGGACTAGAGTGAGACTCCACCTCAAAAAACAAAACAGCCGGGCGTGGTGGCACATGCCTTTAATCCCAGTACACGCCTTTAATCCCAGGGGTAGGAGTTCCAGGCTGCTCTGAGACAACATAGTGAATTCCAGGTCAGCCTGGGCCAGAATGAAACCCTACCTCGAAAAACCAAAAAAAAAAAAAAAAAAAAAAAAAAAACTAACATAAAAACACTTGGGAGGCAGAGGTAGGACTGCTGTAAGTTCAAGGCTACAATGAGACTACATAGTGAATTTCAGATCAGCCTGGGCTAGAGTGAGACCCTACCTTGGGGTGGGGGGGAAATTGAGGGGCTAGAGAGATGGCATATGCTTCTGAAGTTCGTTTACAGTGGCTGGAGGGACGTGGCAGGCCCATTATTTTCCTCTTCCTTTCTTTCCCCTCCCCCCTTTCTTATTTCTTTCTTCCCTTTATCCCTCCCTCCTCCCTCTTTCTATTTCCCTCTCTCAAATATCCCTCTCTCAAATAAATAAATAAAATTTTTTTAATTTTTTTTTTTTTTTAAAGTTTAAGCAAGACTTGGTGGTGCACACCTTTAATCCCAGCACTCAGGAGGCAGAAGTAGGAGGCAATTGCCATGAGTTCAGGGCCACCCTGAGACTACATAGTAAATTCCTGGTCAGCCTCGGCTAGAGCAATACCCTACCTCAAAAAAAAAAAAAAAAAAAAAAAAAAAGAGCTGGGCGTGGTGGCGCACACCTTTAATCCCAGCACTCAGGAGGCAGAGGTAGGAGAATCACCGAGAGTTCAAGGCCACCCTGAGACTACATAGTTAATTCCAGGTCAGCCTGGACCAGAGTGAGACCCTACCTCGCAAAACCAAAAAAAAAAAAAAAAAAGTTGGGGGATGCAAGCAAAAGCCTACACTATAAATAAACGATTTGAGTAATCGGTTGGGTAAAGAAAATAAAAATAGGTTAAAAGTCTGTATCTAGCTGGGCAATCCCAGAGATGGCTGAGACTACATAGTTAATTCCAGGTTAAGATGTGTAAAAATAAAAGTCTGTATCTGGGGCATCAGAGATGGCCAAAGGATCCCATAAGTCCCGGTTCGATTCTCCAGGACCCACATAAGCCAGATGCACAAGGGCACATGCATCTGGAGTTAGTTTGCAGTGGCTAAAGGCCCTGACATGCCCATTCTCTCTCTTCTGCCTCTCTTCTATCTCTCTGCTTGCAAATAAATAAATAAATAAATTAATTAATTAATTTTTTTAAAAGTCTGTATCTGAAAAGGATTTTTAACCAGCTAACAATTCTATGATGCATGCAGTATCAAACATGGTCTGGGTAATTAATTCAGTGGACTCTTCCTCTTTCACTGCCAAACTGAACAGCTTTGAGGATAATCTCCTTTTCTCTCCCAGGGCTCAGTTGGAAGATTCATTATTTATGCCCTCAATTGTTTACTCTGTCCTATTTTTCCATCCATCCAGGCCCAAGGGCAGTGTTATCACTGGCCTGTTTCCAAAATGAATGTATTAGCTCATTGCCCTACTAGTTACAAAACCAAAGAGAATCAAACCCAGTGGTGTCTTAATATTGTAGAGAAACCTCACCAACCACTTTATTAAAAAAGTAAATTTCAGGAGGTTTGCTGAGAGTTCAAGGCCAGCCTAGGCTATAAAATAAATTCTAGGTCAGTCTGAAGTACAGTGAGACCCCGCCTGAAACAACAAAAACTAATACCTAGGGGGAATGGATCAGCACTTAAAAAGGCCCTACTGGCCATGCACATAAAACTGGACTGCATTCATTTGTAGTGGGGTGTGCACACATATGCATATGTATGTAAACACACCCAACAAAGATTCTTTTTCAGGGTTTTTTGTTTGTTTGTTTGTTTTGGAGGTAGGGTCTCACTTTAGCCCAGGCTGACCTGGAACTCACTGTGTAGCCTCAGCCTCAGGGCAGCCTCAACTCACAGCAATCCTCCTACCATTGCCTCCCAAGTACTGGGATTACAGGCATGAGCCACCACCCTCAGCTAAGGATTCTTTTTAAAAAAATATTTATTTGCCAGGCATGGTGGCGCATGCCTTTAATGTCAGCATTTGGAAGGCAGAGGTAGGAGGATCACTATATAGTGAATTCCAGGTCAGCCTGGACTACAGTGAAACTCTACCTCAAAAAAATTTTTTTTCTTTGAAGGCACCATAGCGCTGAGAAGTAGTGACAGGTGACTGCTCAGCACTGACTTTCCAAGGCTCAGGGTCCACTGTGGAAGAGGTGGCAGAAAGAATGTAAGAACCAAAAGAAGGGTAAGGCTCCTTACAACACACTCCTCAAGACACAAAATGGCCTGGATATCCATGACCTCACAGTCCTCGCACATTCTACACAACACCATTATAATAGGAGGAAACGATGACGACATCAAAATAAAAGACACTGGTTAAAAGGGGGAGGGAATATGATGTCTGAGAGTGGAGTTGTGAAGAGGAAAGGGGGGGGGTAATTATCATGGTTCGTTGTCTATAATTATGCAACTTGTCAATAAGACCTTTGGTTTTGTGGGCAAGCAACTTAACCAGTAGGCCATTTCTACAGCCCCCAACAAAGATTCTTAGAAGGACAATATCAGCCAGCATTGTAGTACACACCTTTAATCCCAGCACTCTGAAAGCAGAGGTAGGAGGATCCCCATGAGTTCAAGGGCAGTTTGTAACTACATAGTGAATTCCAGGTCAGCCTGGGCTAGAGCCAGACCCTACTCAAAAAAAAAAAAAAAAAAAAAAAAAAACAAAGTATGGTGGCATACGCCTTTAATCCCAGCACTTGGGAGGCAGGCAGAGGTAGGAGGATCACTATGAGTTTGAATCCACCCTGAGACTACATAGTGCACTCCTGGTCATCTTGGACTAGAGCAAAACAAAACAAAATAATAATAATTTTTTTAAGTGTGGCTGCGGATTAAAGGTGTATGCCATCATGCCCAGCAACACCAGTCTTTTTAACTTTTTTTTTGGTTTTTCGAGATAGGGTTTCACTCTAGCCCAGGCTGACCTGGAATGCACTATGTAACCTCAGGGTGGCCTTGAGCTTGTAACAATCCTCCTACCTCTGTCTCCCAAGTGCTGGGATTAAAGGCGTGTGCCACCATGCCCAGCTCATTCGTTATATTTTTTGATGGGGGAGGGGGGAGGAAAGGGAAGAGAATGGATGCACCAGGGCCAATAGCCACTGCAAATGAACTCCAGATAAATGCACAACTTTGTGCATCTTACTTTACATGGGTACTGGGGAATCCAACTCAGGTTGTTAGGCATTGCAGGCAAGCACCTTAACTCCTAAGCCATCTCTCCATCCCAACACTATTCTTCTTTTCTTTTCTGTTTTTGTTTTGTTTTTTGTTTTGTTTTGTTTTTCGAGGTAGGGTCTCACTCTGGTCCAGACTGACCTGGAATTAACTATGTATTCTCAGGGTGGCCTCGAACTCTCGGCAATCCTCCTACCTCTGCCTCCCGAGTGCTGGGATTAAAGGCGTGCGCCACCACGCCCGCTCTTTTCTTTTGTTTTTAATATTTTATTTATTATTTATTGGGGGGGGGCACAAAGAATGGGTGTGCCTGGACCTCTAGCCACTGCAAACTAACTCCAGACACATGTGTCCCTTTGTGCACCTAGCTTTATGTGGGCCTTGGGGAATCAAACTAGGGTCCTTTGGCTTTGCAGGCAAATACCTTAACTGCTAAGCCATCTGTCCATCCCCCAACACCATTTTAAATCACAAATTAGGTAAGGCAACATCTTTCTCTTTCTCTCCCAATTTAAATGTGATTATCATAGACCTTTAGAGACAAAAGCATAATAAAATCAAAGCCCCCAAACCAACATAGGATTACTGTGGCCTTTTTTTTTAATTTTTTTAAAATTTTATTTATTTTTGGAGAGAGAGACAGAGAGAGACAGAGAGAGAGAGAGAGAGAGAGAGGGAGACAGAGATGGGCGCGCCAGCAGTCTCTCAGCTGGTGTGAATGAAATCCAGATGTGTGCACCCCTTTGTGGGCAAGTGCGGCATTGCGCCCTTGTGTCACTTTGTATCTGGCTAAACGTGGGACCTGGAGATTGGAACCAGGTTCTTCATCTTAGCAGGCAGGCAGGCGCCCCTAAACCACTGAGCCATCTCTCCAGCCCAACTGTGGCAGTGGACTCTTCCTCTTTCACTGCCAAACTGAACAGCTTTGAGGATAATCTCCCTTTCTCTCCCAGGGCTCAGTTGGAAGATTCATTATTTATGCCCTCAATTGTTTACTCTGTCCTATTTTTCCATCCATCCAGGCCCAAGGGCAGTGTTATCACTGGCCTGTTTCCAAAATGAATGTATTAGCTCATTGCCCTACTAGTTACAAAACCAAAGAGAATCAAACCCAGTGGTGTCTTAATATTGTAGAGAAACCTCACCAACCACTTTATTAAAAAGTAAATTTCAGGAGGTTTGCTGAGAGTTCAAGGCCAGCCTAGGCTATAAAATAAATTCTAGGTCAGTCTGAAGTACAGTGAGACCCGCCTGAAACAACAAAAACTAATACCTAGGGGAATGGATCAGCACTTAAAAGGCCCTACTGGCCATGCACATAAAACTGGACTGCATTCATTTGTAGTGGGGTGTGCACACATATGCATATGTATGTAAACACACCCAACAAAGATTCTTTTTCAGGGTTTTTGTTTGTTTGTTTGTTTTTGAGAGTAGGTCTCACTTTAGCCCAGGCTGACCTGGAACTCACTGTGTAGCCTCAGCCTCAGGGCAGCCTCAACTCACAGCAATCCTCCTACCATTGCCTCCCAAGTACTGGGATTACAGGCATGAGCCACCACCCTCAGCTAAGGATTCTTTTTAAAAAATATTTATTTGCCAGGCATGGTGGCGCATGCCTTTAATGTCAGCATTTGGAAGGCAGAGGTAGGAGGATCACTATATAGTGAATTCCAGGTCAGCCTGGACTACAGTGAAACTCTACCTCAAAAAAATTTTTTTCTTTGAAGGCACCATAGCGCTGAGAAGTAGTGACAGGTGACTGCTCAGCACTGACTTTCCAAGGCTCAGGGTCCACTGTGGAAGAGGTGGCAGAAAGAATGTAAGAACCAAAAGAAGGGTAAGGCTCCTTACAACACACTCCTCAAGACACAAAATGGCCTGGATATCCATGACCTCACAGTCCTCGCACATTCTACACAACACCATTATAATAGGAGGAAACGATGACGACATCAAAATAAAAGACACTGGTTAAAAGGGGGAGGGAATATGATGTCTGAGAGTGGAGTTGTGAAGAGGAAAGGGGGTAATTATCATGGTTCGTTGTCTATAATTATGCAACTTGTCAATAAGACCTTTGGTTTTGTGGGCAAGCAACTTAACCAGTAGGCCATTTCTACAGCCCCCAACAAAGATTCTTAGAAGGACAATATCAGCCAGCATTGTAGTACACACCTTTAATCCCAGCACTCTGAAAGCAGAGGTAGGAGGATCCCCATGAGTTCAAGGGCAGTTTGTAACTACATAGTGAATTCCAGGTCAGCCTGGGCTAGAGCCAGACCCTACTCAAAAAAAAAAAAAAAAAAAAACAAAGTATGGTGGCATACGCCTTTAATCCCAGCACTTGGGAGGCAGAGGTAGGAGGATCACTATGAGTTTGAATCCACCCTGAGACTACATAGTGCACTCCTGGTCATCTTGGACTAGAGCAAAACAAAACAAAATAATAATAATTTTTTTAAGTGTGGCTGGGGATTAAAGGTGTATGCCATCATGCCCAGCAACACCAGTCTTTTTAACTTTTTTTTTGGTTTTTCGAGATAGGGTTTCACTCTAGCCCAGGCTGACCTGGAATGCACTAT